>CAXKWD010000005.1:24635610-25208050 GCA_964059195.1 Ectobius pallidus | reverse complement strand
TTAAATTCTTCACAAGGACTATGATTCCTGGGATTGCGTACTGCATTACAAGAGTTAAAATCACACTAACACACTCACATAACTTATTTTACCATAGATACGAAAAATGCTATATTTTCTCTTTATATCCTTATGCACGTTTGATTCAGGGTCCGCATTGCGGGAGTGCGTATTCATACACATCGAAAATTTGTTTGTTGCAATTATATCATTAGACAACAATTAATTCACGCATTCAGATATAAACATATCATTGAGCTAGGGTGACCAGAATATCCAAAATAAGCATGACCAAATCGTAACGTTGTTATAACCATCATCCTATAAATATTAGTACAGGCACTAAATCTAAGCCACAAGTCATGCAAAGCCTTATTGTTCACTCGCGAAACTGAGTTTCTACAAAGAGTGGACGGATTATAACTTCCCTAAAGAGATTTATTTGAAAAATGTTACAAATAAAAGTTTTAACTAATAGTATAAGCACCCCATCTACAAAAGTTAAACAAAATCGTTACAGGGTCAATCCAATAGAAATGAACCAAATTTAATAAAATTTGTTGCTCGACATTTTTTATTTTCCTAATTTTTTTACCAGTTATTTCCCAACTAAAGGTGAGTTCAAAACTATGGTAAAAAAATATTTGGGCTCATACTTTTTTTTTGGCGGGCACTTTAAGTTTGCTTTTTAAGCATATTTCAGTCGAAAACATGTTTTGCACAAATGTATGTAACTCTGTTAATTTTATAGATAACAAGACAAAATAAACACCAAAATTATCAGAATGAAATGCTCTACATTTTTGTTTTAGCACAATATTACCTAAGTAGTGAGGAAAGTGAAGACAAAAATTCAAAACTACAAATTGAAAATTGACTTAAAACGAGAGTTTTAGTGCCGCAAAATTATTAGAAGGAAGAAAGTCTCACCCTTAATTTTTTTGTAGATCTACTATAGGACTACTCGCTGTAGAAGTTTAAAGCTTGAGAACTTTGCTGTTTTTTTAATACAATTTTTCAAAAATGCCCAAAACTTTTTTTTTGGCAATATTTGAAGTAGAATATCTCAAAAGGGCCTAAGTGAAAAATAATGAAATTTATACAGATAACACCTCTTTATAACATAAAGATGTGATAAAAATTTGGCGACTGAGACTCAACTGGTTCCAGAGTAACAGTGCTTTGAATTTGGCCAAAAGTTGCGTTATAGGCACATGAAATTTAACGGTAATTTAATAAGTTAGTAAAAATTCACTTTGTAATTTTAAATATAAAATTTTTCTGAACCTAACTTTGTTACAAATCGCGAAAAACTAAATTTTCTTCAAGTAAAGTTCCCTTAAAATAATAGAATTTCGTCGCTAATCTTCGTGTCACATCCTGAGAAAAGTACCTAACCCAAAAACAAAATGTTTTCATACAATTTTCCGTTCTGAGCTAGGATGTTCACAGACATACACACACACACACACACACACACACACACACACACACACACTGAGATACACACACAGACATGTTTCCAAAAATAGTATTTTTTTTTTATTCAGAGGGCCTCAAAACGTGTATTTATGTAAAAAACTAAAGTCGGACTTTAGGGATCGGAAACAACACTTCCTCTACCTATAGGACCTATGGTAATGGGCAGAGGAAGTAAAGAAGGAGAATCGTGCGAAAAGTGGAACATCTTGTCCCTCTACGTGAAAAGAGTTTTAATAGGTTTTGCCGCTAAAGGCGATCTTTAGGCCTAGATTGGCCGAGGGTTTAAGATTTCACTACTGATAATAAGGTTTTATAAGCTACAAATTATATTATACAATAAAATATAAGACAGCTAATTTTAAAAATTAAAAATCATAAATTGTATTTGCGTCTTGAAAATAGTATGAAAAAAAAAGTACCCTGCCTAGGATCGAACCCCAACTTTCTGCGTAACTATCCAGCATCATAACCACTGAGCTACGATACCACGAACCAATAACGTGAATATTTATCTTGAGAAGGTGCACAATGTCCACACATAGCAGGATAATTAATCTTTGTGTACATGAACGATACGGTTTTTTTTTGTGAAACTATGGGTTCGGAATAATATTACATTACATAAATATCGAAAATTTCTCAATGGAAGAACAAGAAAATGATGATTTTGGGATTAGAAATAGTTTCGAATGTTCAAGGCCGAATACAGCCGAATAATGCCGATCGGCACCTCCTTGTCAGTACACAAAGAAGTCGAGTAGTTCATTTGTCAATCTCTGATACTGGCAACCTAACTTGTAGAATGGAAAGTGCAAACTTACGACGGCCCAGGTATAGATACATTGCTAACATTGGAAGTGGCATTAGTATTATTATTAGCATTATCAGCATGTAACAGTTTATGATGTCTTTTGCTACAAGTGGTACATCTGGTTTTACACTTAGCAAACACATGGGATCCTTTCAAACATGAAAAACAAAGTTTGTTTTCTTGAAGAAATTTTTTTTTCTACAAGAGAAGCAGCTTTAAAATCTTTACAATCATGCAGTGAATGGTTATTTCTGTTGCAAAATATACAACTTACAGAATTTACATTCACAGTTAGATCTTTACTTGCATATATGGATGATTTAATCCTTGGATCACTGGGATTATTTCTGTACTCAATAATTTCTAAAGCTTGAGCTTTGTTTTCAATGAATGCAATGAGATCTTGTAGAGAACTGAACTGATCATTTGCTGTTTTCAATTCCCACTCTTGTCTGTATTGTTTCCTTAATTTTTCAAGAATAACTTCGACTAGTATCACATCATGCAATGGTACATTAGGTTTAAATGATTCTAATGCCCTTTTATTACTTTAATTACTAGCGATCTGTATTTACTAGCTCTCTGGTGTCATTTGCCTGGATATTCCAAGGGGGTGGGAGTGTAGCCTCTGTGGGGATTGAAATGGTAGCTAGCTCCTGGTTCAAGTGTTTCTGTTGTTAAACCTTTGGTGGGTTTCTTGAAAGTTTTGGTGCCATTAATGACAATCAGTAAGCAGTTAGATGTGAAATTTTGTTGTAGCCTGTTTTTGGTGGATTTGCTTGGGCCGTCTGTTGATTGCTTTGGTCTCCATTGTGGGGGTGTGGATGCCTAGCTGAGTGCACTTTGTCACAACACTACCAACACGAGACAAAGATATGACCCAACCCTGTTGAGATTGCATTCCGTAGGACTTAGTCAAAAGCAGAAATAAGCATAAAATAATAACAAGCAAGCCACCTTTTCTGAAATCCACAACTTACAAAATTTAATTATTTTCACCTAAAAATTTAATAAGCCAAGTTGAAAATGGTATGAAAACTAGAGAATCATTTCACAAGATAGTTTACACTATTAAAGTTAATCTATTGGATGTAAGCACAATCTTTCATTCAACCCTTCCCTTAAACAATAATTTCTAATCTCAGGCTGGATTGGTTACATAAATAAAGTTCATTGTGAAGCTTTTAAATTTTCATCTAGTACACGTATAAAATATTTGTACCTAGGTAAAATGAGTTTCCGCCAATGTACTAATAACAAGCAAGGACAGATAATGACAATGTGTTCTGAATATGAACAAACTTCGATGCAAATCTAGAATATGGTTTTATTAAAATCTTATGTTGTAAAAAATGTTTCATACATTCATACAATATATTACTGTTAATAGTAAAATTTATGTAGAAGTTGTGTGTTTATATTTAGTCATTTAACTTTGACCTTGTCAAGTTCTTACAACATCATATAAAGTTTCATACAATCAATATTGCACATAATTTTTAGTAAGATTACAACACATTCATATAAACCAGAGTAAAACTCATTGTGCAAATGATAAAATTACAAAAATTATCAAATGAAATGTACGTAACATTTCTTGTTAAAAGCCTTCTGTTCTAATTTCTGGAATAAAGTGTTTGTTGTAAGCACGAATAATTTAAAAATAACTGATCGTGTGTATGGCTAAACCCTCTCTTGTTGACATGGATTGTGAAAGATATGTTCACTTGCTGATCACTCGTTGAGTTTTTAAAATTACATAACATACATTTTCCTACAAGATACCTTTTAAGTCTGTAGTAAACCTGGCATTTTTCTTCTATTTCTTGACAATATATATTAGTTTTGTCTTGATTGAAATTCTTGAATAAAACAGTTCTTGATGGCACACACAATTATATCATTGATCTTGCATGAGATTTCTTGTAATTTCTTCATATTCAGTAGTTTCAACGTCGTTATGGTGGATTCAAATGAAATGCATTTCAATACACGTCGGTATCATCTTCAGTCAATCCTAAAAGCGATATTAAGAGGTTATTAAAAGTTAATATTCAAATAAGTAATATGGTTAAAATGATTTATTATACCTACGTTTGAGTACGAGTTTCTTGCTGGAAGCTACCACTTGCTATGGTGGCTTATAGGGTACTGACTCCCGAGTTAAACTTCTTTGTGTTTTATAATTGGCATACAGTTCATAGAGGGAGTTGTGTTTTCGTTGATGATATTGGATTTATTTAAAAAGATTTTCAAGTGTATTTAATTTGGTGCTCTTGTTATGTATATGAATTATCTTGAGACTGTTATCGATATCGTTTAAAGTGTGGTTGTTGGTAATTAAATGATTTCCGTACACTGATTTAATTCTGTTATATTTGAAATCTTTAACATGTTCATTAAATCTGACTATAAATGATCTTCCTGTTTGGCCTATATATACCTGCTTACAATCTTTGCATGTTATCTTATAAACGCCACTTAGATCTAGTAATGTATCATTGTTGTTTTTCTGTTTTTGTAGTTGTTTTTTTGAGATTGTTGTTTGTGTTGTAAGCAATTGTGAGATTTTTTTGTTTGAGTGGTTTTACTATTTTGTGTATCCTGTTATCTGTGAAGTTGAATGTGATGTAATTGGAGTTTTCGTCTTTATTATTTTCTTGTTGATTGTTTAATGTAGAAATAGGGTTTAGCTTTTTACTGATTTTGTTTTTTGTTTTCCTTAGAATGTCAAATATGAGAGCATCTTTGAAACAGTTATTGTTTGCGATTTGCAAAATAGTTTGAAGTTCTTTGTTGTAGTTTTGTTTGTTCATAGGGATATTTAATAATCTATACATCATACTTTTTGGAGCTGCTCTTTTATGACTGTCCGGGTGATTAGAATTCTTATTTATTATATTGTCAGAGAAAGTGGGTTTCCTATAAATGCTAAAATCAAGTTTTTTGTTATGAAACTGTATACAAACATCTAAGTAATAGATTTTGTTATTGACTGCTGCTTCTAGTCTTTGACAGATGTATTCCGACTATAATGGCTGGGCATTGTTGGGAAGCTCATTATATGGGCTCGAATCAAATCCCGGACATAACTGTCAATCGCGTGAGGTCTATTTGTATGTAATCCTCTACCATCTTTAGGGGCAATCTCTCCACTTTTTATTTTGCATTGGATTGTTTGTACTCGGCGTCGTGTTATCATGAAAATGTTGCAGAAAGTTTTTAAACACACTCGTTTGCCGTCAACTTTGTAATGAAATGTAGCCAATCTTCTTGAAGTTTGTTCCGTTTTCCCCTTTCTTCTTCTTACAGGTTCACATATTGTGATGTGTTTCAGGAGAACTAATGACTGATTGTCATATGAAAGATGGTAAAATGTTTCGTACAACTCAGTCACATACTGGAGGCTCAAGTTTTTGCAGTCCTTCTTACAAAATTGGTTACAGGCTGTAGCCTAGAACAGACAGAAAATAAAAACTCGTAATATATGCAGCTATTCTACTGTAGGTAGGCCTATCCATATACTCTGGAAATATTAAGTATACCGTATTGGCCCGAAAATAAGACGACCTCGAATATAAGACGACCCTGAATTTTTGAAGGGTAGTTACGAAAAAATAAATAAAATAGCTTATTAGTAGGCCTACATTTTGCTTCACATAAAACAGAAGTTTGAAGTTCATGTCGTAACTTCTTCTCTCGCCTTTATTTACGCATTGAGACAATGAAGATTCTTTCTTTTCCACATGGTCTGCCATGTTGGTGGTCAAACAAAGCAAATAGATGCCAAGCAGTGCAGTACACGGCAGTACAAGGAGAAGCACGAATTCGGGAACAATAAAATTCGGTAATTTCCTCGCGACTTTGACCTTGGATCGGACGCACACCATTTGCGTGGGGATACCCGCTACACACACACGTGCACAGCTGCATTCATGATTGGAGAGTTGTTGAGTCTTAGGCTCCGCATATAAGACAAGTATAGTTTTTAAAAGCACATTTTCAGGGAAAAAACATCGTCTTATATTCGGGCCAATACGGTATTATGTATTACACTTATACAGTAGAAAAACTTTCAGTCGATAGATTATAATACGAATACTTACAGTAACTGGTGCAGATTTTGCAGGAATCTCTTTTCCCTGTCTATTCACATAAGATTTTCCACTGTCTCGTAGACGCTTACGCTTCTTATCTTTCCATTCTGCAATATTCAGAACCTTTTTCCGCTTATTTAAGCTCTCCTGGTCACTGGCAGTAACGTTCAAACGGTCCATGTTGCACAGCACAACGAAACTGCCCGAATGCTAAACACTGACTGATGTTAGGACCAGCGCTCGGCTACATTCCACGTTCTTCCACTGTGTCAGTGCCAGAACAATATGTTTCTGCCATCTACTGGTTCCTCTTATAACTACCAAGGAATGTCACGATGCACCACAAGCATCATACCTCACCGTTCCACACAAAAACTGAATTTTAAGCAAATGTAACATACCTCGTTCTTCCAGCCTCGTTCTTCAAGGTGTAGCTGATATAGTTTTCCATTTAAAAAAGACTTTTTCTTATGTCGAAATCGTATTTCTCTGTTGATCCGTATGTATTGGGCTGTTTTCACTGGGTGTATAGCTGATTTTGTTTTAGAATTGGATTTAATATTAATATATTTGGGATTAATCCTCTAATTTTTTCATGTTTTATTGAAATAAATGTTGGATATTGTTTTGTGTAATTTCCTTTTGTTATTGTTAAAATCATTAATAATTTTCGCCTGGCTAGCAATAGAATCATTGATAAACTTAATTGTGAAGCTTTTAAATTTTCATCTAGTACACGTTGTATAAAATGAGTTTCCGCCAATGTACTAGTAACAAGCAAGGACGGATTGTTTAGTTTTAAACTCTGTTGAAGCATTATAAGAACATTAAAATCTGAAGACACAATAACACATCCCATTGACTAACTACAAAATTCAAGAAGCTTCCATATAAATAAATCGCACTTAAGACTTGCCTAGCCGTTCCTCTCTGAGCTAGAAACAATCATAAATCTCAAATAACAGAATTATACATCATGCTTTTAGAATTTGGAAACTCTGCTGTATGCGATGACTGAAGATTAGTTGTTGCCCAAAGACCTCAGTCGTCCAAGGGTACCCATCTGAAGAGTCCGCATCTTGACTCTCAGAGTGTACGAATCTTCTAGTTCCGAGACCCAAAATGAAGACATCCATCCCCATCGAGGATATTTTGCCTAAAGGAGATAACAGACTGATAGGTCTTAAGTTTTAATGAAATTTTGGTTTGGTGCCTTGCTTGGAAATGTAATGTCTTTGGCTTCCCTCCACTCTGTGGGAAAATTACTAAACTTTAGGCAGCCATTATAAATATGAGTTAATATAACTAGAGCTTTTTATGAAGGAATTTTAAACAACCTGGTTGTAGATGATCAGGTACTGCAGCTTTCGTGGGATTAATTTTTTCTGTGATTTTTTAACTTCCAATTTAATGGATAATTTTGCTTAATATTTGCACCTGCTTCTAGCCTTTCTGCAGCTTCATTTTCCACCTCTTCTCTTTCAATTTCAACAACATTATGTAGCCTAAATTGTTGTTCTAAGGTATCAGCTATGGCATTGGCTTGATCGACTGGGTCCACTGGTGCCATGAATTACTGTGGGTATAGAGTTCAACATAGACTTAGTTATGTATCTTGTTAACTTCCACGTTTTTTCTCACATTCTGTTGACATTCTTCCAGTTTGTTTTCCCAGTTTTCATTGCTGAGTTGTCGTATATTTCTTTTATTGTTTTCATGACCCAATGCTGCTTTGGCTATGGGATTGAATGTTCTGATCCATCTGTTTCTGATTTCTTTTTTTTAAATATCTAGTAACCGTTCTATTTCCTCAGTTATGTCAAAAGGGTTGTGCGATTCTGCTGTCTGTGTATTTTGAGTATGAGGATTTAAGGCGGTTATGAGGTCTGAAATATTAGGATCAATTTCATCTACCGTTTCATTGTTTATATTTGGGGTACTTAGTTTGCCAAGCACCACCTGATAAGCCTTCCAATTAGTATTTTTATGGTGTACTTGGGTGGTGTTGTACACTTGACACCTATTATTAGGAGGTGAGTTGGCAGGTAGTCTGATGACATTTCACCTTTTAACTTGTGTGGTGTTTGAAATTATGACATTTTTGTATACAACGATATCTAGTATATAATTTGCTGCATGTATGTGGTGATAAATGTAGTGGGGGCATTGACTTCTAAGTCATTTATTTTGTGAAGTAGGGTACTACCAGCTGTATTAATAATTTTACTGTTCTAGACAGTGTGTTTGGCATTTGAATCACTTGCCAATATACATTTATCTGTTAGAATCAACAATCAGTAATATCTTGAACAGCTAACAACCTTCCAGGAGGTTTGTAGACAGATGCAATAAGTATCTCCACATTATTTATGGGTACTGTGACTCCAGTTGCTTCAATAGAAGTGGCGGGAATTGAATGGCCTATGTGGGATTCCTCGTTTAATCACAAAGGCAGTACCACCTCCTGGACCAGGTTCTCTGGCATTGCAGTAAATGATGATATTTTGAATTTTGAATTTGTGATAGGCCTTTAAAAATGTTTCAGCTAGTAGGAAGATGTCAACTTCGTACTTTTGCAGGAACAAAAATTTCGCAGTTCGTCAAGTGCATTCATAGATATAAATAATTTCTCAATTCCATTGTCAGTTGCTTTAAACCGCTCATAAGCTTTTATATCAGCTTTGAAGTACAGCATGAATTCTCCATCTTGTGATGATGCACTGTTTGTAGTATGTGCCTGAGGGGCTGCCTAAAGTGGTGAGTCGGCAAGCTGGGGAATGCTGCTTCCGAATAAGTTAAGTCAGGAGTCACTTTCCTTGCTGCTGGGAGAGTTCGAGCATGGTGGATTCTTGGGTCACTCTCTCAAAGCTAGATCGGCCTTGGTATCCTGATTGTTGATGTGTGTGTCCTCTTTTCTCTTTTTCTTGTTAATTAGTCTGTAACCTCCGTAGTTAGCAGGGTGAGGACCACCGCAATTACAGCAAGTAGTCTTTGCATTTTGTGTATCATTCTGTTGGCAGGTTTTGTCCAGGTGTCCTCTGCTGCAGAATACACAGCATGTTAGTGCATTGCAGTTTTTCCATGTATGACCCAGTCGTTGACATCTGTACGACTTGTTGCTTGGACTGGTAGACTACAACACATACTACATAGTGTAGTAGTCTGTTGATCTTGTAGACTTCGCAGCTTGTGTCATTCTTTGGCAGGTCAACTAAGGTACATTGGTATTGGTACTCTACCTGTGTCGTTCTTATTTCAGGCGGACATCTCAACTACTGCACTTGAATCACTTCTGGTCCAGTGTTCAAGGGCTAATTTAATGTTCTCTGTGAGTACATCTCCTGGAATGCTGCAAATAAATACTCAGAAGTAAAATACTCTACATTGCGTTCCTTGCAATATTTCTCAACTTTCTCCCTGTCTTCAACAGAAGAGAGGTGGACTTAGTTTCGTCTTGCCTATTTATTATTTTAGGAAAAATTTCGAGACTTTTTACAGTTTCTTTGGTAATTCCATTAGATTTGTTTTTGCCTACTAGCACAATAGGCGGAGGTTGGGCTCGCTTTACAGGAACCTTGGAAGTGGAACTTTCCTCCTCATTGTTACTTTCTGTTGAAGCCTCCTCATTCAACGGTGCAATCATGTTTCCATCCGAGGTGGGTGCTGCCTGCAGTTTACCCACAGTTCTTACTGTGTGTTTGGGAGTTATAGACCCATCCTGATGCCCTTTGCCTTCACTTGGATGACTGAATTTGTAAAAGGATATTGTACTGTGGAAAATTCCCAGCAGCATGTCCAAGTATCCCACATTTATGTCCAGTTTCTTGCAATGTGCATAGTGTAAGCTGAGATTTTTACTGCTAGTAGTCTTAACCAACATTTCTTGAGGCGTGTCAAGAATTTTCACTAGCTTCGAGAGGCCTTGATGCAGGAACCCTTCTTCCATGTTGGAGCTGAAATCCAGATACTCAGCCAGAAAATGTTTCCTTTGCTCCCTCCAGAAGACTGGCAGATCAATTTCTTCCTCCATGGCAGTTGGCGATTCTATGATTTTTCTACCAATCTTTCTCAATGAGTGGACATTATTCTCTGTTTTCCTTTGAATCTAATGTGGGGAAATTCAAATTGTTTAATTTAGATCCTGTTGCCCAGTTGCAGTGATACAGGGTGTGGTAGAATAAAGGTGAAGACAGGGCCAGAGGTTGCTCTGACCTGCCCCAGAAAATGGGCCAGGCTAGAAGCAATGGGATGTGTGGGCAAGGGCAGTTATGGTGTATGATGAACAGGTGGAATCACACACTTACCTCGTACATGCTAAAGTGCATTATTATTACACAAAGTGAATGCAGTAGAACAGATGGATCTCAGCTTAGAAATAGTTCTGAGTGCAATCCGCCAAGCTGGTGAAGACTCCCTGCACGCCAGTAAGCAGTGCAGTAGTGGCAAAGTTGCCTTCTGGTAACAGCTAGCCTCCTCAGCTCGCAGAAACCGGTGAGACCAGATCCAACCTTCTTCCTCAGGATCCGGACAATGAATGTGTTGTGTGTGGAAGCTTGGGGGTTGTTATTGTCTTCTTTTATGGTTGAAACACCTTTTAACTCAGCAGTTAGCACCAGCAGGCACTTTGGCTGTTCTGTAGATGTGTAGTGAATACATAAGTTTTTACAGTAGGCGAGATTGCTCTGTCTGGTTCCCTTGTTTGTTAATGTTGTGTCTCTAAAGTACATTAATACCTAGGTACAAACTGTACCTGCAAATAATTTATTGTAATTTTTTAATATTACTGTTTTTTATTTTTAATATCTGCTAATTACATTTTTGTAAACATTTCTAAAGGATGGGCTGGTACCAATATCTCTAACATGCTTATTGGGGTGGTTTGTTGGTTGCTCAAATAGACAGGATAAGTGTAGCTGTATTACCTATTCTATTCTGTCGACTCTGGGCATTGTTTGTTTGTTTATTTCATCTACTTGATCATTACAAAAATGATATGGAACAAGTCATATTAAAAAAGAAAATACAATACAATTAAAACAAAATACAAATAAGAATGCAATACAAATTAAATACAACACAAATTAAAAGCAGTAAAATATATTAATTACAATAAGAACTTAACCAAAGTAATCTTAAATTACACTTACTACTATAGAAAGGAAAAGAAAGCATACACTACACTACTCGTGAAATGGGGTTCCATTAACTGCAGATTCTTTAAGCATTTCTATCTGCAATAGCGGCTTTGTCATTCTAAAATTAATTACTTTTACAGTTTATCAACATCATACAAACATTTACTGATACATTTTTTCAGCTGGTATTTAAATATTGTGCCAGATAATGATTTTAATTTTGTTAGTAATTTATAGTATAGTTTAATTCCCCTCACACTGACATCTTGATTTGATATTTGCTTAGTGTGTACTGTCTTGCGATAGTCTGTTTTACTTCGGGTATTATAGGAGCGAATTTAATTATTTTTTGTAAGCTGTCTTTCAGTGACAAACAAAATTATACGATATACATATTGTAAGTGTATAGTTAATAATATATTATTCTGAATAAATACAGTATTACACAATGTTTAGCCGATGTTAGTCTACTATCAACATGGATTCCTATTAATTTATATTCATACACTTCTTCAGTATTGGTATTTTCAATCTGATTTATTTCCCAGAAAAAATTGCATTAACAATTAAAAGACTTATTTAAAAATATCTGCAAATAGTGAATAAAGCGTACAAAAACAGTCATTTCAACTCCTTCATAGAGTCTTCCTCAGGTGACACACCACACTGGACTGCTCATAAGGCAGATTAAATTTCAACATGTTAATTCGTTTGTCCACCATCGATTAAAAACATTGTTTCTAAAATATCTGTCCCTCCATTCCTTTGGAGTATCATACATTGCTTCCTCTAAGCGGTGGGGGAAATTTTACCACCTGATTTTCACTTCTCATTCTCCTCATGTCCAACCACTCTTCCCCTACATCTCCATCATATCAATTTAAACACAGTCCCTGGGTGCCAATTATACTCCATGACTCATAGACCTTTCTCTTCATACAATCGTCCTCAATTCTTAAAATATTTATATCACAAATGTTATGTTTGTTTTCTATCATATGTTGTGTGAGTCCAGTAGAACATCTATACGTTCACTAACACGAGGGTTATATGGTTACCCTATATATCCTATGTTATTATTTTCTTTACTTTTATCTTCTTTTTTAGCACTTCCATTTTGAAGACTTTTTCATATACTGTCTATCTTTCTATCACAATTCCTGCTAATCTAAGTATTTATTTATTTTCCTTTTGTAGTGCTTAGTAATTGTTGCATAGTAATTGTTGTTTAATTCTATGGTGATGTGCCAAACTCTTGTCTATATTTTCCCTTTACTTCTTTTTCTGTACACACCCAACCTCACTCCATGTTGATGTAGGGTAATCTAAGGTCCAAAAAATTAATGCTGTTGTTTACTGATTTTTCAGTTGTAAACCTCACCCTATTGTGGTAACTGTTGAACTCATCCAGCATTGTGTCCGAAATATCCTTCCTAGTTATCACTAAAATATTGAATTGATGAGATTATTACTTACACCACGTAATCCAAATTTTTATAATTTATGTACCCAATAAAATATTATGATCAACACTTTCAAATGCCTTAGATAAGTCAAGGATTACTGTGCCAATCTTTATTTTACTTTCCATTTTGAAGACTATTTCATGGATAAACTCATTTAGAGCTATAATTTAATAATATTGAGTTGGGTTTAGCACTATGCTTCACTTATTTTATAAATACCTGTACTAGTTTCGAAGACCCTCATCATTCATAATCATCAGGTTAACACCAACTGCCGGCTGGCCGTTTTTGCTGCGCTCTGGTGGAAGTGTGTGGCATTTGGCGATGAGATCTTCGTCTGATGGGATGTCGAAGTTCATAAGGTATCCTTTATGTTTGTGGATGAATATCCTTTCCCACACTGAGAGTTCCTTGTGACCTTCGACACATTTTATCAGTTTTGGATCCCGATCGATGTCATGCCCCTCATTCCAAAAATGGGCCGCTACTGCAGATTTATCCGTATTTGCGTATTTTAAATGTCTCATGTGTTCCTTTCCCCTAATCTCCAACTTTCTCTTAGTCTTACCCACATATACTTTCTCACAGTTTGTACAATTAATTTTATATATTCCTGATTTTTTTATTCTGATGGCTATGCTCTAAATTGGTGGAATTTAGTAAGTTTTTTAAAGAAAATCTATTTACTGGGGCTGTGGTTATACAGGAAATTCAAAAAAGTGTTCAGCAAATATGGTATAACCATATATATATATATATATCTTCTGGATTTAGATTTATGGGCAGCCATCTTAGAACAACTCTGATGGGCCTGTCCTGCATCGTTTGATATGTGAAGAAGACTATGTTATCCTGTTTTAGGAGATCCTTGACCTTCTTGAAGTCTTCAATGTTGTTCGTGTAATACTTTGCACCTTCACGAGCATTCACAGCTTTGAATTCTTCAGCTAGCTGATCCTGTAATTTCTTATTGATTTTGAGTGTGTTCAGTAATTCTGGTACTGTGATGGATGGAGGCTTAGAAGTCCTCTTAGGTTTGCCTCTTCTTGTGGATCTGGGTTCATTGCCTCTGTTTCCTCCTCCATGTTTTCCAGGGCAGCAAACGTGTTTTTGAGTTTGAATGGAGCGTCTTGGACTTAGGACTGGTTTTTCTTCTCATTTTGACCTCCTTAAAAGCCTTGTCGTCATCGTCACTCTCTTGATTTCTCCTACCTCTTCTTGGCATTGCAGCAGTAGTTTCGGGTGCATTCATTATTGTGTGAAGGACCTGGAAGAGTTCCTTATACAGATGCTGTAGGTAATCCTTCGTGTCCTGGTGGGCTGTCCTTAGTTGTGTGAGCTTTTCTTCTACTTTGCGAGTCAGGTTTCTTGCCTCCATAGATAAGGAGTAGTCAAACTTATTTTCCACCGTCGAACATATCAGTGTGAAGGTGCTGTTGACTTGATTGGGTAGTGTTGATACTTCCAGTATAGCGTCCTTCATTTTCTCTTGGCTGTATGCAGCGAAGGCATGGCTGTTGTCTCTCCAGAAATTGATGACCGAGAGTCCTTGAGCGGCAGTCATTTCGCATAAGTGTCTCTAATTGCCTAAGAGCTCTAAGTGCCTAGCTTCCTCTATCATGCACCTTAAGTTGGGAGTTTTGGTATAATTTGTACATAAGACAGGATTGGCATATTGGCATATCTTAATTTGGTTGTGTCTGTCCTTGCCTCATCTTTAATCAGGCAATCCGTTTGACTGTTGGCCTCTGCACAGATAATGAAGGGTGTTGGTAGCTGACATTCACGGAAAGTATAATTAAAGCATTTTCAGTGAAAACATTACTTAATGCAAGGGGCGACTTTGTAACTTTTGACTTGTATGACTGAGTGCAGAAGTCTGGTGAGCTTGTAAAATTAGGATCGTTGGCGTCCCTTGCAAGAGAAACTGTGTACAACCTGAAGTTGGTGACTACACCGTTTGCTGTCTTCTGGAGCTGTTTCACATTGAGTACCTTGAAGTTTAAATCTGTCAAGGTGTCCTCTGTAACCCCTTTCCCCACTTAAGGTCACCTCGACAACAACCTTCTTCTTTCTTCAATCAGCTGGGCACCATCTTCTTGCTACCAGAGGCTCTGAAAATACTGTGACCAGGGAGGAGGAAACAAAAATATACGAAGAGCTTGGAAGTCTTTCCAGCCTCTTCGCCAAAAGAAGAACTATCATTTAAAAATGGAAGCTAATATAAAATGTATTCAAATCTTTCATACTACAAAATCAAAATAATTGCTGTTTCTTGACTAGACAATATCTGACAGTGGAAAATGACTCTACAATATGTGTACATATATCATAAATGAAACAAAAGGATTTTACATAGAAAACTAAAGTTAATATAGACTGAAGGTCTCATAACAAACATATTTATCTGGGTGAAGCCCTATTTAAATAAAAGATAAAATCCTGGAAGAGAAACAAGTTAGTACATTTAAATATTCCCTTTTAATTTAAATACAATAGATTTAGAAACATTTAGTTAATTTAATAACCTAAATAAGCTAGGATAAATACTTCAGGCGGCCAGATAATTACAAAATGCAATGGCCTATAAAGTCATAATATAATATGACACACTTCGGTGTTAAGTACCATAAAATATTAGCTAAATCTGAAAGAGAAGAGATGGTAGGCCTAATTTTTATAAAATCAAATTTTCATACAGGTGTGAAGCACCTCAATAACATAATTTAAATATTACACCATCATTCTACAAGGATATTACATGCATTTGAATTTCATAATCACATACCTTAATCAGTCCATGCATACCACATTATCTGCGCAGACATAAGCACCATTCAGATTCACATCACGCCTCATGCACAACGCCTAATAAAAACTACTTACACCTAGGCTAATGGTGGAAATAGGCTCAGATGGTTAGAAGAAATATCAAACAGGGAAGACAAATACAAAAAAATAAATTTAGAAAAACTTCATGCTTCAGGTATGAGGAAGAAAAGGTAGGAACTGCAAGAAACTAAGAAAAGACCCCATCAAAAATATCCCAGCATGCCTCAAATAAACAAACTAATTATATTTACATTTAACCGAATGGTGGCCACAAATCTATCCTATTAAATCTCAAGCATCTTCCATGCTACATCCATTTATAAGATAATAATTAAAACACAGAATGCCACCATTCCCAAATCAAACACACATACAACGCATGCTTGGGAAAGAAGAAAACACAAGAATATTACATTACACTATCATGCAGTTCCCACACCCTAACATTGATTTACATGAATATACAAAACATCTTCCACATACCTTAGCAATGAAGAACCAAGGCCTAAATGCAACTCACATATAGCTGCTAAAAAAACATAACACTACGACACCATGACTAATTTTCCCTGGAGTCTTCCTAGGCCAAATGAGGCAGAATAAAGGGTTTCAACCCCTTATATAGGCTATAGATCCATGACGTAATTGCGCACTCGCAGTGCTAATTTTATTCCAAAGACAAGTATGATTCCTTAATGCGACACCATCTTGATGGCCATGCATAAACAACTGAAACCAGCTCACTGCTACAGATACGGCGTTGCAATTCGGTACAACTTTAGATATCTTTAGCGGAGAAGTAGAGAAAGGGGGAAGGAGAAACAGTGAATGCCCTCCTAGCTCTCAGCTGTTCGCCTGCCGAGACAAAAATTCTTTAATCTGCCAATGTGACGTAATCCATTATTGCGACAACACTCACAGCTCATGAATAATTACATTATTGCGAAATAATGATAATTCTTATTTATGCTGTAGCAATTAAATGGCCTCTGAAAATAATGAATTGCTACAAACTCCTGCCCCATGAGTTGGAATATATGCTGGATATATTCCAACACTAAAGTCAAATTATACATGAACTATAGCAAAGTCAGATCTGAGTGACTGACCAAAAGTGTCCTTTTACTGATAAGGCATGCCGTCAAATCTTCCTGACCTCTTACGAGCACAATCTCACTGTCGTGTCATACCTGAGAGCAAGTATCCCCTTTACTTGCATAACAGTGATCACGATCCACTAGTGTCCAGACTAGGTGCTCAGCGACAGCCACTGAAGTATTTACAGAGACGAGACGTAGGGCGAGATACATCTGCAAGTCTCTTTCAGCAGGCAAAGTCACTAGGTCAGGAACCAGACTCTGGCAGCAACCCACAGTGAAGGCACCGTCAGCGACATCAGTATCTGCTTTAGCCAAACAGTCCATCCTGTGAACAGAAACTTAGCGGCAGGTCACTGAATTCAAAAGAAAGAGACATGAGAATAAAAAAAACCCTTTTCTAACTCCTCCGTTAAGAAACTAATTCAAGATTAAATATTTTTGAAATATGCTACTTAAATAGAAGTTTCAGAGATTATTTATGCATCAAAATTTAAATAAACATACTGTATTTTAACTGATTCAAAATATCCTATTCTTATTCCATTCACACATGCACACTTACAATAAAATATACTAGAAAAATCTATGAATCATACCAGCAAACACACTACGTAACATAACCTACAAATAAAAACACTAGACATAACCTATAAATAATAATTACATCCATCAATGGGTTTGTTTCCAGAGAAAAAACTTATACTTATTTATACTCCAGGGTCAGTTTACCTGGTATTATTATGTACAAGTCACGTCAATCGGTAATTACTTTGGCCGAAGAGAAGCAGAAAGATGGCAGAAAGAAGCCCCCATAAGCCTCCTCCTACTAGAGCACTGCACGACTTACTCTGTACTGAAATCTCATCAAATACAAAGGCCAAAGAACAAAATACATTATCAAGGCTGTGGAGAAAGACAAAATAAAGATGATCATTTAAATCTTAGCCATAGCTTCCTTATGATTCGCAGTGGCATCACCAACAGCGACATGACTAATGGTAGTTCGCATCAGCATTCTCCTAGCTGTCGAACAAGTACCACAAACGTCTCTAAGGACCTAACTACAAGATGCTAAAGATAAAACGATTAGAAACAATAGGACAAGTATTCCTCTCGGTTCTGGGTAATACAAAATCCTACAGTACGGTAGCATTTAAGCTTAAAGCAGCAACAATATCTCAAGAACCATAGGTGGGCGTTGCCCCTACACTAGGCATGATTGGAGAAAACCCAGAATGCCCCCCATAAGGCTTCTGAGCCAAAAGTCTCCCCTCAAGAATTGTTTTAAGGCTGCGTTCAAGAAAGCCCCTTCCGAGCCTTTTTGAACAGAAACAGTAGAAAAGAGTGCACCAAAGTCGATGGCGGCCAACCATGACCCGACTGGAATCCTACATCAGTCTAAGCCACTCAAATCTACAGTACAGTAACTTCAACTGCAACACATGCAGTTCCTCTGCATCCATCACTACTCCAGATGCAGGCAAAAACATAACCTCTCCTGACTCCTCGATTAGTATCTACATAACCTCTCCTGACTCCCCATTAAATATTACAAGTTTGAATAAACAGGCAACAGCTGACTTGTGTGTGCTCCACTTTGGAAACGGTACCATAAGTCACAGTCAGTCCTAAGTCAAAGGTCAGTCATAAGTCTATTCCTCCGCTTCACCACACAAAACAGAAGTAACATGCCTAAACAAACTTCCAATATGAATAATACTTGAATTATTTTAGTCAAAACCGGTATTAAAATTCTCACTAAACAACTCCCCTGGCAGAAAGATCTAGCCAGGAACAGTAAGCCTATGCTTAACTGCCTAAGAGCAAAGCCTATCAAGAAAACTCAAGAAAAATGCACCAATCATAACAGAATTTACTAAAACACCGACAGGCAAAACTACACAGGGTTCCTGTGGAACTTTCACAGCAACCGAAGCGGCCATAGAACACACAGTTCTAACTGTACCTCACTTCCACAAGGCAATCCCACCTACAAGGACCTATCTGATGTCTACTCTAACCTCAAATTTGCCATTTCAGGCCACCTAGAGTAAAATATTAGAAATCAAGCTCACTGGCCTCTTGAGAATCCTAAGGCCTATTTATAATGATAAAATATAGCTCAATTTACTTGTGAAATTCACTGAAATATAATCAGAATGACAATCAAGGAGCTGGCACAAGACACATCTGCCACGACACTGCAGACTTACAGTTAACACAGGGAAAGAAAGCTAAAAGACAGATCTATCCTACACAGAATTAATTAAAAAAGAAATGAACTCACCCGATAGGCTATTACAGCAGATTGACTACTTCCTACAGAGAGCCACATCACTAGAGAAACTTCACATTCCAGGACAAGACCTCACAAGCTGCTGAAAGCTTCATCCCTGAGCAGCTGCAGGCAACAGTCTACTGGTGCCTACTTTCAGCTCACCAGAATATCTTAGGAAAGACACACCAACTCCAAGATGATACATGAAAGGTAATTTTCACAATATTAGAAAAGTTCAAGGAAACAAACCCCACAACACAAGTATAAAAACCCTTTCATACAAATAAATAAAATCCCTGCATAAAATTAAATTAAAATTTATGAAATTTTACAGCAAGATGTACACAAAAAATCCACTGTCAAGACAACTACTTAAGAGAAAAAAAAAAAAACAAGAGCGTGGACGAACCCAATGGTTATACAACCACCGCTCTGCTTAACAATTTGTAACCCCCTCCCACCCTCTAGGTCACCTTGACAACAATATACAACGCTTCTTCTTCACTTCTGCTGGGCACCATCTTCTTGCTATCAGAGGCTCTGTAAACATGACCAGGGAGGAGGAAACAAAAAACGAAGAGCTTGGAAGTCTTTCCAGCCTCTTCGCCAAAAGAAGAACTATCATTTAAAAATGGAAGCTAATATAAAATGTATTCAAATCTTTCATACTACAAAATCAAAATAATTGCTGTTTCTTGACTAGACAATATCTGACAGTGGAAAATGACTCTACAATATGTGTACATATATCATAAATGAAACAAAAGGATTTTACATAGAAAACTAAAGTTAATATAGACTGAAGGTCTCATAACAAACATATTTATCTGGGTGAAGCCCTATTTAAATAAAAGATAAAATCCTGGAAGAGAAACAAGTTAGTACATTTAAATATTCCCTTTTAATTTAAATACAATAGATTTAGAAACATTTAGTTAATTTAATAACCTAAATAAGCTAGGATAAATACTTCAGGCGGCCAGATAATTACAAAATGCAATGGCCTATAAAGTCATAATATAATATGACACACTTCGGTGTTAAGTACCATAAAATATTAGCTAAATCTGAAAGAGAAGAGATGGTAGGCCTAATTTTTATAAAATCAAATTTTCATACAGGTGTGAAGCACCTCAATAACATAATTTAAATATTACACCATCATTCTACAAGGATATTACATGCATTTGAATTTCATAATCACATACCTTAATCAGTCCATGCATACCACATTATCTGCGCAGACATAAGCACCATTCAGATTCACATCACGCCTCATGCACAACGCCTAATAAAAACTACTTACACCTAGGCTAATGGTGGAAATAGGCTCAGATGGTTAGAAGAAATATCAAACAGGGAAGACAAATACAAAAAAATAAATTTAGAAAAACTTCATGCTTCAGGTATGAGGAAGAAAAGGTAGGAACTGCAAGAAACTAAGAAAAGACCCCATCAAAAATATCCCAGCATGCCTCAAATAAACAAACTAATTATATTTACATTTAACCGAATGGTGGCCACAAATCTATCCTATTAAATCTCAAGCATCTTCCATGCTACATCCATTTATAAGATAATAATTAAAACACAGAATGCCACCATTCCCAAATCAAACACACATACAACGCATGCTTGGGAAAGAAGAAAACACAAGAATATTACATTACACTATCATGCAGTTCCCACACCCTAACATTGATTTACATGAGTATACAAAACATCTTCCACATACCTTAGCAATGAAGAACCAAGGCCTAAATGCAACTCACATATAGCTGCTAAAAAAACATAACACTACGACACCATGACTAATTTTCCCTGGAGTCTTCCTAGGCCAAATGAGGCAGAATAAAGGGTTTCAACCCCTTATATAAGCTATAGATCCATGACG
Organism: Ectobius pallidus; assembly: GCA_964059195.1. Lineage (NCBI taxonomy): Eukaryota > Metazoa > Arthropoda > Insecta > Blattodea > Ectobiidae > Ectobius > Ectobius pallidus. The sequence goes on along the minus strand of CAXKWD010000005.1, from coordinate 25,186,955 downwards.
TAATTGCGCACTCGCAGTGCTAATTTTATTCCAAAGACAAGTATGATTCCTTAATGCGACACCATCTTGATGGCCATGCATAAACAACTGAAACCAGCTCACTGCTACAGATACGGCGTTGCAATTCGGTACAACTTTAGATATCTTTAGCGGAGAAGTAGAGAAAGGGGGAAGGAGAAACAGTGAATGCCCTCCTAGCTCTCAGCTGTTCGCCTGCCGAGACAAAAATTCTTTAATCTGCCAATGTGACGTAATCCATTATTGCGACAACACTCACAGCTCATGAATAATTACATTATTGCGAAATAATGATAATTCTTATTTATGCTGTAGCAATTAAATGGCCTCTGAAAATAATGAATTGCTACACCTCTATGTCAGCAATATCAACAGGCGGCATATTATTACTCTCAAAGACCTCTCTTAACAGAGTTGGTATGTGAACAATTCAATGTCTCCTTTCCGTTAAGATGGTTTTGACCGTCCGGGAGTCCTCAGGATTTGATGCCCTTGCATGTTCTGACCATCTTGAAGTCAGCTTGTAGTTTATTATACTGCCCAATCTCTTGTTAAAGTGAAATGAGTTCTGTAGTGTGGGTACAGTGATGGGTGACGCTTCGAGGTTTTTGATTCAGTTGGAGTGTGCCTTTCTGACTCCACTGGTGTGGGAGAAGTGATGTCCGGTTCGACATCGAGCGCCTGGAATGCATTAGAAGTAGGTACTGGATGGGCAGCAATGGTCATGGGTTGCTTTGCCTGCCTTTTATTCTTAACTTCCAGGAAGGGTTCGTCGTCTGCTTCGGCATGGGATAACAGCCGAGGGCTCTTTTGCAGCGAGGAACTTCACGAAAATGCTTCAGTCGCGTTGTCCAGATGGAAGAAATAATCATTGGTCTCCGGATGTAGCTGGTAGAGTCTTGTGCCTGTATAATGGTGTCATTGCCTATTACACTATGACCCATCATTAGAGTTGATGATTTGTGGTGAATAAAAACTCATCATTTCGTCAAATAAAATGCAAAATTTCTACATATATTTCGCTATATAAAAATTGGATTTTGTCATAAAAGTGGTAAAAAAAATGAATAAATAAATAAATCTTGAAAATCTGCTTTTAAAGCTAACTGAATTTTTTTCGTACACTGAGTAAAAATATATATCAATCAACTTGCAGGACTGATATTACAATGTCTTGAATTCATATGAAATAAAAACTATTGTAACATAGGCCTAAATGAAAACGAAACTGCTTACCTGATTTGAGGTATTTACCCAATTAAAAATTGCACAAATCCATTCTAAAATATTTTATTCAACAAGTAGAACTTAAAAAATAGAAGTAGGAATCATCATCATCATCATCAAAATTTTGCCCACCCTTATTTAGAGACAACCCCAACATCAGTTCTACATTTTCATTCTTGAGCCTGTTCCTCTTGTCAGTAACAATGTTTGAATACATTGAAAATACCCGCTCACTGTCCACATTAGACACCGGTAACTGTAAGCATTTTGCAGCACTTGTAACAAAAGTTTTGTGTGTACTTTTCAGAGACAAAATGGTACACAACACATCAATTTTTTCACCTTGCAATACTTTGGTCTTTACAGTATTTTGCAATGCTGCATAACCTTCTAGAAACTCTTTCCCTGACACATCACGTAAGCAAGGTAAACTGGAAGCAGTTTTTGAACGATTTTCATTAATTTCATTTGCCACCAAGTACCTCTCATCAAATAAAAGTCCCGCAGCATTTGTGGCCCTTTTGCATGGTGAAGTCTATATCAAGTTTGACAATTTAACATGAGACTTCAGTCCACACGTGTGTGCTGAGACAAAACATTTGCTTGTTTTTGCCTGGAAATCTTCTGGTCTTCTCACCAAAATTACGTTCGCTGACCAGTCTGAATGAACTCTGCATATCTGACAACTTCAGATCTATGCAGTGAACCAAGGGATATTAAGTTGCTTTGGCAACTGCACAGTAGCAGTGAAGTGTTAGATTACAAATTACGTCCACATCTTATTCGCCAATATCACGAAAATACTGGAGTGCTGCACCACCATCCTCTACAGTTTTAAAGTGGTCTACCAGAAACCTCAAATATAGATTAACATACTCCACAGATTTGAACCAGGAATTCCATCGCGTGAGCACTGGCAACAGAAAAAGCTTGGCATCAACGTTATTTTTCCTAAAAAATTGCAAGTATCTGTGCTTCCTTTTTCGCGTGTTCAGGAAGGACATTTTCACTTTGGTCACAAATTCATTCAATTCTGGGAGCTCGGCTGACCACAAATTCCCCACCAAATGTAATTTCTGTGCCCAGCACTGAACAACTACTTTCAATAACTACTTTCAATACCTCAACACATTTTGTCGTATAACGAGCACTGTCTGTCACTATGGCACAAATATTTTCATATTTAATTCCGTATTTGTTTATCACTTCAATCACTGCCCTTGAACACTCTGTTACATTTGCATTTTCAAGTTCTTTCACTCCACCAACTAAAAGAGTCTACTGTTCAGAAGCAGCCAAAACTTTAATGAGAACTTCAAAGATACAAAGTCCTCTTCTGTGAGTTGTCTCATCACAAAGAATCACAATCTTTTCATCCTTCACAATTTCTGTTACCCTCTTTTCCTCTTCCTGGCATATAAGCGGAGCAATTGATCTACGAAGAGTTGCTGCTTTGGGTAAGTCTCCACAGCCTGAAACAAGTAAAAACAATACAAATTAGTAGAAGTGTCACGTCTGCTTCATTTAGCTTTGTAATGTATTTTTGTGTGTGTGTTTTTATCTCTGCATGTATTTATGTAACTATTATTCCCATTGATGAGCATATGGCGGCGGAAGAGTAAAACAGCCTGTGCACACATCCCCATTCACTCAATGCCCGCCTGGCCACTTCCCCTATCTTGCCGGCCACTCCTAGCATGTCTCCTAGCCACCTGCCGGCCGCTGCTCAACCTCAGTAATAATATTTCACAATAAAAAAATACCCTTCCACCAAACATTTTGCTCGGCCTGTTTACTTTTTTCCCTAAAAAAGACCCTTGCACCATACATAATATTTTGCAATTATAAAAAACACCATAATATGGCTTAATTGATCCAGGAAAATTCCCTTTCACCAACACTGCTCTTTTCATAACAAAACCCCTACTTTCCACGCGGGTTGGAGTGGGGGACTTGTGTAAGGCCTGTTTTACTTTTTCCCCAGGTCTTTTTTTATTATGAAATATTATTTTACTTATATGTGAAGTATTGTGTTTGGTACAAGGCTATTTGTTTTTATTATTGAGTGGAAGGGGAGCTTGTGATATTACCCTTATGCCAAATTTAAAAATTACTGCATTTAAAAAATAAAAGTAGGCCTACTAAAAAAAATTAGTAACTTGCAGCCTAACAAAACATTTAAAAAGACATTAATCTTAGGAGCTATAATTTCAAAATAGAATTATTAATTAACGGTTTCAAACCACTGCCGCATGCTTGGATTATCCAGTTTCAGGAGTGGTATATTTGCCTCCATGAATGCCCTGACAGTGTCAGAGACAGATGTGTCCTTTTCTATTTTCAATTTTTTTCATGCAGTTAGCATATCTGCTATAGATGCCTGACGTTTTGATGTGGAAGGCATTTCTTTGTTTTTTAAATGAGTTGTGGAATGTTTGCAATGTTTTTCACATGTGTCTTTTCTGACCCAGTCCACTCACGTATTGCAAAACTTGCACATCATAATTTTTTTAGTTTTGTCAAAAACATAAAATCCTTCACTTTCGTATTCTCTTGCTCTATCGAAAACTGAAATAATTTTCGGTATTTTATCAAAAATCCTCATACGTCTAGTATATGAAAAACGCCTTGCTTTCACGTCTATCAGTAACAATGCTGCAAGCCCACATAAACCAGCAGAGATTAGGTTTCTGAAAACACAAAAATAACATAATATTAATATTAAATTCCTTCATCATCTATTAACTAGGCTAGCCTACAAAAGGATGTATTAAACTATATCTGTAATTCAGGGATGTCATGAAACTGTATGCATTAATATTACCTTCATCCACTGCTGCTAACCAGCAACATGGCCATCTTGACATCTTCATTTACAATAGGAAAAGAGTACGCCAGCCAATCATCACACTGCATTTGAACTACCAGCACGCATATTTAGCTGCCTACAACTAACCGCCGTGTTTCAAATCAAGCCGATGACTTCCGTTTTCATCAATGGCTCTCATTTTTTATTAAAATATTTTTCGTGGATAAAATAAAAAAAATGCAACGTATTCAAATATGAATTTATTTGAAGTAGAACTTTTACATTTGCCCGTATTTTGCGTAAAAATGGGATAAAACCTAAAAAACCGGGTATTTCGCTAAAAGTGTTACATTTTGCAAAACTTTGCAAATGAATAAACACATATTTTCAATACAAAAACACCAGAAACAAATTTATTACAGTAATTTTAACTTCTATTACTAATTTTGTGTTTAAGTCCCCATGTCTCCACAGTTGTCTTTCTAAGGTCTGTGGACCCTGTTCTCTACTGTGTTCAATCATATTGCATTATCACAGCAATAGATCTTGCGGGTTGCGTCTGTGAACATCCCATCTCCTTTCCTGAGTGCCTGTAGCCCTAGCTATAGGATTAGGATGTTCGTCTCATCCGTCTGCAAGACTTTGTGCTTGATTTCTAATAACTTCCCTTAAAAAGGGAAGTTATATGTCCTCGTACAGTTGCATATTTCTAGAGTAGACGTCAGTCCCAGTTATTCTGGTCACTTTATTTTCAACAGCCTGCAGCCGTTGTAGCAGAGTGTCAGGTGTGTAGCCCCATGCAGGTGAGGCACCCATCATTATAGGTCTTATCAGCATGCAGTACAGCGCCACCTTTTGTCTTAATGTCAGAGATCGTGTACTTAACACTGGATATAGTCATAGTAGCTGAGCATATGCCTTATTGCGCACACTTGCTACATGTTGTCTTAATGTTAGTGATTTATCTAGGACTACTGCTGGATATTTCACATGGTCGGTGTAGTCTATATTGTCACAATCTATTAGCTTGTTAGCATAGTTACGTGGTCATTGTCTTGTTGTTTATTGCTGGGTTTATTATTTTACTGTTCCATACAGTGTGTTTTTCCATTTAGATCACCTGCCAATATACATTTATTGGTTAGAGTCGACAACTCAGTAATGTCTTGAGCGGCCAACAACCTATCAGCAGGCTTGTGTTTTTCTGTCATTGATTTTTATGTTCCAGTCCTTACATCAGTTCGAGACCCTGGTGAGTCCTCTCTGCAGTCTGGTGATGGAATATCTAATGTTGGAGGAGCTATAAGTTGTAAAGGAATGACGCCAAGACCGAACCTTGGGGTACTCCTGCTTCTATTGCTCTAATTGATGATTTTCCTTGGTTGAAATGAACTTTGAAAGTACGATTGGTTAAATGTGAACTAATAATATGCAGCAAATAATTTTGGATACCAGCATTTCCCATTTTGTAGATGAGGCTGTGCCATCAAATGCTTTTTCTATGTCCAGTAAGACTGCAGCAGTGCTTTAATCATTATTATACTCAGTTGTGATGTGATCTACCAGTCTCATCAGTTGTAATGTTGTTCCATGTTCCGTGCGAAACCAAATTGGTGGGGTGGTATAATTTTATTGTTTACTAGGGATTCATGTATTCTGGACAGAATGATTTTCTCAAATATTTTACCTAAAGGAGATAGATCTGAGGGAATTTTGGATCAGTGCCTTGCTTGGGAATGGTAATGATTTTGGCTTCTTTCCACCCTGTGGGAAAATAATTAACTTCAGGCACGCATTATATATGTGTGTTAATTGTACTAATGCTTTTCTGTGGAAAAATTTTAAACAACAAGGTTGTACTTGGTCAGGCCCTGGAGCTTTCATGGGAATAATTTTTGCTGTGTATTTTTTAACTCCTTTGGTTTAAAAAATGGATAATTTTGCCTATCATTTGCAACTGGTACTAGTCTTTCTGCTGCTTCATTTTCCATTTCTCCTCTGTGAATTTCTACAAGGTTGTGAGGCCGAAATTGCTGTTTCAAAGTGTTAGCTATGGTATTGGCTTGTTCCACTGGGTCATATTTGAGTCCAGTGGTGCCATGAATTACAGTGAGTGTTGTGTTCGAAATAGATTTTATTAATGCATTTCATTAACTTCCACATTTTTCTCACATCCTGTTGACATTCTTCTAGTTTCTTTTCCCAGTTTTCATTGTTGAGTTGTCGTATCTTCCTTCTTATTGTTTTTGTGATCCAATTAAGTGCTGCTGTATGAATTGTGTATGCAGTATTTATGGCGGCTATGAGATCTAAAATAGCAGGATCAATGTCATCGATGGTTTGAATTTGTAAATTTGGTGTACTTAATTCGCCAAGCAGCACTTGATAGGCCTTCCAGTTGGTATTTTTTAATGTGTAGTTTGAAGGTGTTGTACATAGCCACCTTCTAGTATTTGGAAGTGTATTGGCAGGTATTCTGATAAAATTTCTTCTTTAACCTCTATGGCAGTGGTTCCCAAACTTTTCAGTCCGCGGACCCCCTCTGGGTTTTGAAGGAAAAATAAATAAATACTGTACTTTGATTCAAATGTATTAAATTCAATAGACTAAATAACACTATCAATGGTAACAAACAGAGTTTACTCCTTAATGTGAACAATGAAGCTGCTTTAGAAGATATGTAATTTGATAAAATTATGGGATATCCTATTTCTCCTTAAACCGCCTGCGGACCCCCTGAAACACCATCGCGGACCCCCGGGGGTCCGCGGACCCCACTTTGAGAATCACTGCTCTATGGTGTTAGAGATTATTACATTTTTGTACACAACAATGTCTATTACATCACTTGCGGCTCGTGCATTGTGATAAAAAGTGGGGTGGTTGGGATGTTAACTTCTAAGTCACTGTTATTGATTTTATGTAGTAGGATTCTGCCTGTTGGGTTTATTATTTTCCTGTTCCATACAGTGTGATTTGCATTTAGATCACCCACCAATATACATCGGTTAGAGTCAACAACTCAGTAATGTCTTGAGCAGCCAACAACCTACCAGGAAGCTTGTAGACAGATACAATAATTGTCTCTACATTGTTTATAGGTATTATGATAGAAGTGGCGGGAGGTCAAATGGCCTATGTGGGATGCCTCATTTAGCCAGAATGGCAGTGCCGCCTTCTGGGCCGGGTTCTCTGAAATTGCGGTAAACGATATAATTTGGAATTTTTAATTTATGATATGCCTTTTAAATATATTTCAGTTAATAAGCAGATGTCAACTTTAAACTTTTGCAAGTGCCTACAAAGCTCAAATTTTTTATTAACAATGCTGTTGCATTGAAATCTAATAAATTTAGTGGCCTGCGATTTGTGGCAGACAAGAATTTCGCAGTTCATCGAGTACATTCATTAGTATAAATAATTTCTCTATTCCATTGGGGGATATGCAAAAAAAGTAAGCATAAAGTAAGAGCAACTTCTTGCTGAGAAGTGTAGTCACTCACAAGTCATATGCATAAGAAATCGTTGCGACAGAATACTACCTACTCAGAGCAGAAAGTACATTCTTCGGCAACCACATGCGGAACATGCACCTGCATAAACAAAGCTGAGAAAACAAAGAAGGGTGTTCATAGAGCAGGGCATTTATATCACAGCCACGTCGGCGTTTTAAGGAAGAGGAAATAATTAATTCTATCAAATCTCTTTGAAGTTTTAACAAACAATGGACTTCCTACAATATAAACGAAATAATTATTTTCGTAATATGCAAGAATTAGTTTTTAGACGTTTACAATAATAATCACAACCTTATAATACAAGTATTCACAATTCTCATGAAACTTGAAATGAAGTAATATAATAAATGACAATTTTTTTTTCCATAATATTTTAGGATTAAATTAGTTTAACGAAAATTCACTATAACATAATTACAACATTAAATATAATTAGTATTTTTTAAATGTGATATGAAATATTCATATAACTCCCTCTACCCTTAACATAGCCTATTCCAGTGTAAAGTACACGGATGAATTGCAGTAGTGCGCATTCACTTGTATCAGCCTTGTTTCCAAGTCGCATTATTCGCCAGGCAAGACCAAAAAATCCAAGTCTATGTATAAAATGAATGGCTTATAACTAGCCTTCAGAGAATTTATTTTGGGAAAGTTTTTCAAATAAAAGTTATGGCACTTATGTATAATATATTATAGTAGGCCTACAAATAAGCCTATAAAATCGTTAAACCTATTTCGAGAAAATTAATTAAAATGAAATTTTCTTCAAATAAAGTGCTTGTAAAAATGAAAAAGTCATTGCCGTAGGCCTACCTCGTGTCGCATCCCTGAAGGATACACAATACAAATAAAATCTTAATAAATGCACTCGCATACTTTTGTGTAACCTAATTCTGATATAGAATTTGATTTGTGTAACCAAATTCTGATATAGAATAAGAGGCCGTGTTGCAGAGAATAGGTATTCAGTTGTACTAGATTGATGCAAAGCTTTATCGTTCACCAGGCAAAATTGAGTTTCTATGAACGATGCCTGCCTTGTAACTACCCGTCAGAGAATTTTTGAAAAAAAAAAAGAATATATATATATATAATTTTGTATTTGAGGTGCTTATGCTAAGAGCTAAACTTGTATTTGAAATATATATATATATATATATATATATATATATATACAATATAAGTTTAGCTCTTAGCATAAGCACCTCAAATACAAAATTTAAACAAAATCGTTTCACCCGTTTTCGAGAATGTTGCGAAAACCGAACTTTTCTTTGTGTAAAGTAACCAATCTTCGTGTCACATCCCGAAGATATCTAAGCTCAATTAAAAATTGAGTTTTTATATGATTTTTCGTTCTCGAGCTATGCAGACAACATCTTTTTGAAAATAATATTTTCGTATTCAGGGGGCCTCAAAACATGACATCAAATTTTGGGGTCTATACAGAGAATTAAAAATAAAAATTCACATATTTTATTTTCGCATATTTTCATAAGGAAAAGCCGCAGGGGTTGTTTCCGGCTCATCTACAATGCCAGGGGGCTGTCCCTACATTATTTGTAGTTTTCCTTCTTTCTGGAATGTCCATATATTCCGTGCGAATCACCCGAGTAGAAAGTAGTGAGTGTCGAATTTGGTAGCTCACAAATTTCCTAGCATATGCTGAACCCGCTCGATCTTTAAGCATGCGGAATTGAAGCAGGTGCTATGCGACTAAGTACAAAGAGCGTATTGTCACGTGATCGCAGTGGGTGGGGGGGTCCGCTGGATTTTTATGCATACGACTGCAAGTAGATACTTGAAATCTGCTAGTATAAACTTCATACTCTCTTTTATGCATATCCCCCATTGTCTGTTGCTTTAAACTGCTCATAAGCTTTGGTGGCAGCTTTAAAGTGGAGCATGAATTCAGTGTCTTGTGAAGGTGCATTGATTGCAGTATGTGTTTGAAAGGGCTGTCTATTATGTTGCGTCGGTAAGCTGGGGAATGTTGCCTCCTTATAAGTTAAATTAGGAGTCACTTTCCTGGTTGCTGGAAGTGGATGAGGGTGCTAGATCTCTTGAGTCATTCTCTCATAGTTAGCTCGACCTTGGTTTTCTGGTTGCTGGTGTGGCTGTCCTCTTTTTCCTCTTCGAAGAGTTTGCATCTTCTATAGTTTGCAGGGTGAGGACCACCACAGCAAGTTGGCTTTGCGTTTTGTGTATTTTTCTGTGGGCAGGTTTTGTTCAGATGTCCCCTGCTGCAGAATATACAGCACGGTAGTGCATTGCAGTTTTGCCATGTATGTCCCAGTCGTTGGCATCTGTAGCATTGTATGACTTGCTGCTTGGACTGGTAGGCTACCACAAGTACTACATAATGTAGTAGTCTGTTGTTATTATAGAATTTGCTGCTTGCATCATTTTTGGCAGGTCAACTAGGTACATCGGTACTAGTACCCTACCCATACTGGTCTTATTTCGGGCAGACATCTGAACAAATTGAATTACTTCTAGCCCTATGTTTTCAAGTGCTAGTTTAATGTCATCTGTAGGTACATCTCCTGGTAGCATTCTTTGACTACTCTGAGGGGATTATCCTTTTTAGGCCTCCAAGTATAGTACTCTACACTTCGTTCCTTACAGTATTTTACGACTTTCTCTCTGTCTTTGGTAGATGAGAAATGAACTTTAGTTTCATCTTGCCTGTTAATTATTTTAGGCGCAGTTTCAAGGCTTTTAACTATATCTTGGATAATTCCATTAGATTTGCCAACTAACACAATAGGCGGAGGTTTGACTAGTTTCACTGGAACCTCAGATGTGGAACTTTTCCTCCTCGATATTGGTGCTATTGGTTGAAGCTTCTACAGTCAGCGATGCAAACATATTTCCAACTGAGGTGGTTGCTACCTGCTGTTTTACCACAGATTTTGCCATTTATTTGGGGATTATAAACCCATCCTGCTGCTCTTTGCCCCCATTTGGATGACTGAATTTGTAGTACGAAATAGTTTGGTACACAATCCCCAGGAGCATATCCAGGTATCCCTTGTTTTTGTTCAGTTTTTACAACACGCATAGCATAAGCAGAGATTTTTAGTGTTAGCAGTCTTAAGAAGCATATGTTGCAGCGCGTCAAGCATCTCCACTAGTTTGGAGATGCCTTGGTGCAAGAATCCTTCTTCCACGTTAGAGCTGAAATTTGGATACTCAGAAAATCTTCCCTCTGCTCTTTTCAGAAGCAGGCGGATCAATTTCTTCCTTCATGTTAGTAGGTGATGCAATTATTTTCTTACCAACCTTTCCCATTGAGCTGACATTTGTGTCTATTCGTCTAATTTTGATGTGGCTGAAATCCAAACTATTTAATTGTGACCCTGTTGCCCAGATGAAGTGATTTGGGGTGTGGTAACAAAGATGAAGACGGGGCTGGAGGTTGCTGTGACCTGAGCCCCAGGAAATGGGCCAGGCTAGCAGTGATTGGGATGTGTGTGGACAGGCACTTATAGAATTTCAGGGTATGGTGGTACAGGGGAATCACTAACTTACCAACACACTTACCTTGTGCAAGCACAACGTGCAGTATTAGTACACAAAGCGAGTGCAGAAGAACAGACTGAACTCAACTTAGATGTAGTTCTCTGCGTGGTCCACGAAGCTGATGAAGACACACTGCATGCCTATAAGCAGTACAGTACCAGCAAGGTCACTTTCCCGAAGCAGCTGGATTCCTCAGCATGCAGAAACCTGGGAGCTCCAACCTTCTTCTTCAAAACCCAGACGGTGACTGCTGCCTGCCATCGGTGTAGTTGAATGATGATGATGTAATGTAAAGCATGCTACTGCATGCAATCTGTTTAGGGACTTATTGTGTGCCCTATTCAGCTTTTTCTGTGAATACATTAGTGGATCGCTTTTATAGGTTCACGGTTTTTATCGGTAAATTTGATTTTTTTCAGGATGGGGTTGGTGGTGTTAGTGTGGGTTGTACTCTTGTTTAGTCAGTAGTTCACTCAAGACAGTAGTTGTGGGTTAATGTTTTGTTCGCAGTCTCTTTATTTTTCAGGCCAAGATTTTATGGGGTACATTGTTGAGCATTTGTGTAATAATTTCATTTTTTGTAGTAATTTTTTATTCTTGTGAGAACGTGCATTTTCAGTGGTTGGATTTTGGTCTGTTTGTATGTTTCTTCTGCATATGTATTGGGAGGGAGCCTGTACATCACTCTTATTAGGGCTCTCTCTTTTTGACACATTCTGTTTACATATGTTTGATGATATAATAGTGTGACTGGCAGAGGATAGAGGAACACAGGTCTAATGAGAGCCTACTCTTGGTGATAGTCGGTTGCTTCTTGTTGCGTTAGTAATTAGATTACTTGGTTTTTTTAATTTTCTTCAGGCTTGATATTGCTTGGTTGCAGAAGTTCAATTTATGGTTGATTGTACATCCAAGGTATATTATTGATTTTTGTATTTTACTTTTTGTCATAAATTCTTATTTCTTTTGCTGATTTGCTCTTAGTTTGATGCTTTTTCGTTTCTTTATGGCAATGGTTTGTGTTTTTTTGTGGATTCAGCTCAATTCTCCATCTGTTAGCCCATTGACTATATTCTTCTAATGTTTTGTTTAGACGACTAGCAGCTGTTCTGATGTTAGGAGCTGAAGACCAAAGGCAAATGTCATCCGCAAATTGGGCTAAACCTACCAGAGGGAGTTTAGGTTGAAGAATGTCTCTGATGTAAATTGTGTAGAGTAGGGGACTAATGACTCCTCCCTGAGGGGTTCCTGCTTCCATGATGATGGGTCGGAAAGCTCATTGAACTCTTTTACTTGAGCTGTTCTGTTTCTTAGATAATCAGAGATCCACCACACTAGCATTGGCGCTATGTTTAATTTTGTAAGCTTGAAGTGTAATCCATTGTGCCATATGGAGTCAAATGCTTTCTTGACGTCAAGAGCAACCAGTGTTGCTGTATGTAATGTTTTTACTGAATACTCTAGATCAGTTATTACTCTGACCAGTTGCCAACAGACTTAACAGAGCAAGAAATTACAAAAGACGAAGTTGAAGCGGCAATCAAACTCACCAAAAATACAGCTGCAGGCCCAGACGAAATTCCTAATATTCTTTATAAACACCTGCCTCCCTCCTGTTTGGCAGCATTGAGGAAACTCTATACTAGCAGCTTATGCTTTGTTTTCCTTCTCTCCTTCGCTGGAAAGAAGCTCATGTGCTGGTGTTCCCAAAACTGAACAAAGATAAGGCAGGCCCTCAAAATTACAGGCCTATCTCCCTTACTCAAACCATATGCAAAATCATGGAAAGAATAATTACTGCAAGAATATATGGAATCATTCAAAACAAAATCCCACTAACACTAGCAGGTTTTAGGCCCGAATTCAACGTTAATGTGTAGTTTAGGCAGGTAGGCGAATTGACTGGGGTTTTTGGACCCCTGATGCCAAAGGTATGAGCCCCAGTTGGGCTCTTGGCCTTGCATTTTTGATGGTTCGGTTTTAATTTTCTTTGATTTTTTGCGTGGGGGTTGATGTATACTCTCTATAATTGCAATTTTATTTTGATATGTAAGTCAAGTCAAGACGGCTATTGTTGCTGAATGTCAATTACTATCTGTAGTCTTTTATGTTTTTCATACCGCACATGTTCTGTTCCAATAGTCTGGATTAGTGCGTTAGTGTGCTGTTTTTAGTTTTTGTGCTTGTTTTATTGTGATTCTTTGAATGCATTCTTGTAATGTTTCTAACTGCATTGCATCATGTAGTAATTGTATGGGTGTGATTAGTAGCATGTGTAATGCTAATCTAAGTGTTTTATTTTGTATAACTTGTAGTTTTTTTATGTGTGAATTTGCCGCCATTGACCAGGCAGGACATGCGTAAGTTATTTTGGACCGGACTATAGCAGTATAGAGCATTCTTTTGGTATTGATACCAATAATCGGTGTTTTGAATAGGGGAATGAGTCGCTGGAATGATTGAAGACTTTTATTGCATGTATAGTCTATGTGCTGCTTGAATTTAAAGGATTTTTGTAATATAATCCCAGGTATTTGACTTGGGACTTATAAGGCAGTGTTCTACCATGTAGTCCTACAGGTGGTAGCTCACATGGTCGCCTTTTGGTGAATACAATGGCTGGTGTTTTAACATTATTATTTTTATTATTCCACAATTTGCACCAGTCAGATACCTGGTTGAGATTTCTTTGTAATCTCCCTTTAGCATAACAAAGATTCCTGTCCAATGTATATAAAGCTGTGTCATCAGCATGTAAAGCAATTTGAACTCCAGTGACTTGTGGTATGTCATAGGTGTAAATGTTATAAAGTGCAAGGACAGGACAGAACCTTGGGGTACTCCAGCTTCAATATTTCTTACAGAAGATATGCCTCTGTTCAAGTTTACTAGAAATTTTCTGTTTGTTAAATACGAATTTAGAATATTTAACAGATAGACAAGAATATTCATAGCAGCCAATTTGTAGAGAAGACCTTGAAGCCAGGTTTTATCAAATACCTTTTCGATATCTAGAAAGACAGCAGCACTGCTCATCAGCTGCAGGTCTGTGTTATGATTTGCACGGAAGCCAAACTGTGCAGCTAGTATGATTTTGTTATTGTAGACATGTTGACCTATCCGCAATAATAATAATAGCTTTTCAGAAGACTGATAGGTCTTAAGTTTTGTGGGAATTTGGGGTAAGCACCTTGCTTAGGTAAGGCTACTATTTTTGCAACTTTCCATTCATTGGGTAAATATCTGAATTTTAAACATGCATTACAGATATGAGTCAGTTGGACTAACGCTTTTTTGTGTAAATATTTTAAGCAGCCAGGTGGAATTTTACCTGGTCCTTGTGCTATGGAACAGTTTAACCTATCTGTGAATTTTTTAACTTCCATAGGAGTTATTGATAATAAATTTTGGTTGTCATCAGCTACTGCTAGTCTTACTTGAACATGAGCCTCCACCTCTTCTTCTCTTTCTATTTCTACTAATGCATGAGGTTGAAATTTAATTTCTAGGATATTCGCTATTGCATCTGCCTGTTCAGTAGGATCGTATTTTAATCCATTTCTACCATGTTACTGGAGGTGGGGGCTCATCTTTACTTTTTTGACAGTATCCTTGACATTTTCCACATTTTGCGCACATTTTGTTGACATTCAGCAATGGTTGCTTCCCAATTTTCCTCGCTGCGTTGCCGTATCTTGCGTTTAATTGTTTTGGTTAGCCCATACTTGAGCAACTGAGGGGAAACGTTTTAGTCCCCATCCACTGCTGTGACGTATGAAACCTGCTTTTCATGTTCAGTGTCATGTCGAATCTGCTTTATTCTGACGTCAAGGGCAACTGTAGTGGTAGACATTACCCCACCGCACAGTGGCACAATGTGCCACAGTTGCGCACCCGTGGGTTAACCAGTTAAGTGCTGCTTTAGCCACAGGGTCTAAAGTTCTTGCCCATCTAGCTCTAATTTGTGTTTTAATTTCTAATTTCTTGGAATTTTGTGTAGGCCCTTGTTGCAACGTGAAAGTATTGCATGAATAGGGCCTCTCCAGTTAGATCTGGGTTCAGTTTCTTCATTAGTTCGGCTTCAATGTCCATAGCATTTCCACCTTGCACCTTTGCACTATAAAGAGTGCCATCTCTCATGTTGCTGCGCTGGTCGGTTGCTGTACTTCCTGCCAAACTTGTTCAAAGTTTTTCCTTCCTTGATGGGTTGGTTTCTGCAGTGTCTTCTGCTGCTTCTCTTCCTGGAAGAATGGACAGCCCTGGACATTGGCGGGATGTGGTCCGTTGCAGTTGCAGCACTTCGGCTTCATGGGTTGTTGCTCAGTTTTGAGTGGGCAGTACTTATGAGCATGTGAGCCCACACAGTACAAACACCTGGGCCTTGCTTTGCAGTTGTGCCATGTGTGTCCAATCCTCTGGCAGTTGAAGCATTGGATCAGTCCACTTCTGGCTTTGTATGGTTCAGTTGCTACAACGTAGTGCAAGAGGTGTGTAAGTTGGTATATTTCTTTGTTTGGTCCCTCTTTAGGTAGCTCCACCATGTAGAGGGGGAGTGGAGTTTTCGCTTGTGTATTAGGGGTTTTCCGGGTCACCTAGATCACCCTGGTGGCAGTGAGCCTGGCATCCTGTAGAGCTTCCATGATGTCTGCTGGTAGTTCCTTAATTATGACCCTGAAGGGTTTTGCTTTTTCTCCACTCCACATGTAGTGTTCTATTTCCCCCTTTTTGCAGGCTTGGCGGACTTCTTTGGCATATTCAGCTGTCTGGGCCTGTATGCACACACTGTCTCTAAGTTTACTGATAACTGGTGGTGCGCGAAGGCTTTCGGTGATGACCTTGAGTGTTGTGTGTGATACACCATCCTCTAGCAAGACCATGGGTGGTGGTTTTCTTGTTTTCACTGCTTCTACAGTGGGAACAGTAGGAAAATGTTCTGGTTTCTCCTCACCAGGCTGGTCATTTAAAACCTCAAAATGGCTACTTACAGGCATGACAGGACTGTTTTGCCTGGAGACCTGTCTGCCTGATCTTTCAGGTGGTGAGTCAGGTGATCGAGGTAGCTCAGTGTTTCTGATAACTTCTGGTTTTGGTGATTTTGTCTGATTTGAGGAGGCTTACTTTTCATTCTAGAAGTGGCAGAACCAGTTGCCTCCGCAAAGATGATGGGTTGCGGTGCACCAGCTTCCGGGAAAGAGACGAGAGCCCTTGTGGAATCCTCCAGGAAGGCTAGTAACATGGTCAGGTAGTCCTCCGTTAGTCGGGAGTCCTTTCTAAATTTCTTCATATTCTCATCAGCAATATGTGTGACCTCTGCCAGCAGGTCATAGTTGCAGAAGTTATATTTTTGTATGATAGTCTTAAGGCGAGTCAAAGTAGAGTCTATATCGTTCAGTACTTGTTCGACACTGGTATTGTCTGCATACCATTTATTGTGTGCAAATAAATTGAATGCCTGATGCTGTCAAATCCAGAAGTCCAGACATTGCTGGAGCAGCTGTGGCATCTCCATCATTGAGAGGGTTCCCCACCAATGAGGCTATTACCAGTCTTTAGCAAGAAGGTATATTGTTCAAGTTAACCAGGCCAGATGGGTGCCCTGACCTGATTTCTGGTATTGAGACAGGCTAGGGGCGACAGGAATGAATGATTATGATAAAGCAAGTAATAGGAGCGTAGGTATGAAAGGAAACACTATACTTACTTGCCAAGCAGTTCTTATGAGCAGAGCAGGGACACAAATATGCTACCCACAAATCTCTGACTGGAACAGAAGAAAATTCAGTTCGAGGTCATTCTCAGTGCGGTCCGCATTGCTGAATGAAGAGTTTCAGCACTCCGGAGAGAGGCGCAGTAGCGGTAGCAGCTCTCACCTACAAACAGGAAGACTCCACAGGATGCAGCAACCAGAGACAACCTTCTTCTTCTGCTTCCAGGTGACGAATGTCTCCAGTGTGCAGTTGTCTCTCTTTCTCTTCTTTACTAGTGGAAACACCTAGGTCCACAGCAATTGGCGCCAGTGCACGCCTTGGCTGTTCTTTTTGTTGTTGTAAACCATTATGTTATTTGGGTGATGTGGGAGAGCTCTTGCGAGATCCATACTATTGGTTATATAAATTTATGTTTCTGGGATGATCGACTTGTAGATCATTCTGAGCAAAAGGTGTTTCCCAATATTCCTTACTAGGCGATTACGATGTGTGTCCAATTGACTGAAGAAACAGAATAGGATGGTTTCTATCACTTGATCGATTGTCTTGATCCTAGCCATGATGTGAAGTTCCTCCATTGTTGTGTACCTGGATGCCTTCAGCATTAATCTGAGGGTTTTGTTTTGTAGTATTTGCAACTTTCTTTTGTGTGTTTTGGCTGAAATGTGCCATACTGGACATGCATATATCAGGCCTGCTCTTATTATGGTGTTTTACAAATTCCTCTTAAGTGAGAAGGCAAGACAGTTTGGTTTGATAAGGTTTCTGATGCTGTTGATATTGCCTTTTGCTATCCCAAGTCTGTGTAGGATATGACTTTTGAAGGTCATCTTCGAGTCTAGTATGACTCCCAGATATTTGGTCTCTCTTTTGATCTGTACTTCCATGTCATTTAGTCTGATGGGGTTTCGTAGTTTAGGTTGGCGTCTGCTTTTTGTGAATAGCATAGCCACAATTTTTTCCGCATTGATTTTGATATCTCTAGAGTTGCACCATTCTTCTGTTTGGTTGAGGGCATCCTGTACCCTGAACGCTGCTACATTGATGTTATTATCGGTAAAATAAAGGCACGTATTGTCTGCAAACAGAGCGATGTTGACTTGTCTACACTCAGGAATGTCACATGTATAGATATTGAACAAGGTTGGTGAGAGAACTGCCCATTGCCTCCATTGTTCTTGTTGAGAAAACTTTACCATCAACAGATACTAGGAACTTGCGATCTTGAAGGATTACCTATGATAATTTCATTACTTTTTTTTTTTTTTTTTTTTTTTTTTTTTTTTTTTTTTTTTTTTTGGCTTAAGCATGAGCGATTGTGGGTTAAACATTTAAAAAAATCTTTATTTCTCTAATAAATATTCCACAAGAGAGTTCAGATTATGAGCAATGCTTGTCATGGCATCTGCTTGCATTTTCATGGCATCTGCTTGCATTTTCATGGAGTCTCTTATGTCCTCCATGAGTTCAGTTTGTTTGTGCAACTCCTCTGCCATACTTTGACTAGACGTCACAGTTGCTTCCAGTATCTCATCATCTGCAATTAAAATAACATGTTTGTGAATAATATGTATGTATATGTATATATGTGTGTGTGTGTGTCAGTGTGAGTGCGTGTGCATGCGTAACCCAGCCATCTGGCCCAAGAGGGAAGCCCAGGCTCTGCCTGTCACAAGCCAGGACCAATGGGGAGTGAGTCGCACAATTAACTATTAGGAATGCTTTTCACAAGTATCACACTAATCTGTAACGGCAATATAAAGTCATAAAATGCAAGTCAATATCCTCATTCACAACTTCCAATCAAGAGGATCTGAAATATAAATTGTTAGACTGCTTCATGCACATATGTTGCCGTTTCGTACCATCTGAAGTAATATCACATCTTCTTAACAGATTACTTGACTGCTTCATACAATAGCCCAAACACAATTTGTAATTTTTAAATTTTATATAAGCTTATAATTTTGAAAATATATTAGCCTTGATGGGAGCTACAAAACACTGGAAAGAACAACTTGATCCTTTGCTTTTACCTTTTGCACAGTTGCTGCATTGTCCCCTACAAGCAGATGTCGTCTTTCGCTTCTTTGACGGGGGGGGGGGGGGGTGGAGGTGCTTTCAACGGGGATGCACTCTGTCTCCTGTATAACAGGGAGCAGCAACTCCAAAACATCTTGAGGAGGGAGTGTTGGTTCCTATTAATAAATACAATATCAATTAAAATGGTTTAATGATAATTCTTTATGGTATAGATCAACCCTAGTAATAACAATAATAGTAATTGTAACTTACGAGCAACTAGTCTGAACTATTAAACATGCCTTGGTAGCAAAAAACTTGGATTTTGTAGCACTGGTACTTTGATTTCTACAAGGTCTGCTCCGTGTGATTACACAGCCTCTAGGGTGTCCGCCAACATTCCCATTGGCTACCGATGATCTGTCACCTAATTGCAACATTGTGCTTTTCAGTTCCATGCATTGGCTGGGCAAGTTTTTAATTCCAGACAAGTATGAAGAGTTAGATTAGGTTAGGTTAGCCCCCAAGTAATTATGAAGTGTTAAGGCTAGTGTCCACAAAAGAACTGATACTTGCATTCCGGTATGTCAAGACATGTCTGAGAGGTTGTGGAGAGAGACAATCATAGAGTTAACTCACAGGTGGAGAAGCCTTTGCGATCAACCTTCGAGTAGCTCGCACTATATGAATCTGTTTTGTATAGCTGAGAGTTCTTTCCTTGTGGATAATGTGTATACTACACCATATGATAAAACTGATATGAAGAAATATCATGATTGTTGATTTTAGGGCCTTCACATAATATGTAGGCCTAATATTAAATTTATTATATCCATACAATTTTAAATATTTATACAGTAATTATAAAATAACTGATTTTTGCACTCTCAGTTATCATGTGGACATTAGCCTTAAGGATGTTGCAGTGATAGCGACTTAGAGATTAGTGCCTGGTTGGCACCACTGTTTTATTGCCATATGACTGAGCCTACCGCTCTTTGCTCTTAGCACACCAGTGACCAGCACACTAAACATGAAGAACCATATATCATCATGTTTTTTTGGGGAAAAGAAATCGACCAAAGCATCTGTGCTACAATCCCAAAAACTTTTCTAAATATTTATTTTTCAAACTCATTCTAATATTGGGCTAAACAAAAGGAATGTTTAAAACACTTAGTATTTTCCCATTATTTTATCCATTTATAAGGAATTCTAAAGAAAATTCTTACCTCTAATGGGTCAATCACTTCCTGATGGCCCTCAGCGGATTCCCATCCGATGAGGCGGATTCCCATCCGATGAGGCCCATCAGGTGCTCCTCGAGGTCGGTAAGTTTTTTGGGGCAGGCACCACCACCCCCAGTCCCTGCAGCGTAAGTCCTTATCTCTTGCACCTTAGACTTAGTGGCGCACTTCCAATCCTGCCAAGACTGTAAGAAAGAAGAAATAATACATAAAATAACTTGAAAGGTATTAAGACACACTACCAAAGGTAACTGAAACAAAAATGTCAATTGAGTATGAAACAACATTTTTATAAGTAGAAAAGATTGTCAACATCACACAATATTTTAAGATGAAGTTCAATGAAATAGTTTATTATAGGGCAATTACAGCTAGTGAAAAACTCATAAGAACAATTACCAATAGGCCTACTTGTGTTACGAGAAAAAAATATATATGTTAAAACTTGTACAGTACCGATACTTTAAATTACTCTCAGTAATTCCATTAGTAAGGAGAATGTTAAGATTAATACTTACTTTCTGCCACTGTCGTTTATCTTTTGTGGCCCCACTGGCAAACGAATTTAGCCACTCTGCCAGTTCTCCCCACAACCTTTTTTTTTCTTGGGCCCCATTTTGGCCACAAAATTTATTTGTAAAAAGGCATGTGTTGCCCTGCATATAACCGAGCATCTCTTTCCTTTGTTCGATTGATATTTTCTTCATTTCTGTCAAAGAAAGGAATATTTTAATATATGGCAAACTAAAGCCCTTAATAGCCTACTGTAACATTACAAATTTTAATTATAAATAACACCCATGGAGAATATCCTACCTCCCATGATAGAACCACTGTGAAATTGTAGAAGATTGGTGGGTCCATACATGAATCTTTATAACAAACATTTTAATTACATGAATTTTTATAGCAAACATTTTAATTAAGTGGATAAAACATGCAGGGTTAAAATGTCAAATATTAGTACACTATGGGGAGGTAACCTTAAATCTATCCTCTCTCTCACAAACACACGTAAAATAAAAAAATTCAAAACAAGCCACGACTTAAAACAATCAAAGAGAAGAAAGAATTCATGCAGTGGCCTAACATAACCTAAAACAACTAAACTTAATCTGTTATTCACATTAAACATTTAAATTATACTAATTACCCATCATCCACATCCTCCTTCTTCACAAAAATATGTATAATATAGACACTTACCTCTTATTCAGACACACAGAAAAACACAGAAAACGTACAGACAACAAACAAACAAACAAACACGTGTATTAACAAGTGTACTAACAAGTGTTTTGTCGTCACAGCATGGGATGACGTCACTGGCATGGTACGATGACTCTCATTGGTTAAATGGTAGCCACACGTCACTTATGCTTCGGCTGCCTTCGTGTCAAACATTCCGAATTCGATTTACCAATTCACCGGAAGTGGAGGATTCCGATCAACGTTACAGAATACCAAAAACGCCAAAAATTCAATCGACTCGGAATGGAGAGATTCCGATTGGGAACATCTCGAGTCGATCGGCAAGCAAAATGAAAAGTTACAGAATAGGGCTGCAGACTCGGTTGAAGGCTTTTTCTATGTCTAAGAACACAGCCACTGTTTTTGTTTGTTATTAAAGCCCATCTGGATTTGATCAGCTAAACGGGTGAGCTGAAGTGTAGTGCTGAGCTGGTCTTGGAATCGGAACTGTGCCGGTAGGATGAGGTTTAATTCTGAAATTTTGTTTACTAGTTGAGTGAGGATTAGGCATTTTAGGATTTTTCAAAGGGATGGTAGCAGGCTGATGGGACGGAGGTTTTGGGGGAAGGCGGAAGTTTTGCCGGTTTTAGGTATTGCAATTATTTTTGCAATTTTTCAGCTCGAAGGGAAATGTCCAAGTCTGATGCAGTTTTTGTAAATATGCAGCAGGTGGATCAGTGCCTTCCTTGGAAGGTTCTTTATCATTTCGTTGTAAATGCCGTCAATTCCGGGTGCTTTCCTAACTTCGAACTGTAGGATTTTTTGTATGAAAGCATTTATTTATATGTGTGCCATCTGGACCTCCGGTGTATAGGTACGTACCGCTGTCCTCACAGATCGCTTGATAGCTCTTTCTTCCTCTTCTTCACAGAATAAGTTCCTTTGAAAGTTGCTTTAAAAGTGGTCTGTGATTGCATCCGCCTTTTCTTGAGGCCCATACTTGAGCCCCGTGACTGCATGTATAACCGTCAATTTGTTGGTGGTTTTCGATCTGCGTGTATTACGGGTTATCTTCCATATTTCGTGAGGCAAGTCATTGCATTCTCTGAGCATAGTTTCCCATTTTTCTGTGGTGGCTTCTGATACAAGTTGTTTGATTTCTCTGCTAATTCTGTTTAGAGCGATCTTGCAGGCTGGATATCTGGTAACCATCCACTTGCTTTTGATCCTTATTTTCTTGCTTATTAGGCTTTCTATTTCCGGAAACCGGGATTGTCCATTCTGCATGAATGTTGTTTTTGTACTGTTTTTATATGCTGTATTTATAGTATTTGTGAATTGCTGCACTGCTTCATCTACTTCTGCAGTGGTATTTATGTTCACTTTTGGCCTAATGCTGTTATTTTTACTGGCCACGTACTGATCCCAGTCAGTGGTTTTTTGCTTGTATGTTATGTCCTTGTTTTTTCTCTTAGTTTCAAGATAAAAAGTTATCGGCAAGTGAGCCGAGTCTAGTGCGTTGTGTGTAATGATGTCTGATCTTATTGTAGTAGTTTTTGTAATCACAATGACTAAGACATCACCAAAGCTGTATCTGATATCGTTGTAGTGGTGTAATGGGTGCACTCTGTAACTGGCTTTGCTTACACCCGTTAACTGAACTCTGAGAATTTAACTCTCCAAGGAAATATATATACATAAGTCTCCCAACAAGTCTTTAATTTCTGAGTATTCAAAGCTGACGAGACTAAATAATAGAACCTAAGTCAATTAAGTAACAAGCGTGAACTGGGAAAACCCTAAGAGGAGTAGATCTGGTGACTTCCATCGAGAAGAGGGATGCGACGAGATGTTCATGATAAATACACATACTTCAAACAAGTTAATCTTTAATATGTACCATAAGTACAATAACAAGTACCAACTTTAAGTGGTCTTAATAATAAATGTGATATCTTATGCAATTATCAACTTTAGTTAATACTGTTTTAACCTGAGTATTTTATTCTATAGGATATCTTAAATGCAATTATTAACTTTAGTTAATACTATTTTAACCTGAGTATTTTATTCTATAGGTTCTGCTTCATCCTACCTATTCAGAATGATCACATTTATAAGTGCCTCAGCTACCATATACTATCTTTCTATTCGATAAATCACCACTAACTGAACCATGAAGGATTAAAGAAAAACTTTTAGGAAGTACCACTTTAATAATAATTTAAGCTTATAGTCCATGCATTTAGACGAGAACACTGTAAACACAATGCGCAGTGGAATCAGTCGTCACGTGATTCATATAATAGCATAGCAACACACTCCCACCCTTATCTCTGCGGCGCATGCGAGTGCTCTCGTCTAAATGCACAGGCTATACTGACGAATAATTTAACTTTACTAGAAAGTATACATTGAGTATACTATCTTCCTTTTCTGAAAATTACCATTGACTGCTCGATGAAATCTTATTAAAGAAAAGCTTTTCGCCAAGCGATATACTGAAACAACTTTTTACTTTAATAATTAATTCAACTTCTAGAAAATATACACTAAGTATACTATGCATCTACTTAGAAAATTGTCACTGACTGTACGCTGAAATCTTCTTAAAGAAAAGCTCTTTGCTAAGGAGTATACCAAGGCAACTTTGACTTTGATAATTAATTCAACTTTCTAGAAAATATACATAAAGTATACTATACATCTACTCTGAAATTTGTCACTGACTGTACGATGAAAACTTATTAAAGAAAATCTTTTGCTAAGCAGAGTGCTAAGTCAACTTTAACTTTGATAATTAATTCAATCTTTCGAGAAAGTATACATTGGGTATACTATACATCTACTCTGAAAATTGTCACTGACTGTACGCTGAAATCTTATTAAAGAAAAGCTCTTTGCTAAGGAGTATACCAAGGCAACTTGGACTTTGATAATTAATTCAACTTTCTAGAAAATATACATCAAGTATACTATACATCTACTCTAAAATTGTCACTGACTGTACGCTGAAATCTTATTAAAGAAAATCTTTATTAAACTGAATACTAAGGTACCGTAAGTTTAACTTCAGTAAAAATGTAACAATCTACAGAACAGCATATATCAGATATACTATATTTTTGTTTTTATTCTGGAAATTAACTCAAACCACTTGAATAATTTTTATAGATATGTGCTACTTCTCAAACAAAAAATACATCAATGAGAAAACATTGACTGTCATGAGGTAGGCCTAAAACTTGACCAACTTTTTTTTTTTTTTTTTTTTTTTTTTTTTTTTTTTTTTTTTTTTTTTTCTTCAAGAACAATGCTCAATACTATACCTTGTGCAAAATATTAAAGGAACATTTCCTCCAACTGATAGCTAAGAAACTTAATAGGAAAAACGCTACGGAAAATTACTAGATATGCAACGTGACATTTACTAGTCACCAACTTATTATTTCTTTGACCGGCGGGGAAAACCACATAAGTCAAAATAGACAAGTTTTCAGGAGAAGCATTTTTTTAATTTTCTCCAATTAAATTATAATACATAAAGGAAACAAGTATTATTTTATCATCCACAATCATCATTATTTTGCAAGATGTATTAATTTTACACAAAACTATACTACAGTACAAAATACTGGACTTAAGTTATTTTGCACATATACCTCTCGTGACTTATGTTTTTTTTACACTGTGCTTATAATGCAATATCCACTTACTATTAAGGTTCATTGTCCTCATAAATCACTGTTTACACACTTCTTTACCACAAATTAGTCTTCACTGTAGTCTTGCAAATCTGGATCAGTATCACTGACATGGCTGTATGTAGACAGATCCAAATAAAACTGGTGAAATAATAATAATAATAATAATAATAATAATAATAATAATGTTTTATTTTGCCTGGCAGAGTTAAGGCCATAGGGCCTTATCTTCCACTCAACCAGGATAAAGACAAAATACATTAAAAGGAATTTACAAAAAACAAATACAATAGATATCATACATAATACAATATGTTAAAAATAAAATAATAATACAATATTGAAGTACCTATATTAAAACATAAGACAAAAATGCGTCCAATAATATGCCGAGAAAACAAATTGAATTAAAGAATTATATTATAATTGGATGTGTGTATAATTATAATATTATACTATAATATACACAAAAATTGAAACTTAAAACTAAGAAATTAACAAATAAAATCAATATAGGCTAAGTGCCATGAAAATCGTGTACAATATAAATTTACCTAGGCTAGATAACGAGACATTCATTCTAGTTATCAGCGAGATACTTGATTGACTTTGACCTAAAAATCTGTAGACTCCGACTACCCCTGATGTCCGGCGGAAGGGAGTTCCAGATACGGGTGATGGCTATTGTGAATGAGGCAGAGTACAGAGATGTTTGATGGCGTGGAATTGACAGTAGACTGTTATTCTGAGATCGTGTGTCGCGGTTATGTTGGGAAGATAACAGTGAGAAACGAGAGACTAAATAATTAGGTGCAGTATTATTAAGTATCTGATAGAGTAGAGTTAGGGAGTGTAGTAGGCGTCTGTCCTTTAGTCGAAGCCAGGATAATTGCTCAAAATAATCTGAGACATGATCATATCGACGTATGTTGAATATGTGACGGACACAAGAATTCTGAACACGTTGCAGCTTACAGGATAATTCAACACTTAGGTCAGTGAACAGGACATCGCAATAGTCGAAGTGTGGCATCACAAGTGACTGCACTAACGTCTGTTTTAGTTTAGCAGGCAGGAAATTTTTCAGTCTAATTAGTGAATGCATAATAGAAAATACTTTTTTACAGATATGTTTAACTTGTGTATTCCATGTCATGTCAGAGTCAAAGTACACACCAAGATTTTTTACAGTTCTACTGTATGGAATAATTGTGTCGTTCAAGGTCACAGGCAAAAGGTCAGTGTTGTCAATAGAAGATAGCGATCTGTTTTTTCCAATCAGAATGGCTTGTGTCTTGTCTGGGTTCAAATTCAGTCCAAATTTTGTTGACCATTTACTGATAGAGTGTAGGTCGTCATTGAGCTTTGAAAGAGAGTCGTTGATTGTGTCAGGCCGAAAATGTAAATATATTTGCAGGTCGTCTGCATACAGATGATGTCGGCAATGTTTTAGTGCTGAAGAAATGTCATTTATATAGATTGCAAAAAGCAAGGGGCTTAATACAGAGCCCTGCGGCACACCTGACCTCACGAGACGCCACGAAGAAGATCGATTGTCGTGAGAAACACATTGTTGGCGTCCAGAGAGGTAAGATTGTACCCACGTGACTGCTGCATTTGATAAATGTAGTGACCTCAATTTAGCAGTTAAAAGGTCTGCGTCAACGGTGTCAAAGGCTCGCGAAAAGTCAAGTAGGGTAAGAGCAGTCACTTCACGTCGGTCCATGGCCTCACGAATATCTTCACTGATCTTAAGTAGGGCAGTGGAGGTACTGTGATTTGATCTGAAACCAGATTGTAATGGGTCAAGTAAATTATAAGTGTTTAGATACTCAGTCAGCTGCTTGTGGACAATGCGTTCGAGGGTTTTCGATAAAGTCGGAAGTATACTAATAGGTCTATAGTGCTTGGGGATGTTTGGGAGATTTACTTTAGGAAGAGGTCGGATAAGAGCATTTTTCCATTGTTGCGGGAAGGTGGATGTGATGAGAGAGGCGTTGTAAATATGGGTTAGGGTAGGCAGAATAACATCGATGATTTTGTTTAGCATTAATATATTAATGCCATCCGTGCCTTCTGCTTTCGATTTATTTTGCGAGAGTGCCTTTTTTACTTGTAAGGGCGTTACATTGGAAAAAAAGAATCTCTCTTGGTGTGGAGGAAGAGGTAGGGTTGACAGGTAATTAATAGTATTTTGTTTGGTGACGTCATCTAAGGTCCTGGTTGGTATAGTAGTGAAGTATTCGTTCAAATCATTGAGAGGGATGTTAACAGCTTGGGCTTGATTTTTTTGTTTTCCTAATCCCATTGCTTTTAAGTTACTCCATAAGTCGCGTGAGGTCATAGAAGGGTCAATCAGTTTATGGCTGTGCTGGATCTTGGCGTTTCGTATCATTTGTGTAGTTTTGTTTCTTAGCTGTTTAAAGTTTGTCCAATTTTCCTCGGTTTTCTTGCGTCGAAAAGTACGGTAGGCCGCATCACGGCGAGCCATATGTTCTCGTATGGTCGAAGATAACCAAGGGGCAGAAGGTCGTGTAATTCGTCTAGTCTTTAGTGGCGCATGTCTGTCATATAACTGGAGTATCATATCATTGAAGGCTTTTAACTTTTCGTCAACAGAACGTAAATGCCAAATTGTGTGCCAAGGCTGTCGTTTAGCGTCTTCAGTCAGTTGGTTGTCGTCTATGTTTTTTAAGTCTCTATATGATATTAATTTAGATGGGCGTTTAGGGCATTGAAGTGAATATTCTATGTAAATGAGGTCATGGGCTGAGATACCAGGAACCGGCAACTGACCATGTCTTAATACTCTTTGTGGTTGAGTAGTCACGATTAAATCCAGTAAGGTCTCAGAAGTGTTAGTATGATGAGTCGGTAGAAGAGGTAAAATAGTCATGTTGCAAGATTGAAACGTAGTAATTAGTTGTGTGCTAAGCGTCGAATTTGTATTAAGGAGATTGATGTTCAGATCACCCATAAGGACAACGTGTTCATAGTTCGGGATTAAATTAATTAGAGCATCTTCTAGATTGGAAAGATGACCCGTTTTAGGGGGCTTGTAAATTACGCAGATTAGACATTTCTGCATGTTGGCAAGGATTTCAACAAACAGGAATTCTGGGCTTGCTGAATACTCGGAGGGGGAGGCATGCACAACTTTTGGGTGAAGGTCGTTTCGTATGTATGCAGCAACTCCACCTCCACGCTTACCTGTCCTGTCATTGCGGATAAGGGAAAAGCCATTCAGCTCGACAAGTGAAGAAGGGAGGGAGGGTTGGAGCCAGGATTCAGACAGAAGTAAACAGTGTAGGTCGAGACCGGAAACAATAGAAGAGAATTCTTGGAAATGGGAAAGTATGCTTTGAGAATTGACGTGAATAACTTTGAGAGTAGTAGGATTAGGGCTGAAGGAGAGCTTTAACAGATCTGAAGTGGAGGGGGACTGTGGAGAGGACTGACCGCTGTTTTCATCATTGGAATCTGTACTGTCATAAAGAAATAGCGGGTAAATGGAGAACGGGTTTTTGTCAGAGCTATTATCAGGGGTAGGTGGAGAAACATTCCTTGGGTTTAGCAGGTCAATGTTACCAACACAATTTTAGAAGATAAAGAGAAAAAATAAAATAAAAACGTTGCCTTAACGTATCTCAACACTAATGGGGGTATTAGTAAAAGTAGAGATAGTAAGTCTTTCTTTTTTTCTGAACTTATGGGTACCAACTTTTCAGTGATGGGTTTCAGTGAGTACTCCTTGTTTTCCGATCCACGTCTCTTTATATCCAAAATATGGAATGAGCCATTTTCTTTCAGAGTCGTCTTGAATTTTATCTCTCCAAACGATGATGAATAACGCAGCCATTTAACATCGTGCCACTTGAAAACGTTGCCATCTTCATCCTTTTTCTTCTGAATGAATGGACCCTTCAGTAATGCAGAAAAATCTAAGAAGTGCTCTTGTTCCATTTCCAATACTGCAAACCGACTGCTGCTAGATCTTACTAACTGTTACCAGTCATGAGGGATGTAGACTTGTATGTTAGTTTTCTTCTTCTTCTTTTCAATCACTGCATGATCACAGTCGACCTCCATGTGGCTATGTCCAGGAACCATAAATTTATGGTCTATAATGTCAATATTGGGCAGCTTTTGTAGTGCAAGTGAGAACATTGCCGCAACAAGGGAGTTTTTGTTTTGTCCTCCGCATGTATCTGAATAAAATATGACATGGTTAACATGTGGTGGCAAAGAATGCAAATGTCTGTATAGACAAGATGCTATTTGGTTAGCTCCTCGACCACTAATGGCCTCATGCCACATGTAACAGTTTGCCTCACCTGTAGCGTTGTCGTGGACAGTCAGTTTGAACGTCCAAAGTTGACGCTTGTAGAAAACCACAGATGAACTAAGTGCAGGAGTGGG
Organism: Ectobius pallidus; assembly: GCA_964059195.1. NCBI lineage: Eukaryota > Metazoa > Arthropoda > Insecta > Blattodea > Ectobiidae > Ectobius > Ectobius pallidus. The sequence goes on along the minus strand of CAXKWD010000005.1, from coordinate 25,157,564 downwards.
AAGGCATTGCTGTAAGTCAAATGAAAAGCATTTCATATTAGTCTTTTCTTTGGCCAGTTCCTTATCCTTTCTTTTTTCTTCATATGCTGTCTGCTGCTCTATATGATGAAGATCTCTTTCTGCAACAGCTTTCTCTTTTTCTTCTGGTGTACTTGCTACGCCAATGATCATTTTGAACTTGTCACAGGTATGACAAGTATCAACATGTGGCTTTTTAAATTTCAATTTCATTTTATGAAATTCTTTTGAGTAGAGTTTCATGCAGACAGGATTATCTGTCGACTCTCTATAAAGATTATACATTTTCTCCAAGGTTAGATCACTTGGCAAGTACAAATTGTCATTTCTTTGTCTGGTGTAATGACTCTCATAGCTGGGAAATGACTTTATGTGATTTATCACTTCTTCCCGTTTTGATTCTGTCCATTTATTGCTTGGAGCATTCTTACCACGCATATCTCTTAGTGTAATACCGCTGTTCGATGCTCTTTTCTTTAATCCTATAGTTTTTATAAAATTATCACTTTCATCAAGGGTTTTCAGAAGCAACCTCTACATACTGGCACAGTTTTTCCATCCACATCTAAGGAATATTTATATGTCACCATCCTATATTTCTGCTTGTCAGGAGAATTGGTCCTCATTCTGGTAGTCGCTTTATCTTCTATAGAAATATGAGCGGCCACAAAGGGAGCTCTTCTATCATAACTCCCGAGTTGCCAATAATCTTCAAATATGGAACGTCTTTTATCTTCCGTAAGTCTTTCACTGCATTTTGCTCTACAAAGTGGAAGTTTTTTCATTGACCTTCGTGGTATTGCTTTTCCCTTTTGTGTTACATAGCTCAGTCCAAGATTTCTACTTTCATTCCTAATTCTCCGCTTTTCCCTTGTCTTCTTTGGGCTTGCTTTATTTGACAAATTATTTACTGGTTTACTTTTTACAGGTTTTACCAAAGTGTTTGGGGCTTTTTTGTTACTAACACGCCTTTTTTCAAGTGGCATTTCATCCAAAGAGCTATCGCTTTCAGGCTGATTTGTAGGATCGTCATCTGAATAATCACTATTGTTGAGTACTTTCTCCAGTGCCATCTTATTGTATGACATTACATTGCTGTATTTTGTTATAGAATCTGATGAAGAACAATCTCTTCCAGTGCTTAGGGAAGTTGTTTGTTTACATCCTAGAAATAAATAAGAATGTGGTAAAAATATAGTTTAAACTGTAGGCTATAGTACTTTATATTAAAATAATAGTCTAATATTTTGTCAACCCTGCAAATTATGAAAATCAGCATATTCTCTTACAAATTTGTTAAGTTTAGAAATTATTTGGAAAAAAAAAGTATTTTATTCATATAATCAGCCTGCAGACTTCAACTTACCATGCCGAACTCTTAACCACTATAATTACTGAGCTATATAGAAGCTATATAGAAGTTTAATCTCAATCATAAATCTGATTTCTACTCAAGGTTTTTTATATTGTTTAGGATTAAGCAAGTGACACTTAAAAATCATTAAGACGAAGCTTACCTGCAAACAGGTTTGGTGTAGATGGTACATTCTCTGAAGAAAGAGAATTCAAAATGTTGTTGATGTTAGTAGCTGCTGACGATTTGTTAATTGGGTTGGTTTCCATGTTACTTTCTAGCTGCAATGTACTATTTACTCCTGCATTATGTATGCTGATTTCAATCCTAGGTTCATCTGAAAAATATATTTGGTTTAGAAACAGAACTAGGCTAAACAAGTAATTTATTGTACAGCACACGTGATTGTCAGTCTTATAATTTAATGAAGAAGGTATTATGAAACTGAGACATTATTTACGTAAAACAGTAGCCTACATACCTCTGTCACATGGACCATCTGGAACAGTCTTGCAACCTAGAGCTAAAGTTACAAGTTTCTTTCCTCTTGAAGACATGTTTCTGATCTCTAAAGAAACATAATGATAATGAGAGAGAACTTCACAACACCGATACAGCTACTGAATGCAGTTAGTAACATCATAGCATTGCTGTAAGCTGAGAGGAAAGGTTTTAGTTGCATGCAGGTGTTCAACAATGGTGTGCTATTTTCGTGAGACAGATGGTAATTAAATAAGAGTGACAGACTTATGTGCTTGTTTACAGCTAAAACTGGTAAGCAGGTTGGGAAAATTCACTTAAGTTGACATAAGTGTTTTCTCCTTTCTAGCGATTTTCCAGCTATTTTTTTGGGTGATTTTTCACATGTCATGTTTATTACTTTGAAGTTAGATGTGACTTATGTGCTTATACCGGAACACTCTAATCAGTGTCCAGAATAATATGATACAAAAATCGAAAAATAGCCATTTTTGACTTATGTGGTTTTCCCCGCCGGTTACAGATTTATAGAAAATGCTGATAATAACTGGGGCTACAGAAAAAAACAGACATAAAATCAGATGGATCAATAGGAAGAGGATTATCAAAATTACCTTCAGTATGTGGAACTGACTAAATAGATTTATAGTTCAAATAACATGTAAAGATTTATGATGAAATTTATAATGATAACGGAGCATATTTATAAACTACTAACCAGGACACACTGCGGGAATTTGAGTTGTATTGAACTTTATATGGCAAAATTCCACTGATCTAGAATAGTCTCCATAATACTTTATCTTCAACTATGAAAAATGTGTATATACTTCAGCACATAAAGAGAAGAAAACCCTTGTAACAACGGCTAATATAAATTTGCAAATATAAGCGATTAATGTACTGAGGTGAAGCTAAAATTGTTTGTTAAGTGTTAAGAACAACTGACGCATCACGTAACTAGGTCAATGAAAGTGAGAATATTTTTAGGGGTGACGTAACCTCAAGAGTTATTCTCCTTGAGTCATCTCTGACATCACACAGCGTGATGGTAGTTGACATTCCTTAAACGTGTTATTAAATCTCTGGTATCAGTAGCATTGTTTGATGCCAGGGGATGCTTTGTATGCTTCGACTCTTTATAACAGTGTGCAATATGCATTGGAGATTGTAGATTGATGGAGCATTGGGATCCCTCTCCAGTGAAACAGCATAGAGAGGATAGTTTACTTCCATATTTTCTTCTTTCTTCTTTAATTGTCTCACGCTGATTACATTGTATTTCAGGTCAATGAGGGCAGCCTTAATATCTTCGGGGTCTACGTTGTTTGGTAGTCGTCTGATGATAACTCTTAACGGGCGTTCCTGCCTCAACTGGTATGTGAAATATTCAATGTGTTCTTCATTGAGGGTGCTTTTCGTTGTCTTGAAGTCTTCAATGTTTGATGTTGTTGAGCCCTGGTATATACCTGAGTATACCTTCGTATACCACGGTTATACCGGAAATCATTGTCATTGTTTCTCCCGGATTATAATAGCAATGTTATAATTTAGGATACGACAATGCATGGGTCAAAGAGATTAACATTTTATTGTTGAAATATAAAGTTAAGACAATTACATACTTTTATGGATATTGCTTTAGAAGTCACATGAATAAAGCAAAGATTGCAGTTTGTAAAAGGAAAGAAGTATTATATTACGTTCATTGTCAGAACATGAAGTATAGCACATTTGCGTAAACATTATTCACAGAGTACTGAGTAAGGATAAAATAGACTAGTTTCTATTGGTTGTTGATGAGGTCATAATTATGTCATTATTTTCCGTTGCTTAACGCAAGATTTAAGCTTTTATTGAATTAAGTCAATTCAGTAATATTCATATTGTGTTCATGCAAATAATAGGCGATTTGCATACAAGAAAGGCATATAGTACTTTCTTATGTTATTTTGTTTGATCACGACTCTTGACCGAGGTTTGGGTGTGGCAAGGATGGTTATATAAACCTGGCCGAAATAGGCCTCACTCTCAGACTCAGACTTTTACTCTACATGAAGTTGATAAGTGCATCGACGTCGCAAGACGACGGAAGCCATGAAGTTGAGGATGGTTGTGAAGAACTCCGTAAAATGTAAGTTCAAGGAAACATATTAATTTATTGATTTTTAGAATAAATATGTAAACTAAATTTTGAGTGTTTTCTTACGAGAGTATAAGATCCTGATCCATCCGAATTAATAGTTTTATTTAAGTTAAATAATTAAAAGAGTAAAATCATGATTGTTGGTGTTGGAAATAATATTTATTTCAGAAACGAATGAAAGGTAATTAAAGAAGAAGATAACGAACGTAGAGCCGATCGTTCGAACATTCCTGACATGTGCCACCTCCTGGGCGAGGGCACAACAATGGTGTCAGAAGTGGGATGTTTACCGCGAATAAAATTAATGTTTAAAGATGGAAAAATGGTTTCACGATCTCATGCTCTCGGAAAAATGTTAGGGTGTGTGTAGGTGTTAGTAATAAGTTGTTGTTATAAATTGTTTAGAAAATGTGGGCATTATAAGTTAGTGGCAAATTAAGCTTCTTGGGAAATTCTTTACAAATGGTTGGTGCATTGTAAGTCGAGGGTTGATTAACATTACTTGGTTAACGATTAATTGATTGCTGATAGTGTACAATTCACATAGGTCAGAATGTTGCTTGACGAAGGTATTAGACGAGCTTTGTAAAGCTTAACACTAGGGTAACAGAATTAAAGTTTAAAACTAGGGTAACAGAATTAACGGCAGCAAAGCAAATCTTGTAGCAAGATAAATAGTTCAGGTAACTCGACAAAAGATTTTACGGCATATAGTGCGATAAATGAGTGGAGTGGCTCAGCAGATAGCTTACCAGTGAAGGAATGGTAAAGGAATTTTTAATTTTTTAAAAAATTATAATGGGAGTTTCGAGATTCAAACAGAGAATTCAGACAGTGAATTCAGACAGTAGATTCAGACAGCGAATTCAGACAGAGATTGCAGACAAAAAGCAGATTGTAAAGTTTAAAGTTGTAGGTCCCGCAACAGAATTTTTTATTGTCAGGGAGACATTGATTTAGTTAGTGACGAAACTACGTATGATTAGTTGAGATCCACTTTCGAGAATAGGGTTAACAAAAAAAAAAAAACTACCCGATGATTATTATTATATTTAGTTTTAAATAGCAACGCAAAAGGTTTAATCATGTCCAAGATTTATCATTATAATACTAAAGCCAACTAATAACTCACACGAGAAGCATATTCGTGCTGAGAAGGCAGATGCAGACTTTTAGCAGCTGATGTAACAGGATGAGAAGTCGGGAACAGATTCAACTCAGGTTACCATGTTACATGAAAGTAGTACAATTAGCAGTCACAACAGAATTCAGAACAAGAGATTCAGTTTATATTTTTTTAAGTGCGAAGTGCACAAGCCAGAAATGTATTTATTTACGTTACATGTTATGCTTGCGGTATGCACGACAGCAGGATTAGATAAACGACAATTTTAATCAGCAAAGAAAATAATCAGTTTAAAAGGATGGGCTAACATACAGACTGTTTATTGTAAGAAAAAGGGACATAATTAGGGATTGCAAAGAGATATACGAGAGTTTGAGGGAGTAGAACTTCTCGTAGGATTTTTAGAACACCTCGCGCAAAGAGATCATTATTAAGATATACGTAATTGAAAAAAAAATAAGGAACTCATGGTCATAAGCACTGATCGATTGAAAAACTCTTTAGTTTTAGTTTTAGAGGATACAGATGCGGCTGTATCAATCCAGGTGTTTCACAGGTTATTTTTTAAAGAGTGACGTCACAAGCTAAAGGTATTACCTATTTGATGGATTTCAAGTAGATGGATTTCGCGAATGAAGGGAAATATTCGCATGAGTTTATAGAGTGTCCAAATTGAAATAGAACGAGACGGAATAGGTCTTGATTGTATGAATCAAAACATGGAAACATTGATGTTTTGAACCGCGCACTAGTCATATGAGAAGAGATCATAAATCTGTTGTAGTAACCCCCGTGTATTGACGCTAGGAGAGATGGATTCGGACTGTACACCCGAAATAATCCACTTACTTACCATACGAATGGGAATAGAAGTAACTCCTGCGATATCTTGCATGGTTAGGTGGAAGCATCAGAGAAGAGTTCTAGAAACAATCTCATATCTCAGTATGATAGTCGTGATGTTTGTCTAGTTTATGCTGCACGTAAACAGACGATACCATGAAGGTATGAAGCTATAGCGCATAGGAAGTGCACAACTATGTTTAGCTTGTCCCGAGAATAAGATAAAGTGTTTTAGACCTGAAGAGCAAGGTATTATGGGATTTACCTAGCTAGATCGCTTAGCGATAGGGAGATAAGCGATGGGAAACAGAGATGTAGAACAAAATTCCTGTGAAAATAATTAAACAATTAATTTTTAAATAGAGTTACCGAAAATCAAAGAATAGGATGCATCTCAAAAACCACGTAAGTGCAGGCGTGATGAGTACTTTTGTTGCTGTGGGTACGATACGAGATAGTGACGTCAAATTAAAAAAAAAAATTGCAACAGCACGAACAACACATTCAGATTCATATCTGGGAAGAAAAAAAAAAAAAAAAAAAAAAAAAAAAAAATCAGGTAAATGTGTTGGCTCCGAATGAAGTCGGAATGCGACATTATAGGCTTACTTGAGTCAGAGAACTTAAATCACTTACCTTAAGTGACAGGCAAAATAAAATGTGGAGTGTTAGAAAAGTTTGTAGATGTATTTCATGACCCAAGAGATAGAAAACATAGGCTGCACCAACAAAGTAAAACATGGAATTAATAACTGGGATGTGCCCCAAGTTAAGAAAATACCCCTACTACGTAAATATAATGAGAAGGTAATAGAAATGATAGATGATGTTGGATAAGAACATTATCAGGCCTTCTGCGAGCGTTTGGTTAGCTCCGATAAAGTTTTGTTCCGGAAAGAGTTCCGATGAAGAGGATCGAATTAGGTTCTGAACAGATTTTACAGAAGATAACGCATAGAGATGTTAATTATTATATATAAATGAAATTTTAATGAATTTGGTTTATTTAAAATATTTAGTGAGTTTAAGCTACATTGAGTTTTAGTAAGTGGAAATAGAAGGAAAAGAAAGAAAGAAAAGTTCAGGTTATAGTGAATTATTTTATTGTACGTGTACAATTAAAGAAGTTAGATAATTTTTAGGTTTTGTAGATTATCGCAGATACAAAACGAATTTGCTTATGTAGCGAAGTTTATGATAGATTTTAATTAAAGGACATACAGAATGCGTACGAGAAGAATTTAATAAATTATATTTGAAACATTAAGAGAGATGTTATGTCGTCAGTCAGTATTAAAATACCAGACTGCAAGAAGTTGGTTATCTGGAGATGGAATGCAGAAAACTCCTTCGCTTGCATTCGATGGTATCAAAGAGCGTGCGTGATCATTCAACGCGAGCTGTTACAGATGTTTAGCCAACTACATTATTTTAATAAACTATATGAATGAAAATGTAATGAGTTTACCGCGATAATAGATTAAAATAATAATAATAATAATAATAATAATAATAATAATAATAATAATAATAATAATGGTAATTTAGTTTAAAAGAATTGAGTTCGAAATTTTTGCGTTAGATATAAGATTTTTTCGAATTACATTTTACAGTCCAATACAAATACATCGATTTGTCACAGACGTATGCAAAATTTTTACATTGATAATGATGTAAAGGTATTTACGGGTAATCAGATTACCAAGTTGTAATATTTTAAATGGTTAGAAAATTTTGAAAAGAATTTTAGTTTGATGATAACAGAAGTTATGTTAATAAAGAATGATAAGGAATTCAGGCTAATTGTTCCGAACATTTCAGAATATTGCAGAATAATACAGAATTTTTTACGAATTGTCAATTAGTGTTTATCGGAAGACAAAAGAAAGACGTTAGAATGTTGAAACGTAGAATTTTTATTGTCCAAATATGGTATTATAGTTGAAATAGAGGAAATATTGCCAATGTTATTATATAACAGTCGTAAGACAAGGAAAACCCCGTCGTTCCATTGTATAATTTTAATCCAGTTTTACAGCTCTTCGAGCAAAGCGTGGATGAAGTCAGTAATTACTACCACTGAGGGGAACATAAATGAGGTTTACTATCGTATTATGTTTAAAATGGAAAAACATTGGTAGTTCATATTAGTAGGATAAAGTTACGTCCTAATGGGGGAGGACATTGTTTCTGGAAAGGAAACCAGACGACATGAAATGGTGCCAGCAATACACCCACAATAGAAAGATAGAAAAATAGTAAGCGAAGCCTAATGTCATGAAAAGATGCCATGAAGAAAAAATGTCATGAAAAGAGGTCATGAAAGCAAGCCTACCGATTAGCTAGGACACAGTAACCGGTGGATGAATATTGGTCGTCAGAGGACGGAAAGCCTTTAGCCAGTTAGTATACCGTCACATGGATGACGATGGGAAAAATGACGACAGAAGTCATTTCAGTAAGGTGAATGAGAGTCCGTTGAAGCAGACTAAGGGACAGGTTGCAACGGGAGCGCGCACAAGTAGTCATCTCTTTCACTATTAAGAATTATGATCAGTTAGCGAGTGCACATTGATAACTAGATTTTCAATATTTGACCAAGAGACTTTTACATTTAAGAGATTTTCACGTTTGATGAGATTTTAATATTTAACGAAGCACACGTAAATAAAAGGACTCCAACAGTTAATGAAGCTACCAAAGTTTAATGAAGCTTTCGAAAATGAATGAAAGTCCCGAAGATTATCGAGCAACGCGTGATTAATAAAACTCCCAGGAATTAAAGAGAACCGCAAATGAAGAAACTCCAAAGCCAATAATAATGATAGTTCCGCAAATAATGAAACTTTCAAAAGTAGGAGAACTTTTGAGAATGAATATAACTTGGTGTGTGTAAACCCCATGTGAGGTTTAGGTTCAAAAACGGTGTGTACCGGAGTAGTGAGGACAAAACTCACGGGAAGGAACTCCGAAGGAATAGTGGAACCCGCAATAGAAATAAATCCCATGAAGTTAGGTACGAAGAAGACATATATATAATTTAGAACCACTCGAGCAGGGTCACGAATGAAAAGTGAACGCGCAGAATAAATAAGTTTGCACCATAGAATTTCATAGGAACGTAAAGAATATTAAAAATATTAAAACCCTTAGGAACGTAAAGAATATTAAGAATATAAGAAATCCCAAGAATGCACAGAAAATGAAATTAGTAGTAACAGTAATCCAAGCAACACAAGAAAGTCATTATAGAATTTAATACAATTAAAATACTTTGTTACAGAGTATAGATATAACAATTAAATGGAAATTAGGATTTAGTAATGCAGCAGAACGAAAGACGACGAAATCTAGTAAAGGATACAGTAAAGAAAATTATTTTTTTTAGGTGTTAAATAGATTATTGTAATGAAATTTAGTTTTATTATGATATTTTAGGCAACGTACGAAAGATGTCAACAATTAAGAGAAATTATATTGTAAATTGATTTATGAAAGCAGTGTGTAAATAACAGTTTTATTTAATATATGAAATTTTAAATTACGAAATACTATACGATGTATAGAATGAGAAAATTTATTGGTAATACTAGAACCAATTAACCATAATAGTGGAAGAAGAGATTTTATATAAATAAAATAAGCGCAAATGTAGGAATTTATTAAGTATATTAATAAAACATGATACATTTTAAATTAATTAATTGAAGATGTTTTGTTTGAATTGAATGTAGTTACGAAAGCATTAACATAATTGCTAAAACTACAAATTTTCGTTGACACATTAAAAGAATTAAAGCAACATTCGATACAGTGGAAAAGATGTTAATTTCATAGTTATTGGAAAGTTCAGCTTAATTCATTTTAAGTTTTGCCATTTTTGCAATTTTAAATGTTTTGAAATTTCTTGAAGGAATTTCTTACTGTCAGTTGTCGAAGTTAGTAAATTAATTTTTATGAATTTATATATTTTTGAAGTCATTGGACAAGTATTTTGAATTATATAGAGTACGGACATTACCGTAACGAGTTACAACAAATTATGATAGCGCATTAAGTTTTTATTTTATCCAGCTTGATTTCCAATGTTTAATTATGACAATTAATACAATATATTGTGTTTGCTTGATGATAGAAATAATTGCAGATGTAAGGCGATTTATGTACCATAGTCCAGACGACTAGTAACATTTTAGCCAACCAGCTAAACTGTGAACCTGCCGATTCACAGGACAGCCAAAGAAGCCATTGAGACTTGTGACAGGAAGATCGGAGGAGATCAACAATCACCTGTGTGGTATCGCCTACTTTAATTTATATGTATTATTATGAGGGTATAGCCTTCCACTGGAAGTGCGTAAGTTACTTTAAAAATGAATTACGAGTAGATTCATCATTTTGTTTGAATAACAAGCATACTTGAAGACATAATTAATTGTAATATTATTTAATTAATTTTGAGTTTTGCCCCATATTACTGAAGATAATTACATAAATTATGTGATAATAAAATGTTGTTGCCAGAAGTAAATAAAAATATATTCAGCATAGACTTGAAGTTTTTGCGAAATGAAGTAAGTCATTAATGAAAGAATAGTCAGAAAATTAAAGATATTGATGAAAGATTAATTTTAGATGACGTTAAAGTTTAAATAAAAATGTTAAAGAATAACAAATTAAGTTATGGTGTCAGAAAAAAGCAAATATTACGATGAAATAATTATTATTGTGGTCTGTGTTTAATACAGATACGAGCCAAGCTGATGAAGCCAGGAGTTAAGGAACCTGATCTTAACCAAACAAGACGTCATGGTCCAAGAGTCCAGAAGAAGCAATAACCTTCCGACCATATGATGTGCAGAGATGAGAAGAACGACGTTACCGTTCATTGAAGAGTTATTTAATTAGTCCGACAATTTCACTGGCACAGATTTTCAGTTTGTTTAGTAAAAGACATTAAATCAATTGAATGTAATAATTTTATTCAAGATGAAAAGAAAAGATTATGTAATAATGAAGGAATGTAAACAAACAAACACACACACACACTCACTCTAAATAACTAAATGTTAAATGAGTATATACATATCAGTATATATAGGAGGATTCACAACTATCACAACTATAAAATGATTTTAAAGTAAAATTAAATTTTTGTAGTTAAAAACCAAACAGGATCAAACAGTCGTGTTAATAGATTAAAGTAAAATTAATTATTATGTAATAAGAGGAAAATTATGGACATCAAAGCCAATAAGAAAGAATTGAATAATGAATTTAAAGATTAAATAAATTTGAGCTGTATTTAAATTAAAGTGACCAAAAGAGGAGGCATACATAACCCCTATCAGTTTGTCGACTTGTTAAGACTGTAAGTAAATAATTGAAGGCCGCTGGAACGGAATAACATTCTTGTAAGCCTGATTGATGAATGATTGAAGCCACTGTGGAATTAAAACTCTACAAGCGATAACTGTTGAATGAATGAATCTTGCAGCTCTCAACAAGATCGAGAATTTTGGAATTTTCTTGAAAATCGAGTGTTCCAAACGGAACAGCTCGTTTTAAAAAAAGAAGGGGGTGATGTTGAGCCCTGGTATATACCTGAGTATACCTTCGTATACCACGGTTATACCGGAAATCATTGTCATTGTTTCTCCCGGATTATAATAGCAATGTTATAATTTAGGATACGACAATGCATGGGTCAAAGAGATTAACATTTTATTGTTGAAATATAAAGTTAAGACAATTACATACTTTTATGGATATTGCTTTAGAAGTCACATGAATAAAGCAAAGATTGCAGTTTGTAAAAGGAAAGAAGTATTATATTACGTTCATTGTCAGAACATGAAGTATAGCACATTTGCGTAAACATTATTCACAGAGTACTGAGTAAGGATAAAATAGACTAGTTTCTGTTGGTTGTTGATGAGGTCATAATTATGTCATTATTTTCCGTTGCTTAACGCAAGATTTAAGCTTTTATTGAATTAAGTCAATTCAGTAATATTCATATTGTGTTCATGCAAATAATAGGCGATTTGCATACAAGAAAGGCATATAGTACTTTCTTATGTTATTTTGTTTGATCACGACTCTTGACCGAGGTTTGGGTGTGGCAAGGATGGTTATATAAACCTGGCCGAAATAGGCCTCACTCTCAGACTCAGACTTTTACTCTACATGAAGTTGATAAGTGCATCGACGTCGCAAGACGACGGAAGCCATGAAGTTGAGGATGGTTGTGAAGAACTCCGTAAAATGTAAGTTCAAGGAAACATATTAATTTATTGATTTTTAGAATAAATATGTAAACTAAATTTTGAGTGTTTTCTTACGAGAGTATAAGATCCTGATCCATCCGAATTAATAGTTTTATTTAAGTTAAATAATTAAAAGAGTAAAATCATGATTGTTGGTGTTGGAAATAATATTTATTTCAGAAACGAATGAAAGGTAATTAAAGAAGAAGATAACGAACGTAGAGCCGATCGTTCGAACATTCCTGACATGTGCCACCTCCTGGGCGAGGGCACAACAATGTGTATATTTTCATGCCATTTCGGGTTTGGATGGCTTTAAAGTCCTCGAATAGCTTAGGACGGAGTCATTTATTAAACTTCTGAGGGTCTGATTGGTGGTGGCTTTGCTAATTTCAGTTGTTGTGTAGTCCTTTCTTACGCTGGAGTTGGTTCCGAATTGTTGTTTGCAGGCTGTTGTTGTTCGCCTTCGTCAATGTTACTTAGGGCTTCGAATTGATTTGAAATCAAGGTTCCATTATTTTGCTTTCGCGATGCTTTATTTGATCTTGTCTTAATTTCAGTGAAGTCTTCTTCTTCTTCTTCGTCGTCTGATCTTCGACGCCGACGTGTTGTGGGTTCTATAGCGTTTGGTGCATTAAGGAATTTTGTCATAATATCCATCAGCTCCTTATCTACGTGTGATAGATAGTCCTTGGTGTCAGCGTGTTCTGCTCTAACGCTGGACATCTTCTTCTCAGCAATGCAGGTTATTGCTTTTGCTTCTTGAGATGTGGTGAAGTTCATTTTGGTCTCTAGCATTTTGCAGATTAATAAAAATTCACTGTGGAGTAGAGTGATTACGTCTGGTGGTGCCGATGGTAACTTGCCATCTTTATACTTGTCAAAGGCATTCCGGTTGTTGATCCAGAAGCTGATGGTATCACAGGGTCAGACTGTTGGTCTGACAGGGCCCTGGTGGGAGCCAAGCTAGGAACGATGGGATAGTTAGGAGAAACAGCAGTAAGTATGAGTGGATGGGTCTATTGACGAGAGGAACACTATGTCAGCTGTACTTACTCCTGTCAGCGGAAACTCTTCTCTTTTAGGTGGACAGCCTTATGGCTGCCCAGCTGGATCTGGTGTAGGCGATCCTATTGCAGTTTCTCTTCTTGCGAAGGTCTCTTCTTGATCAGGCGAGGGGGTCTCCCCTTTGTTGCAGGTAGGAATTGAGTGAAGTTTGCTCCCTGGTAGCTGCTATGCGTCGACTGACCGTTGAAGTTCGCTCTCTGTTAGCTGCTGCATGTGTATACGTATGAGTGTGTAGTTCAGTCAGTCAGTAATATGTGGGGCTTTTGAACCCCTAGAATGCCAAGGCACTTGAGTCAGTTGTTTGACTCTTGGCCTTTAATTGTTAATTGCGTTGTCATGAGGTATGTAAAGTCTTTGCAGGAGGGTCTTGACAGGTTCCTTAAATATTTGATGGGATGAGTTGTCTTTTACATATTTTGGATATGAATATTTTTCATCTGTACCACTTTTATTAGATTATATGTACATATGAATTTTCCTATATATTTGTTGTGAGGTTGTATCCTCTTTTTATATTTTTGTACGTACACATATGTGCACATACATAATTATTGGTTCATACATACACATATACCTGCTATTGTATTTTGTAACTTTTTCTTTTCCGCTTACAGATTTACAATTATTTATTTTTTCCCAGGTTATTAGTTTATACAACATGCAACAGCCTAGGGTAAGGCGTCTTTAAGTGGATATGGTACTTTATGTGTACTTAGACTTTGTGATGTTTGTCCAATTTTGTTTATAAGGGGTTGGAATGTTGAAGTAATATGTTTTTCGAAATTTTCACAGTGTTGTCTAATATAGTCTATGATAAACGGTAGGTTAATTTCTTCGTGAAGGACTGAATCTTCTTTAGATTAGTATTAGTAGTAATGTGCCAAACTTCGCATGCATATAATAAAATGCTGCATATGATAGCGATATAGAATAGTCGTTTAACATTGAAATCTAAAGTAGGTGATCTTAGTAATAGATAGATGGCATTCAAGGCTCCCTTTGCTTTGGTTGTTGCATGTTGTATATGTTTTGTAAAAGATAGTTTGCTGTCTAAACGGACTCCGAGATAAGTTATGCATTTATCGAATGGAATTTGTCGATTTTTTATTTTTAGACAGGACGGAAGGGGTTGTTTGCCTTTGCTGAATAAAATATATTGTGTTTTGTTAGGGTTTATTTTTACATTCCATGTTTTAAACCATTTGAGTAGTAAATTTAGAGCTCTCTGAAGAATTGGAACGCATTTATTCATTTGTTTTGTCTTATCCGTTATATAAAGGCATGTGTCATCAGCATAAATTGCACTATTGACATGGATGAATGTGGGAATATCGTGTACAATTAAATTGTATAGTACAGGGGATAGTACTGCTCCTTGAGGAACGCCGGCTTCTATATGTTTTAATTTGAATTATGTCCTTCAATGTGTACAAAAAAGGTTCTCTTATTTAGGTATGAGTTTAACATGTGAAGGATATGGTCAGGAAATTTGAGAGTTTTTATTTTATATAGTAGACCATTTTGCCATGTTTTAACAAATGCCATCTCAATATCAAGCAAAACAGCAATTGTGCTACGTTTGTTGTTGAATGCTGATATAATGTGATCTGTGAGTTGAGGAATTTGGTGAACGGTGCTGTGGGATTGTCGGAACCCAAATTGGGTATCAGGGATAATTTTATTAACCGCCATGAATGTATGCATTTCATGTAAAATAACTTTCTCCAAGAGTTTGCCAATATTTGGTAGTAAGCTGATTGGTCTTAAGTTTTGGGGGAATGATGGGTTTTGTTGGGTTTAGGAATGGTAATGATTTTTGCTATTTTCCATTTTGGGGGGAAATAATTTAGTTTGAAACATGCATTAAGAATGTGAAGTAGGTGAATGAGGGGTTTTCGTATTAAATGTGAGAGCATTTAATTGGTGATGTCGTCGTGACCAGCTGATGTGCGAGTTTTTGCATTTTTAATAAGTTTTTAAGAGTTTTTAGTTGTATGGGGTTAAATTTGGTATTGGATGGGTTGTTAGAAATAAGACGAGTAATGTTATTTATGTGCCTTTCATGTTCATAATTGGTAAGGAAATTTCTCGTAAATTGCATTTTGTACACATTAGAAATCTCTTCTGCTTTTTCTTTTGGGTGATATTTAAGACCATTTGGGCCATGAATGAATGTTGGTTTTGAAGGGTCATTGCGTTTTTTAAAAGTTTTAATTAACTTCCATGCTTTGCTCCTTGTTTTTGTTGCATTCTAGGAGTTTCGTCTCCCATTCTTCATTTTTATGTTCAAAGGTTTTGAGTGACATTGTTGTATTGTGTTTTGTGTAATGGGTCTCCTATGTCTTGCCATACTTTTTTTAATTCTCTTTTTAATTTTAGAAGATCTCTAATTTTTTAAATTTTTTGTGAGGGTGGTTTGTGGGGGTGTGTTAGTTGTACAGGTACGATATGCTGTTTTTAAGGCTGCAGAAAAATTTTCTATGGCATTGTCAGTGTCTGTTGTGGTGGTATATGTGAACTGTTGTTTAATGCTGGCGTTTGTGAGGTTATGATATGCATTCCAGTCTGAGCTGCGGACATGTAGTACAGGCAGTTTGTATTGGACAGCAGTTGTGTAGAGTTGGAAGTGTATCGTGTGGTGGTCTGAGTCTAGGTTATTTGTAACTAGGATATTGTTTGAGATGGTAATGTTTTTCGTAATTACTATATCCAATACATCAGAAGAAAAACCTGATCGTGTAGTTTGATGGTGGGTAGGTTGCTGGGGGGCTTGTATAGTAAGTCAATTCTTGTAAGTATTTCCACCTATATACTAGTAATCGTTATATACACCATATAATGCATTCAAATCCGAATGTGAATAAAATTTGGGATTATATACATTCATGTACATTGAATTTTATTAAAACATATCAATATACAATTGTCATATAAATTATTTTTACTTAATATACAATGAATGTTTTCTAATACTGTAAGATCACTAATTTCTTGTTTTGTCACTAAAACTTAATAATAAATTTTATTTATTCTTTTGTTATAAAAATCATATGTTTAATTGTAATATAACTTCTTATCCATCAATTATTTGACAACTTAGATTACTAGAAAGTTAGGTTAAAAGTATTTCTGTTTAATCTTAATTGAAATTAATACTTTGTTTCTTATGTTTTCAAATTTTCTTATTAGAAGTTATAATACGTATACAAATTACATTTACAGTAAGTGTCTAAACTATATTATATAATTTTTAAAATAGATACATTAAGAGTTTGACTACTAGTGAGTACGGTTAAAAAATGTTCCAGCTTATCTTAAGTAATTTTACATTAAAGTTGGCTAAATACAATAGTGATTAGCAATAAGCCATTCAATATTCGAATCTAGAGGAACTTATTGCATCTACAGATTTCGTAGTCAAATCATACATGTATTACATATAAGAGTCAGTTATAGGAATCAATTTATATCTCAGTCCTTTATTGACATATTAAGATCCCTTTTACAGTATTCAGATGAAGTAAAAGTTAAAATATCCTCTACAATATTCTGATTTGTTATGAAGTAAAAGTTAAAATATGTTGCATGACGTACGATTATTTAAAATGCATTGAGTTAAAAATATATAACTCTTGTCTTGTAGCAATTAAAACATATGTTCAAGTTTATGAAGATATTCTTTTTGATCAAAGTTAAAATTTTAAAATGAATGTAAGTTCTCTTGCCAAGTCTTTAGTAAATTTTCTCTATTATAAGCAATAATTATGGCATATGAATTTATAATCCACAAATTCTTGTCAGAGTCGGCTTCTTGTCATTATGGTGTTCTATCTTGGAGGATATGCATTTCGACATATAACTTAACCGTACTCACTAGTAGTCA
This sequence comes from Ectobius pallidus, assembly GCA_964059195.1. Classification (NCBI taxonomy): domain Eukaryota; kingdom Metazoa; phylum Arthropoda; class Insecta; order Blattodea; family Ectobiidae; genus Ectobius; species Ectobius pallidus. The sequence continues at coordinate 25,140,377 of CAXKWD010000005.1, read as the reverse complement.
AACTCTTAATGTATCTATTTTAAAAATTATATAATATAGTTTAGACACTTACTGTAAATGTAATTTGTATACGTATTATAACTTCTAATAAGAAAATTTGAAAACATAAGAAACAAAGTATTAATTTCAATTAAGATTAAACAGAAATACTTTTAACCTAACTTTCTAGTAATCTAAGTTGTCAAATAATTGATGGATAAGAAGTTATATTACAATTAAACATATGATTTTTATAACAAAAGAATAAATAAAATTTATTATTAAGTTTTAGTGACAAAACAAGAAATTAGTGATCTTACAGTATTAGAAAACATTCATTGTATATTAAGTAAAAATAATTTATATGACAATTGTATATTGATATGTTTTAATAAAATTCAATGTACATGAATGTATATAATCCCAAATTTTATTCACATTCGGATTTGAATGCATTATATGGTGTATATAACGATTACTAGTATATAGGTGGAAATACTTACAAGAATTGAATTATTATCTTATACTAGTTGATACTACAAATTTAGCTTCATAATGAAGTTTATTAACAATTGTATAGTAAGGTTTAGAGGGTCTGCGAATCGTGACAGTGTTTTTCCAGCTGCATTGATAGTTTTGCTATGTCATTCGAGGTGTTTAGCATTTAAATCACCCGCAAGAAGTCGTTTTGGAGCTAACTTACTTAATTTAAGCAAATCGCCAGGTAGCAGGGACTTTTGAGGCGGTTTATATAGCGAACCTATAACAATTTCTTCGTTTTTGTGGTGGGTATAATAATTGCTGTCATTTCGATATTGATAAGATTTGGAAGTGGAGCAATGCGATGTCCAATGTTTTTTTTTTTTATTTCTATGGTTGTACCCCTCCGGGATTATTCAGTCTGTCATTGCAATAAATTTTGTAGTTTTTCAGTCTGAATGAGTTTTGCGATTTTAAATGAGTCTCGTTTAGTAGCAAAATATCTATCACATGATCTATGACGAATTCATTCAGTTCATATTGCTGGTGAATGACATTGTTTGCATTAAATGCAACTATATTTAATGCTCTAGAGGGTATCCTAAAGCCTGGTGTCTGGGAAGCACATATTTAGGAAAGTATTTATTAGCATAAATTTTTCAAATGGTGATTGGAGTAGACTGATTTGTGGTTCAATCTGCCTGGTAATGTTTCTTAGGAAGTCAGAGAGGTTGAGTGAGTTGCCAGGTGTTGGGTGATTGAGTGGTATAAAAGGTTGAGTTGGCGGGATAGTTGGTTGATGTGGTCATTGGGTGGGGGTGGGAATTCCGTTTACAGCATTGGAATATGGCTGTCCGTTTCTGGCTCTGCTGTCTGGTAAAGGCTGTGGATCTCTTGGTACAGATGAAGTTCGTTTACAACAGTGGAGTATTAAAAACTGTCCGTTTCTGGTTCTGCTGTCTGGTAGCAGCTGTGGATCACTTGCTACAGATGCACAGTGGGTCAAAATCGAAATCTAGGAGGACAAAATTATTTTTATATTGTAATCTCTATATTAGAGTGAAAACAACATATACGATTTGTTTACTTCATTCTAAACCATCGTTACAGCCTTTTTTTTCCAAACTACAGCTACACATAGGCCTACACATGCAAGAAATTGCATATTACTAGAAGTTGGATAGAGCCTAAGCAGTAAGTGTTAATTAAAATAGATTACTTAGTTTACCTTTAATTTGGAAGGCTGAATATGTAGGTAATTTCAGACAGCACTCGATGACCCTGCTGACCTTGATGACTCGTCACTTGTGTCATCTGAAGCATCATCGTCACTCGCTGCCTCTTGCTGTTCATGATGAGCTGGTACATCTGGCTCTTTCAGGAGTATTAATACTTCAATCGGCAATGTCCTTCTATTTTTGTGTGGAACTTATGTTTTATGAGATATTACTGGGTCCGAAGATATCAATAGCATATGCAGTATGCCCTCATTTGTACGTTTTCGTGAAAATTTCCTAGAATGTCCAAGTCTGTATTTTCATAAATCTTTGTCACGTGACTCTTGGGCTTCCTCCGACAATTGACCGATAGGTATTATACAAGAGTCAATTATATCTGCAGAACATGTGGTTTTTGGGAGTGTGTTCATTTCTTTGGGGCCAGCACCACACACATAACATCTCTGTGCTGATGAGCCTGTAATTGAATTACAGACTTTTCCATCCACCATGGTCAGCAGTAGTGTCTGATTGATTTCTGTGTATTTACCGGATATTTCTATTTTAGTTGGTTTGAGGGACATAATTTCGGTTTCAATTAGTTTAACCTCTCGCCTGGTCAATTCGACAGTCTCTTTTTCAAACAATAATTTAAGAGGTCTGCAAAATCTTGTCTATGAAGGTCGTGGGTTCTGCCATAGAATTTTCTTCTCGTTGCTTCCTACATGGAATACATTTGTAAAGGATCAACTCAAACTACAAAAATATCAGAGTCACTTGCACTGCCGTCATCATCTGTAAATTTCTGCTTGTATTGACTATGTCCACTTCAACCATCACACCCCCATTTAAATACAATATGAACTGAATCATTGCTAGAAATATAATGTTTCAAAACGTCTTCTTACACTACTGCAAGGCGCTCAGTTGTATGGTCTACCAATGATTGTAAAGTTATTGTGGCAGATGTATCTGTTATTCTTATTGCTTCGTTTGGTGGATAGCATTTTTGGTTTGTTTCTGTAATGATGTGGTAATGTGGGAAAATATTGCAGTTTCTATTTTTGCATTCAAGTCACATATTGATGTATTGGGTTTTGCTGTAATTATTATCTACAAAGAATGACAGTGCCTCATCACCGGTAAGTGGCACAGGTTTTACAGCTGGTGATATATAGGATTTTTTTATTTTAGTAGCTCTATGTGGAGACTTAACAATTTCTTTAACCATTTTTGCTGCATCTCGTTTTCCAGACATGTGCAATGATACTTGTGTGGCGTGAATGAGTTCTTGTTCCGAATGTGAAGTGAGTAGGAGTTTAATTTTTCGTCTCTTTGATTTGTCGCTACTTTCCTGAAAAAGCTTTCTAGGTCTTCCGACCTTCGATGTGGATGGAGTAGGTTCATTTATATGCTCTGTTAATTTAGCATCATACACAATTTTCGAAAATTTTATCTCTTTTTGTAGCCAATCATAATACTTTGAAATGAATTTTTCTTTAATTCTATGAACCTGCTTCCACCGCCTGCTGAAATTATGAACGAAATCATTTAAATCTCTTCCTAGGCATTCAGTCACCTCTTCAGAGCAATTTTCTATCTCTAACTTATTTTTTACAAAGTCCAAAAGTTTGGATTTTTACATAATCTTCGAACCCAGTGCTTCAAACAGTTGTAAGCGTGTGAGAACTGGTTGCTCAGCATCTTCTAAAATGTAAAAAACTAAGTAAGTAGCAAAAAGTAGTGAACAAACTTATGTATTCCATAAACTAAAAGACTTTAGCTAAATTTTAACATAAACTAGAACGTGACGCAGAGTGACGTGACATACTAAAACTCCAGGAGAAAAAAAAATTTCAAAATCATTGAAACAAGTATAAAATGTGAAGAACATACCTTCAGCTGTATGTTCCATCCTAAAGCATCACACAAACTGCTATAGTAACCAAACACAGCCACTTACATTCACCCTGCAATTCAGACTGCGAGATAATGCACGCAGGCAGGGATGGAGGTAAGACACATTCCAGATGGAGCTGTGACAGCAGATTAAGACTAAGATGTGTTTATACTGCAGCAGAGTGAGCAACAGTTATATGTGAATGCCGTAGAAGTTATAAATTTCCATTTTTTAATTATGAGGAAAAATAATTTTGTCCTCCTAGATTTCGATTTTGACCCACTGTGAGATGGTTGGTTCTTCTTTTGAATGGCCTCCTGGAATTGAGGGCATTTCCTGTAAGAGGCGGGATGTCCTGGTTCATTGCAGTTGGCACAGCGAAGATGAGTAGTATTCTCCCTGGATTTATCCTTGTTGGGATAATCTCGGAGGGCGTGAGAGTGAGAACAAACTATGCATCGAGGAGCCATTTTGCATTCTGTGTAGGTGTGCCTGAATCTCTGACACTTGAAGCATTCTATGACTGAATTTAGGGCTTTGTAAGCTTGAACTTGTATAACGGTGTAGAGCAGTCTTTGTAGACTATAGATTTCCCTGGCTTTTTCAGTATGTTCAAGTTGGACCGCAAATAAGGGAAGCTTTATTGGGTCAGAGTTTTGCGTTTTCTTGGTGAATTGCCAGACTTTTATTACTGGGAAATCAATTTCTTGCAGGACTTGTTTGATGTCGTCCACATTGGTGTCGATTGGCAGTCTTATTACCAGTCTTATTGGTTTTTTAGTTTGGAAGGAGAAAAATTCCCTCTTTTGGTCTTGGAAAAAATCTTTGATGATTCTATAGTCCTCCATTGTGCTGGCATAATATTTTAGCCCTTCTGTTGTGTTGACTACTTTAAGTTGCCAGTAATTTTTTCTTTTAGCAGTTTATTCATCTGGAACATGCCTCCTGTGCTGGGGACAGTGATAGGGGGTGGTCTTGAGGGCTTTGATTTCATGGGAGAAATAGGCCGTGACGTAAGGATATTGTCTGTGGTCTCTGAGGTTGTGGGTTGGTGTGTAATGGGTAAGGTCGTGGAGTTATCAAGTGTGCAATTTGGTGAGTGAAAGATGTCTTGGGGCTGTGTTTTCCGAAAGTAGTTCATTTTCTGTTCTGTCATCTCCTGCTAATATGGAGAATCTGTTGGTCAGCTCGATGGGAGTCGTTTCTGCAGGATTTGAATCTCGAGAAGAAACTGGACTGGAATTTCCAGATGGGAGGTCAGTTGTGTCGGAGGTTTTGTCAGCATCTAAAGTTGGAGCAATAGTTCCTTTGTTTATGATGACCTTGACTGCATCTTCTAAGAAGATGAGTAAGAACATCAGATAATCCTCATTCACTCTTGAGTCCTTTCTCAATTTCCTGATTCGTTGTTCCGCTGCCTCGGTTACGAAAAACGGAACAGAATGCAACAAAGTTTCTTTTTTTAAGGGTAATGACAAGGGTATTTAGGCATGCCTCAAAGTCATCTACTATGGCCTTGGTGGAATCTAGTAGTTTGTCATACCTATGTTTGGCAAAAGTGTGAAATGTTATTTGCTGATTTTTCCAATATTCGCAACAGTAGGTGGTATTTTCAGAATTGTATGCCGCCATTTTTTTTCTTTCCTATTGGGGAAGACAACCCTATAGGATAGGAGTAGTCATGATTGGTGCAACAATTGGGAATTTTTTTCCCTGATCTGAGCTCTGGGATTAATCCAGGGTAGGGGTGATAGGAATTTTCGGATGGTTGTGCGGTTTCAAGCGAGTACAGTAAGAGTAGTCGATTATGTCAGTAATAGTCTGTGAAAGTCAGGTATAGCTTTTTTTTCTTTTACTGCTGGAAGCAGCTCTGGTGGTAGCGATGCCTCCTGGCAGGCCATGCTGTACATATAATACAGCTGAGAATACCTCTGTAGACACCTCGTTCTCGATGCGGTAAGAAGATCTTGCAGCAGAAGAAAAAGCGGCAAGGACACTCTACGAAGCAATAGAAGTTCCTCTGTGTCTGTGATGTCTCTGTCTGCATGTCTTGTCTGCCTCTGTGTTGTCTGAGTCTGTCTGCTTGAATGTCCCTGTGTGTAGTTGACCAGACCAACGACCAGACCAAATAAGATTTGCCCACAGTGCTCTGACCTCGACTCCGATTCCATACCTGCATACCAAATGCATTGCTGGAAATGAAAACGGGTTCCTATTGTTGCGCCCCTACTTAATGAAGGACGTTATTGCATACGCTGGAAGGTAACGTATGGCTTGGGAAGTAGATCTTGATTCTGAACATTCTTAACTAAATTTAGTAAACACTCTGCTACAAGTTTACGCTGGTACCCCTTGATCCCTAATATAATCATGAAAACCTTGAAATGTGAATTGAAGGAAAATAGGCCACAATTTCTACCATAAAATACAAATGAAGTTTTGATAACAATTTATTATTTGAAATTCCTAATTTAAAGTTCAATAGCTCATAACTGCATAAATTTCAGCATCCAATAAAGACCAATAATATAACAACTCTCAATAAATTAATTAAAATTCAAATATGTACAAATTAGCATTCATGCAATCTAAATAGGTGCGCAGATATTACCATAAAATTAATTACAGAATTACCGTATTATTTACACTCTGATTACATCAAACTATCAAGAAATCTAATTTTGGAATTTTTCCAGCAAAGTCATCTTCATGTGACAGCTGATCACGCTGTATATAATCAGACCACACAATTCTTTCACTATCCAGTTATTTGATACTGATTCCTTATATTTGATTACTAAAACCCCTAATCATAAGAAATAATTATAATCTGTTCATTATAATTTTTGACAATACTTGTTAATCACTCTGTATATAATCAGAGCACAAAATTCTTTCACTATCTAGTTATTTAATACTGATTCACTATATCTGATTACTTAAATGCCTAATCACAGGAAATAATTATAATCCGTTCATCATAATTTTGACAATACTGGTTAATCACTCTGTATATAATCAGAGCACAAAATTCTTTCACTATCTAGTTATTTGATGCTGATTGACTATATTTGATTACTTAAATGCCTAATCACAGGAAATAATTATAATCCATTCATCATAATTTTGACAATACTTGTTAATCACTCTGTATATAATCAGATCACAAAATTCTTTCCTTATCTAATTATTTGATGCTGATTCACTATATTTGATTACTTAAATCCCTAATCACAGGAAATAATTATAATCTGTTCATCATAATTTTGACAATACTTGTTAATCACTCTGTATATATACTTTCTTTCTGTACCAATTTACAGTCATCCATCTCGTAAGTATTAAAATCGCAATTATCAGATTTGATAATCTATACTTTACAATCCCTGGATTACGACTTTTTCAGAACACGTGATTTTGTGCATAAGAAGGCTTACGATCTGTATGCTAATCTACACCCTTTTCAATCCTGAAAATCTTCTACTATAAAATTAATAAATTAAATTTGAAGTAAGATGCTGGTCAAAACTATTAATTTAAATTTTAACGGTTGGTTACCAGAAGTAAAACGGTTCCGCTTCAAGAGAACTGGAGAATGGAAAAACGGCTGAACGGAATTAAACGAAATTGAAAACATACTGAATTACCAAAGGAAATGAGGGGGCGAAATTTCAAATAGCCAAAAGCACGTAACATAAAAAATGACGAGAATTTACCAAACCAATATTCATTACAAACAACAAAATTTAGATGAGCCAAAAGGGTGAGATGCCAGAATTACAGAAAATTTGAATTCATATTGCTATTAATAAGAAAATGGAATCATCTCACCAAACAGCAGTCACGCGACATCGGAGAATGCTGACACGCCCCTCGGCAAACACAAACTTCTTCACTACATACTCACGCGGTGCAACTCAACTATCAACTCAAGTAAATGGGTGAGGCCCAACTTGGTGGTCAAAACTTCCGGAAAAGCCTCCAAAATCCCACTTAAGATATCTTTTTGTTCATGGTCTAAATGACTCAACGACAAATCCCATGGCTTAGCATCCCAGCCGGAGTCGATCCCAGAGTCAGCTGTTAGCAAAACGTTCCCCTTTTTACAGGAGACAGGTTTCTCTACAAAAGCTCCTTTATAGAAGGGAATTCTAATATCCGGGGAAAACTTGAAATAAACACATTCATTAGCGAAATCCAAAACCGCACCGGCATCTTCCCCAAAAGGCACTCCAAGAATTAAAGGTACAGACAAGTGTGGCGCAATCCAAAATTTAACATTCCAAGAGAACCTATCAATTTTGATTTTCAAAATGGTCCAGCCTAGAAATTTCATGGACGAAGAATTAGCAACTAGGCAAGCAATGTTTTCATTGTTTAATGTGGATTTCTTCTGCTTACTACTCAAATTATTGTAGATAAATTCTGACATTATATTTATTGTAGACCCACTATCTAAGAGACCCACAACTTCCAAGTTCCCACATTCCAATCTAATATACTGTAAACATCTGCCGGTAAATCCCTGTACACGGGCCGAGTTTTCAGCCTTGTCAACAGAAAAACAATAAGTCCGAGGCTCACAATGAAGAGTCCGATTAAATTCATAAGTTTTCTGCCTACTGCTGCAAGATGGCCTATTGGGACAAAATCTACGAATATGACCTTGTGTCTTGCAAAAATAACAAATCCTACGGTCTACATAATGGCCCGAAGTCTTGTCTTCCTGTGGATTACTCAAAACACTCCCTCTAGAAATAGCGGGAATGTGGCCTACACCTTCCGATCGTAATGAGTCAGAAAAATGAATCGAATGTAACTGAGCACATAATAGGTCTAATTGTTCGTAGCTGGCAGGCTTCTTCTCAAACATGCACATGTTCCTTGTCTGGGGCGACATGCCTACCAAAATATTCTCCACCACCTTAGCTTCAGAACTATCTACACGGAAAACTTGGGCATAATCTCTTATTTGCTTTACATAATCAGAAAAGGATTCCCCTTCCCTTTGGACTCTGTAATAGAATTCATTCATAAGTCGCACGCGAGCTCGGGATGGAAAATAATAATCAAGAATTGATTCATGAAAGTAATTTAAGTCTTTATCTAATTTAACTGTACTACCGGCTAATTGCTTAAGACCTCCTTTTAGGTGAGCGAAGCACAAAGCCATAATCTGTTTCTGGGAAAAACCAAACATTTCGACCTGAGTATTAAGCTCACAGAGAAAGAGCAAAAACTGAACTATTTCCTGCAATGTACTATCGCTAAACTGCTCTAACTTATCCAAGAGTTTACCTAAAGGGTGCGGAAGTTTACAAAAATCCTTACTAAGGTCAAACTGTAATTTGGTAACAACCGGCGTTGGTGAATCCTGAATTTCATCAGTTGCTAACAGATCATTGTTAAGAAACGGGTTAGGAGATCCCATATCCCTAGCCGTAATTACTGCCGAATGATTAGCTTCAAAATTTCTATTAAGATTTTCAGTCCATTGAGATTTAATTTTATCCTTTTCTAATCCAATTTCCATACTGAGTGAATTTAATATCTGACTGTAATCCAGAGAAAGCCCTGTTTGTAGTAAATCGGAAATTCTATTTGAAATATGATCAAATTTAGCTATAAGACGTCTTGCCTGTTTTTGGGAAATTTGTCCATCCTCCGCGAGTCCACGACACTGCTCAGAAATTTCTTCGACTTTAGAAGCTAAACCCTGGATTTCGCTATCAACTTTGACATCTTTTAAATTTATGGGATCTACGGGAGTCAATAAGTTATCTTTTAACATCTTAGACAAGTTTGAAACTGAATCATCTGAATTCACTTTGATTCCGCGAATAAGTAATTCATAAATAATATCAGCTTTCAAAAGAAATTCTATAGGTACATAAATTCTATTACTCATGATGGAAACTGATAGCAAAGAAAAATGGCCAGAAAATATTTTAAAGTTAGGTTAAAATAAGGTAAATGCAAAAATTTATCAACGTTAGGATAGAATTATGGATACCAAGCTATTGAAAAATTAAGAGCTAGGTAAAGATAATTATGAAAAATACATGAAATTAATAATTTCAAAACAACGCTTACTTATGTGAAAAATGGAGGTAAGTCTAATTATAGTAAATTGAAACGCAGAACTACCATCAATGCCAGTACAAAAATGCTGATCCACCCTACACTTAGGAAGCAGATCGAAAAAAATGGAAAAATAATAATGCATAAATTTGTATAAGAAAATTTTGAAAAAGCATACAAAACTTCAAGATTCGAGTCAACTGGAGCAGAGCGCAAAATTTAGAAAAATGGTAGTCAAAATCTAACCACGCTCTGCGATAACACTTTTTGTTGCGCCCCTACTTAAAGAAGGACGTTATTGCATACGCTGGAAGGTAACGTATGGCTTGGGAAGTAGATCTTGATTCTGAACATTCTTAACTAAATTTAGTAAACACTCTGCTACAAGTTTACGCTGGTACCCCTTGATCCCTAATATAATCATGAAAACCTTGAAATGTGAATTGAAGGAAAATAGGCCACAATTTCTACCATAAAATACAAATGAAGTTTTGATAACAATTTATTATTTGAAATTCCTAATTTAAAGTTCAATAGCTCATAACTGCATAAATTTCAGCATCCAATAAAGACCAATAATATAACAACTCTCAATAAATTAATTAAAATTCAAATATGTACAAATTAGCATTCACGCGATCTAAATAGGTGCGCAGATATTACCATAAAATTAATTACAGAATTACCGTATTATTTACACTCTGATTACATCAGACTATCAAGAAATCTAATTTTGGAATTTTTCCAGCAAAGTCATCTTCATGTGACACCTGATCACGCTGTATATAATCAGACCACAAAATTCTTTCACTATCCAGTTATTTGATACTGATTCCTTATATTTGATTACTAAAACCCCTAATCATAAGAAATAATTATAATCTGTTCATTATAATTTTTGACAATACTTGTTAATCACTCTGTATATAATCAGAGCACAAAATTCTTTCACTATCTAGTTATTTAATACTGATTCACTATATCTGATTACTTAAATGCCTAATCACAGGAAATAATTATAATCCGTTCATCATAATTTTGACAATACTGGTTAATCACTCTGTATATAATCAGAGCACAAAATTCTTTCACTATCTAGTTATTTGATGCTGATTGACTATATTTGATTACTTAAATGCCTAATCACAGGAAATAATTATAATCCATTCATCATAATTTTGACAATACTTGTTAATCACTCTGTATATAATCAGAGCACAAAATTCTTTCCTTATCTAATTATTTGATGCTGATTCACTATATTTGATTACTTAAATCCCTAATCACAGGAAATAATTATAATCTGTTCATCATAATTTTGACAATACTTGTTAATCACTCTGTATATATACTTTCTTTCTGTACCAATTTACAGTCATCCATCTCGTAAGTATTAAAATCGCAATTATCAGATTTGATAATCTATACTTTACAATCCCTGGATTACGACTTTTTCAGAACACGTGATTTTGTGCATAAGAAGGCTTACGATCTGTATGCTAATCTACACCCTTTTCAATCCTGAAAATCTTCTACTATAAAATTAATAAATTAAATTTGAAGTAAGATGCTGGTCAAAACTATTAATTTAAATTTTAACGGTTGGTTACCAGAAGTAAAACGGTTCCGCTTCAAGAGAACTGGAGAATGGAAAAACGGCTGAACGGAATTAAACGAAATTGAAAACATACTGAATTACCAATAGCCCAGTCAAATGTTACAAAAAAAATGCGTGAACTTACATTAAATGGGGTATTAATGATTTTTGGAGGGGAGTTTCAGACCATTACTGGGATCACAAATCCAGATTTTCAACCCTCAGAAACCTGTGCTCGATGAATGGCGGTCGAATTAAACTGGTTTTTTCGGACTTTTTTCGGTTTTTCGACAATATCTCCTAAACTATGCGTTTGTTGAAAATATTATTTCTTAGCTTTTTAAAAGTAAATTAAAGTTTCTAACCTATGAGATCAAAATCGCTTTTTTAAGTTATATAGTTACCGAGATACGGCTTTTCAAAGATTAGCCTTTTTTTTCAAAAAATTAAAATTTTAAGTTTTCTTCGTGTTTTGAACTGAATACCGACAAAATGACACGTCCTACAGAAAATTCAAGAGAACAAAAGTTGTAGGCAATTTAATAAGATTTAATATGAGATATAGCTTATTCTTGTGGCTCAGATAGTCTCGCCATAAATGACAAAAACCGAAAACATGAAAATATGCTTTTTTGGGTGAAAATTGAATAACATCGTTTCCTCCACCAACAACTTAATTCTTTTGTAACATGTTGGCGGATAATGTCTTATAACTGTGTATAGAAACTATTTGTATGTATATGTGTCTATGGGAAATGGATTTTGCCAGAAAAAATATTTAAGCAGAATATTTCATAAAAATGTATTTACTTTAAACCAACAGGCATTTTAAACCATGTGTGAGGTTCCTGGTATGGGAAGTCGAGGGTGGGGTGATGTCTTCATCTTCACTTGAAGAACTGTCATTCTGGGGTGTGGGCACATTGCATTTCAGCTCAGTTTTGCGGCAGCTGCAGCCCCCAGCGCAGCCCATCTTGCACTTGCATGAGATCAGTTGCAGAAGGATTTGAGGGGCTCGTTTAACTTCCATTGCAATTGGAGTAAGCCCAACTCGTCCAACTTCCACCCCAATCCGTGAGTTTTTTCCACCCCAACCACTTTTGTACCTGCGAAAAAATAGAATGAAAATTAGTTATTCTATAATATTTCAAAGCATACACACGGTGTACAATAAAAGTGTATAAGTGAACAACGAAATTTAAGAACATAATGATAGAAAATGTATATGGACATACCTGGTGATACATACAATAAGCATGATATTTTGCAGCATCTGTGGTTGGTGACAAACGGACGAGGTTGACTTTGGCTGACAGGTCGTTGAGGGTGGTGTCAGTCGCTCCTTCATAAACTGCGACGAGATACTTCTCCCCAGCTGCAGCTATTTCATTGTAACTCACATCTGGGTGGAGAAAGACTTCTGCTTGCTTGAATAGTGCTGGGGTCTTGAGGAAGGTTTGACAAATTTGGTTTTCCCCTGCTTGAAAGGAGCCCGGGAGAGTAGTAAGAATTCCCGGTGGTGAACGATGTAGATGAATATTGGACGTCTGGCTCACCTCTTCTGAAAGTAGATATATTTTTTGGAACTCAAACCAACTAATAACACAAGCAGGTCCACATCTTCCACGATGATTACAACCTTCTCAGAAGAGTCAGCTTTGGTGATGGCAGCTCTAACAATGCCAGCGTCAGTGTCGTCTTCTGTCACCTCAACACCGTGCTGTTCAAATCCAGTTTTCAGTAGCTCTGTCAGCCTATGCTTATTAGTGTCGTTCGATAAGAACTTCTCTTGTGTTATGTTGAAGGTAGTTGAAGCTGATAGGACAATGTCACTGCAGTTGAGGGCGGAGTATCGTCTGAGACCTTCGGCACTTTTGGTACTTTTTTGAGAGGCGTCCTCCGGATATCCATCGAAGACAGTGGATTACATCTGTCCCAAAATGGTTTTTCACAAAATGAATGTAGCCGTCAATGATGGTCTTCACTGATGCGTTTTGATGCCATACACATTTGTGGAGCAAGCAGCCACCATCGAGCATGATGTGGATATTGGCGTCTCGGAAGATGTTGGTAGTGAGGGATGTGAAACACGAATATAGAGCTGCCTTAGTTCCCTTCCTCACTCCAGTTTCGTTGAAAAGAGACACTGGGTAAGGGGGCAATTCATACTTGCAGCGGGCTTTCAACTCTTCGTCTGATTTTTATGGTAATGCTAACTCGCTGAAATATTGTGAGAGGGTCAACTTCAATCTTATTAGTGACTTGTATGGAATTAATGACGCTTGCCAAGGTAACAACTTGCACAACTTTGTCTTTACGTTTGAATCCAATTTTCCCAAATGTTTGGTTTTCTATGTTAACCACGCCTTCTGTTCCCAGTTCCTTGACAATTTAACAATTGACTTCATAGCCTCCAACAATCCCACTGCTAATAGAAACTATTTTGTCAGTAACGGGGAACTGATCTCGTGCAAGTGCAAAATGTGCTGCGCTGGGACCTGCAGCTGCCGTAAAACTAGGCGGAAATGCTCAGTTTTGTGCACTTTCTGCAAGGGAGAAGCTCTGCCGCAATGTGCCCACACCCCAGAATGACAGTTCTTCAAGTAAGGATGAAGACAATACCCCACCCTCGACTTCCCATACCATCCCATACCAGGAACCTTACACATGGTTTAAATATGCCTGTTGGTTTAAAAGTAAATACATTTTTATGAAATATTCTGCTTAAATATTTTTTTCTGGCAAAATCCATCGCCCATAGACACATATACACACAAATAGTTTCTGTACACAGTTATAAGACATTATCCGCCAACATGTTACAAAAGAATTAAGTTGTTGGTGGAGGAAACGATGTTATTCAACTTTCACCCAAAAAAACATTTTTTCATATTTTCGGTTTTTGTCATTTATGACGAGACTATCTAAGCCACAAGAACGAGTTATAGCTCATATTAAAGCTTATTAAATTGCCTACAACTTTTGTTCTCTTGACTTTTCTGTAGGACGTGTAATTTTTTCTGCATTCAGTTCAAAACACGAAGAAAACTTAAAATTTTAATTTTTTGGAAAAAAAGGCTAATCTTTGAAAAGACGAATCTCGGTAACTATATAACTTACAAAAACGATTTTGATCTCATAGTTTAGAAAATTTAATTTACTTTTAAAAAGTTAAGAGATATTATTTTCAACAAACGCATAGTTTAGGAGATATTGCTGAAAAACCGAAAAAAGTCCGAAAAAACCGGTTTATTTCGACCGCCATTCAGCGAGCACAGGTTTCTGAGGGTTGCAAATCTGGATTTGTGATCCCAGTACTGGTCCGTAACTCCCCTCCAAAAATCATTAATACCCCATTTAATGTAAGTTCCGATGTAACATTTGACTGGCCTACAAAGGAAATGAGGGGGCGAAATTTGAAATAGCCAAAAGCACGTAACATAAAAAATGACGAGAATTTACCAAACCAATATTCATTACAAACAACAAAATTTAGATGAGCCAAAAGGGTGAGATGCCAGAATTACAGAAAATTTGAATTCATATTGCTATTAATAAGAAAATGGAATCATCTCACCAAACAGCAGTCACGCGACATCGGAGAATGCTGACACGCCCCTCGGCAAACACAAACTTCTTCACTACATACTCACGCGGTGCAACTCAACTCTCAACTGCTTAACTACACGCGAGCTGACAGATACCCCGTCCGCGGAACACGTTCATAAATTACCAATGATAACCACTGTTAAACGCAGACCGAAGAAAAATTTATTAATGATTTTTTTGTTAATATCTAAATTCGCCAGTAGTGGCGCCTCATCTTATACATGATCCGAATTCACGGATCACTATCCTATAACTTAAATTTGCTTACGCTAACGGTGTTTCGCATAGGACCTGAACCTATGCAGGTCAACTGCAATGAATTTAGGGGTTTGGGCCGTGTCCCTTTTTTATTTTAAAGTTCTGGTATTCGCCTTACAACCAGGGAAACCCCTGATCGGAACTTGCAAAGGGGATTTGGTCATGGTCCTTCATTCTGTAATGCCTGGTTGGAGTTGAACCAACCAGTAGGAATACGTTTCCACTGAAGGCTTAGATGTAGTGAGACGTGGTATGTTTAGGCTGAAGGCCTCAAAAATTTTGATGATTTTATTCGTCCCTTAGGAATCGCAGGCGCTTTCCAAGTTGCCGTACTAAAGAATTCTCAGCATCGAGAAGCTGAGAGTCGGAACTCTGTGCAATGCTTCTTATATGAATTGCAGTTGGTGAAACCTTTAGGTCCTCCTGGATTTGCCTGTTACAGACATAATGATATGCCTATATCAGGGCGAGGACAGGGCTGTGAACTCCATCGGTGTTCCAGTGAGTGAGCCTCATGAAAGGCCATGCGTTCCTTGCGTTAGTTTGCACTGCCATATCCAGCTAGGAAAAGGGCTATCACTTTGATAACTGCCTTGGGACGGGCGTTCACAGTGGGAAGGAATGGAGCTTGTTTAAGCAGAAACCTGGTCACTTCAAAACTAGCTTCCAAAGGAAGGTCATCAATAAGTTGGCTCAACTTTTTGGAATAACTGTCCGGTGTGGTTGGTTTGGGTTCCGGAACAGTTGTATTACTATCAGGCGACATCTGCAATGCGCCTGAGTCGCTAGGGGTTTGGGGTGGTAAAGTGGGTGGCTGGATATGGACCACACGCCCCCGCTCGGTAACATGGCTCCAACCGGATCCAAGCTTCTCTTGCTCAGAGGAGAGACTGGGTGGTATGCCTTTTTTCACAGCAGTAGCAGAGCGTGAGCTCCCAGAACCTCTGGGTCCTGCCTTATTGCACTTCGCCGCTGCCCCTTTAACTTCCTTCCACTTACTGCAACCCTTATAGTTGGCAGTGCGAGAGGAGTTGCAGTTACAGCACCTCAGGGCCTCCTTGGGCGTACTACAACCTCCTGAGGAGTGGTCTCCGCCACAAGCGACATGTCTTGGAGTGTAACCACAGTTACGCTTTGTGTGATCAAAGCGTTGGCAGTTGCGGCATTGTAGAGGGCCGCTCGGAGTGTGGTAAGATTCCACAGAGATGTGAAGACCACACAAAGTGGTGAGAGCTCTCACCTTCGCTGCCGAGGGTCCATGCAACACTGACACAATAAAGTGCAGCGTTAAAGGCCTATCCTTTGAAGGATCGGCGTCATGCTGCTGCGACCGAAGTTGCAGTACAGAGAGTACAGGAACTCCAAGTGCAATGAGCTCCTCACGCACAATGTCTGTTGGCATGCGACGCCCTAGGTTCTTCAGGAGCAGTCTTACAGACCGCTCCTCCGGCTGAGAGTAGGTATGGAACCTGACTCCCTTCTCCCGTTCGATGGCGTGGAGAGCAGAGATATGGCTCGCAAACAGTCGGCAGTATCCGGAACTAGCATAAGAGCATCGCCCCGCACAGCCGCCATGCCATTACCACCAGTCTTTTTGCTTCATCCCAAAAAAACTGCGTGTGTTTGTCACTCCAGTGACATACACAGGGACCTTGTTGCGAAGCTTCCCGGTGGGAATGGTAGCAACATCCGCTTGTGCGTGAGAGGTTTGGTGCCAATAGGTGCGCCTAAGTGACTGTCGGACTTGCTGTGTGTGCGCCCTTGTGCAGAGTCCATTGACTCTGCGGCATCTGGTAAACCAGTGGCCTTGTCTTGGACAGTGTTAAGCCCACATGCCGAGTTAGGAGCAGTAGGCCGGGCTTGCAAGGCCGCGGCATACAGTGCTCTTTCCTGGGTGTGACCCAGTTGGCTTCCACTACAAGTGGATTGTTCGCTCACGGAGAGACTATGGGGGCCTCTAGACCTTGAGCGACTTTTTCAGCCACAGTCAGGGACGCATTCCCGGCTAAGGACAATGGCCCAAGAGCCGGGCGCCGAGCGGCTGGTTCCAACAGACCAGAGACTGAGATGGTGAGACTGCCTCAGTGGTCTTGCGTTTGGCTGTAGCTATTGCCAAATCCCCAGATGAGCCTGGCATTGTGCCAGCGGGTCGGCCTGTTTGCTGGTCTGGCGGTTGCCATACTGGACTTCTTCGTCGCAGGAGTTCGTTTCTTCTTTTTCTGCTGCTTCTGGTAGATGGAGTTTATCTCTTTCTCCAGCTGCTCCCATACAGTCAGGCTAATCTTGGAGAAGTTCTGCTGGAAGAATTCCAGGGAGACGGCCATGCTGGCCACACTTAGATGAGACTACCTAGAAAAATTAGAGAATGGTTGGAGAGACGGGGAAAGGTGAAACAGGCAAGCTCTTTTTGATGTGCCCTGAAAAGGGCCGTTCGTAGTGTTCTAAAAAGATCTGCTACGAAAGGGGTTAGGGAAGGAGAGTCAAGGATGCTCTTTCAGAAAGCCCTTAAAAAGGCAGAAGTTGAGTTCTAAAAAGAACTCTTAGTTCAGGCAGGCTGCGCTGAACGAAAAGAGATCGATGATCGATCACCAACGGTAGTCGGTAGTATAGGCTTCCCCCTCGACCAACTGTAGAGATCAGTAGTCCAGTGAACTCAGATGCTCTCTGCTCTGCTGCTTCTGCTGCCTCCCCTCACGCCTTTCCTACCTGATCATCTGCCATGTGTAGTTGGGTCGTCGTCGTCGCTCGTCATTGACATGCCATAGGGCATGTCCGCTGATAAGGGCTTATATAATGCCCTCTGCAGCTTCAAATATAAACATGTTTTCATTTGTTTGAAGCTGTTTTTAATGTTTTGCTTAGGTGTTTGTGTCCTTGGTCGTTTTGATTGTCAAGGCAGTGGAAAAGGCGGGGGTCAGTGCACTACAGGCAGCGGGGAAGGGTTATGGCTTAGTTCCTAGTCTTTTGATTTTCCATGCAAGGGTTTTTGGAGGGGCTCTCTCCAACATTTGCGTGATTATGCCATTTGATGCATTATTGCAATATTTTTTAATCCTACGTAGGACGTGCTCTTTAAGAGGTTGAATTTTTGTAGCCTTGTAGGTGTCTATTGCTTTTGTTCGAGGGTGAAGTTTATGAATTGCCTTGATTATGGTTCTTTCCTTTTGACACATTTGTTTGACATAAGTTTGATGATAAAGCAATGTCACTGGAAGGGGGTACAAGAATACAGGTCTGACAAGTGTGTTGTATAGGGTTTCTCCTACTTTAGGGGATGAATTCTTGTTTTTAGTTTTTAGTTTCTTCAGGGTTGATGTGGCTTGCTTTGCAAAATTTAATCAGTTTATTATGCAGCCTAGGTAGGTTACTGTTTGTTTATATTTCACCTTCTGATCGTAAATGCTTATTTCATTTGCAAGTCTAATTTTACGTATTATGCTTTTTCTTCTCTTGATTGCGATTGCTTTTGTTTTTTGGGGATTTAGTTCGATGCGCCATTTGTTAGCCCATTTGCAATATTCTATTAGCGTTTTATTTAGGCGGCTAGCCGCTGTTCTAATGTTCTGTGCTGATGCCCAAAAGCAAGTGTCATCAGCAAATTGGGCTAGGCCTACCGCTGGAAGCTTTGGTAGTGGGTTATCTAATACATACGAGGGGTATTCCGAAAGTAAGTTTCGTCAGTTTGTCACACGGACACTTTATTGACCCAAATGCAATACAGCATGGCAGCATGACCTATACACCGTGCACTATTTTTCGACATAGTCGCCAGCGACAAAGAGACATTTGTCGTAGCGTGCGATCAGTTTGAAGAACCCACTGCGGTAAAACTCGGTGCCCTGCGATGCAAGGAATTGGCGCACAGCCTGCTCCACCTCAGCATTGTCGTGGAAGTGACGTCCCGCGAGTGTTGCTTTCAAGGCAGGGAACAGGTGAAAGTCCGATGGGGCCAGATCGGGACTGTAGGCCGGGTGCTCCAAGCGCTCCCATCCGAAGCGACGAATCAGTTCTTGTGTGAGCCGTGCTGTGTGTGGTCTTGCATTGTCGTCCAAGAGCACCACACCGTCACTCAAGAGGCCTGGCCTCTTGCGTCGAATGGCGGACCGGAGGTGGGTGAGGGTGTCGCAGTAGCGTGCCGCATTGGTGGTCCCTTCATGGAGGAACTCAAGGAGAAGCATCCCTTGCGCGTCCCAGAACTTGGTGGCCATAACCTTTCCTGCGGAGGGTGCCACCTTGAATTTTTTCCGCACAGGTGAAGTGGGATGCTTCCACGTCATTGAGGCGGCCTTGGTTTCGGGGGTAAAGTGGTGCACCCATGTCTCATCGCCTGTGATGATGCGGAATAGAAACGCATTGCCCTCTCGCGCGTACCGCATCAGGTGATCGAGGCTGCTTCCCATGTGTGCAGACTTGTGCTCCGGGGTCAGGTTGCGCGGCACCCATCGGGCCGACACTTTGCGGTAACCCAACACATGGATCATGTGATGGGCCTGAGCACGACCAATCCGCAGTGTGGATGCCACGTCGGACACCGTTATGCGCCTGTCCGCTAACACCATGTCCTGTACTCGAGCAATGTTGCTTTCATTCGTGGATGTGGACGGACGCCCACTTCGACCGTCATCCTCGACACTCTGCCGTCCTTCACTGAACATGCGACACCAGCGACCAACCATTTGACGCGACATGACCTCCTCACCATACACGGTCTGTAGGCGTTCATGGATGACGGACACACTAGTCCCACGTGCCCATCTATACCGGATAACAGCACGCACCTCCGTGGGCGACCACGTTGTCAGTACACGTCTGTCTGCCATCATGAGCGGTATACTAATACCCGCGGGCACGCAGTCTGCTGTGACTCGCTCTTCTACGGCGCAGTGCGCCTGCGTCATGCCTCCTCCGCTGACGCCACTTCCGTCGTGGAACCAGCCATGGGTGGGGATTCATCTGGCGTTTGTTTGGTTCCCCTGGTGAACACGCCGCTCCTCCCATACATTGACGAAACTTACTTTCGGAATACCCCTCGTATATTGTGTACAGAAGGGGACTGATAACTCCACCTTGTGGCGTTCCTGCTTGCATCGTGAAGGGGTGTGAGATATCATTGGATATTTTACTTGTCCTGATCTGTTGGAGAGATAGTCAGAAATCCATCTCACTAGCGTGAGTGCTATGTTTAGTTTTGTCAATTTGTACCTCAATCCGTTATGCCAGACTGTATCGAAGGCTTTTTTTACGTCAAGGGCTACCAGGGTTACTGTCTGATGTAAGCTTTTGACAGAGTATTCTAGGTCCGTTATTACCCTTACTAGCTGATCAGTGACATTGAATCCTGGTCTAAAGCCAGCTTGAGTTAGTGGGATTTTGTTTTTGATTTTCTCATAGTCTCTTTTTGTTACTATTCTTTCCATGATTTTACACTGTTTGGGTGAGGGATATCGGCCTATACTTTTGTGGTTCTGATTTGTCCTTGTTGGGTTTGGGGAAAACTAGCCCATGTGCTTTTCTCCGAGGGGGGAGGAAGCCAAATTTTAGGCTGTTTGTATACCGTTTTCTCAAAGCTTCTATACCCGTAGAAGGCAAGTGTTTGTAAATTATGTTTGGGATTTCGTCTGGCCCTGCTGCTGTGTTTTTTGTGTGTTTAATAGCCGACACTACCTCTTCTTTTGTGATGTCTGGTTCACTTATGTCCGTGGGGTGGGCGGGGTTCACTAGAGTGGATTGTATAGCTCCCTATTGCTAGCAACATGTTCATTGATAAAGTCGTAGTGAGCCTGGTCCATAAATTTATTGTGTGGGGTTTTAAAGGTCGTTTCTAATGTTTGTCTGAAGATTTCCAGCTTTTCTTATGTGTCGAAAATTATTTTGTTATCCTGTTTGAGGGGATGTGCCGTAGGGGGATCAGTTGATCTGATGGACCTGATGACTTTCCAGAAATGTTGGGGGTCTTCCCTGTTTAATGTATTAGCGAAGTGTATTATTTTGCTTTCCTCATAGTATGCTATTGCTTGCTTGACCTCGTCCTGAAGTTTCCTATACAGGTGCCTGCCTTCCTCTTTACGAGTTTTTTGGTATAGCCTGAAAGCTCTACGTTTTGTTCTTATGATTTTTCTGACGTATTCTGGCAGTGTCCTACCATAGGAAGGAGTAGTTCACAAGGTGATTGATGGGCTGGTTCCCTGGCGTTACATATAGCTACTCTGATGGCATAATTGTTTTTTATTATATCTTCAGGGCAGGTTGATTCTATAATAGTTGGGGGATGGTCGTGAAAAAACGTTTTAAATTTATCCCAGCCTGCCTTTTTGTAGTCATATGCAGTGCGTGGGGCCACAGTTCTGTAAGACCATGGTTGTGTTGCAATTTTAACTTCTATCGTGCAATGGTCAGAGTTTATTGGAGGGTGAATGCACAGGTCAGATATTCTGTTTCTTATATATGCACAAGCCAGAATTTTGTCTGGGGAGGTGAATTGACAATTTGGGTGAGTAGGCATTCTTGTTTGCTCTGGTGGTACTATGTTTATTAGTCTGCTGGTACAGAGCCAGTTAATTAGTTCAGTCCCCGGATGGTTTGTTCTGTCATCGCCTAGGCCCGGGTGGTGAGCATTTAGATCGCTGATTATTTTTATATTACCACAGGTTTGCAAATAATTTAGTAAGTCAAGAGGGGGTGGAGTGTCTGGTTTGACATATATCGTTGCGATAGTTATTGTATTCGGCTGCAAGTGCACTTTTACTGTGAGAACTTCATAATGTTCAAATTTACGTGGTAGGGGAGTTTTTGTTACTGGGATAGACAATCTCCACAAAATAGCCACACCTCCACCACGTCAGGCTCGGTCTTTTCGAATAATAGTGTACCCAGGTAGAGTTAGTTTGATATTTTTATTTAGTTTGGTTTCGTTTGGTGATTATGTCAGGGTTAAGGGTGTTTACTGCTTCTTTCTATAAGCTCAGTTTTGCTATTCCTTATGCCATTAATGTTGCTGTGGATTAGTGTTAGGTTATAGTTTTTCTTAATCTGTCCTGCCATCCTGATTTGCAATTATGTTCTGGGTGGTGTTTTTGAGCTCTGTTAGAGCATGTAGATTTTCCCTCATTTCATTTATAAAAATGTCGAGGTGGTTTTTTGCTTTGACCAGTTTCACTTTTCGTTTTAAGGCTCTTTTTGATGTACTGTTGGCCACTGTTGACAGTAAGGGCCTATCTTTAGCTGTTGTCATATTGTATTGCACTGTGAGAAAATACTTTAAGAGTTCGTCTTTTAGTTCACTGATTTTTTGATCAATGTATTGTTCCACTTTTACTACCGCTTTGCTGATACGTTTATCCACTTCAGCCTGAAGTGTTTTGTTACTTTCTTCTAGAGTCTTTTTTTCTTGGTTCTCTGGTGTATCTATATCTGGGACGGGGATGGCTGCTTGTAAAGGGGGAAAGTGCCAGGCACTTGGCTTCTCAATATCTAAACTAGTTTGAGGTGCTAGCGGCATGTATTTACGGTCTGGTGCAGGGGTGTTGCGTGGACAATTGGGACATTTAACTTGACCCGTATAGTGGTCGGGGGACAGGCAGGTAGCACAGAATTTTATGTAATCTCGAGGAGCGTGTTTACACACAAGTGGGTGTTTACCACATTTTGGACATACACTGTCATTTTTGCATTCAGTATTTATATGGCCGTACTGTCAGCAGTTTCTGCAGGGTATATGTCTGAAGTTGTCAAGGGGGGGGGGTCTACTTTGTAGCAACGGCCGGACATAGTAATGATATTTGTGAGAACCTATTCCACGGTTTTGCGGTCTTAAAAAAAGTCTGACCATATAAGTTTTTACGTTTGTTTTTGAGATAATCCTAGATACTTTTTTGAGCTTAATTCCTGTTGCTTCAATTTCATCGAATATCTCAGTATCTGTGATGTCGGGGCTACTCCTCGCATTACACCATTCCAGTTTGTTACAATAATGGCCTGTGGTCTCCCTACTTTAGGTTTTTCGATGCCATAGGATGAGGTTGGATCAAATTCGTGAGCTGGAACCCTTGTGGTAAATGACTTTGCATCGTTTTCTAAATTGAAGAGTATTGTAGTAGTCTTGAACTTAGTGCTGGCATAGTTCTTAGGCATTGGATTTATTAGCTCCTTACAATATTTAATGAATATATTTTTAATGGGGTTTCCTAAACCTTCTGTATTCCTTGTGATTTTTAGGTGCATTGGGATTTGTGGGGGAAGCGTTACGGTGTTTTCATTTTTATTTATCTTGTTTTTTGTGTTCTTTGTTTGCCATGATTCTAAGTCTGAGTCATTTGACTCATTGTCTGTGTCTTCTGTTTCATAGTTGTTTGGTTGTGCTGTAATTTTACTTTTGTGCTGGGAGCATTGCCTCTTTAGGGATGGATATGGTGGCTTCCGTGCCCAGCGTTTTTGGGTTTAGGCCCTTAGTGGCTTTTTCAAATGAGATCCTACCAGAGAATAGAAGAATTTCACCATTACCCTCGATTATCTCAGACCAAAGCTCCTGGAAAATTTGTTTTGATGTTTCGTTTAAAGTTTCGAAGTCCTGTTTTGAATCTATTTGAGACCGTTAGTAGACAGTTGGATGTTGAGTTTGTGTTTAGCATGGTATTCAGTGGGGTTTCAATCGGTTTGTTGGGTACTTGGGTTGCCATTTTGGGATTTTGCTGCCTGAGTTCCTTAACAGGGAGACCCTATGTATGAAGCTTAAGGTCGTAGGGTGGGTTATTTATATGAGCGACAGGCTGGATCAATGCTCTGATCGGAGCTCTGGGACTGAGCCCGGCTAGGAGTGATAGGAAGTTGAGGAAGGCGTATTCGGTTTCAGGGACTGGTTTGAAAGGAGCTTCATAGAGAGTCAACAACACAATTTGCTCTGTTGCCCACTGGGGGCCTCTTCTTTAACTTGGCCTTGCCCTGGGGCCTCTTCTTTAACTTGGCCTTGCCCTCTGAGGGGCACTGAGATGTCCTTGAGCTGTCGGACCGCTGGCTGGCTTGCACATATCCTGTGACGGTGAGCTCACAACTCCTTGCCGGCGAAGGCGTGCCCTGTATGAGATGTTAGTGCAGCTGAGTAACCACTGAAAGCAAGGAAAGGGGTTCTCTCCTGCCAGGCGTCTCCAGGATCTTGCTGAGGATTGCTTGTAGATTCCCTTTGTATAGAAGGGAGAGAGAGTTCTCTAGATGCGGCTCAGTGTCTCGACTGGCTTGCCGTGAATGCGTGTAGTAAGTGTCTTGTGTCGTTTATGGTGCCAGTGCTGTTGCACTATGACCCGTCTTAGTATTGTCAGTTGTGTATTATTTCAATTTGAAGTCCCCGTTTCTCTACGGTTGTCTTTCTAAGGTAAGTGGCCCTTTTCACCACAGTCCTGTCATACTGTCATATTTATGTCATGGGATGTCATGGGATGTTCGTCTCGTCCATCTGCTAGTCTTTGGGCTTGTGTTCTAATAACTTCCCTTAAAATGGAAGTTCTAAGTCCTTGTGCACTTGCGTATTTCTCGTGTAGAAGTCAGTCGCAGCTATCATTCTAGTTGCTCTGATCTCAACAGCCTGCAACCGTTGTAACAGAGTGTCGGGTATATAGCCCCACGCAGGTGAGGCATATGTCATAATTGGTCTGATGAGTGTGCAGTACAGTGTCACCTTTTGTCTTATTGTCAGTGATGGCGAACTTAGCGCCGGATATAGTCGTAGTAGCTGAGTGTAGGCCTTGTTGCGTACACTCGCTACGTGTTGTCTCCATGTCAGTGATTTATCTAGAATTACTCCTAGATATTTCACATGGTCAGTGTAGTCTATGTCATGACCGTCTATAACTATGTTGTCATAGTTATGTGGTCGTTGTCTCGTGAACACAATGGCCTGAGTCTTGGCAGAATTAATTTTAATCCAATTATCGGACCACTGCGTTACGCGGTTTAAATATCTTTGTAGTCTTCTCACGGCGTAATGTATATCTCTATGAATAGAAAATATAGCCATGTTGTCTGCGTACTGTCCTAGAAATGTCTGGTCACTGTGTGGTATGTCATGTGTCATAATGTTATAGAGTGTAGGCGACAACACGCTCCCTTGCGGGACCCCGGCCTGTATAGGCCTCCAGCTTGAAAGTCGTGTGTCCACCTTCACTCTAAACTGTCTATGTCATAAGTATCTGTGTACAATGTGTACCAGCGAGTCTGGGACGTCACAGTCTATCAATTTCCTGATAAGGCCAGTGTGCTAGGCTGAGTCGTAGGCTTTTTCAATGTCTATGAATGTCGCTACGGTGTGTTCTTGGTTTGCGAAAGCAGTAGTGATGTTGTCTACTGTTCGTACCAATAGCAGTGTAGTCAAGTGTTCTGGTTTGAACCCGAACTGATGGTGTGGTATATGTCGTTCCAGGTAGGGCGTCAGTCTTTTTAGTAGCAGTCGTTCTAGTGTTTTTCCCATAGTGTCCAGTGGGCTTATAGGCCTGTGATTCTGTGGGAACAGTGGGTCTTTTCCCGGCTTGGGGAATGTCACAATTGTAGCCTTTTAAAGGTTTTTGGAAAGTAATTCAACCGTAGCGACGCATTGAATAGTTTCGTCATGTGTGTGAGGGTATTACGTGGAAGTTCACGTAATGTTTCTGTCGTCAGGTGGTCGGGGCCTGGTGCTTTTCTGGCTGCCTGTATGTCTTTTTTGTCTCGGTCGGGGATGCAAATGGCACTACGTGTGTCGGTGTTGTGTTTAAAAAGTCTCGCACCGTCCTGCGTACGCCGTCCTGAAAATCATCTATATGTGGGGATCTGAATGTATTTTCAAAGTAGTCAGCTATGGCAGTCGCTTTGTCTTGTGGTTCGTGGACAAGTCCATTTAGTCCGTGTATAGGGGTGTTGTGCCGCGGTGCTTTGGCCTTAAAAGGCCTAATGGCGTTCCACATGTTACCGCTTTCCACCGCGGCCTTTACCCGTTCGTCTAGTGTTCTGTTTTTAAAGTCTCGTATGAGCGTCTTTATTTTGTTAGACAGTCTGTTAAATTCTGTTTTGTCTTGTATTTGTCTGTATCGTTGCCAGCATTGACGATATAGTCGTCTTTGTTGTATTAGGCCTAATAGGCCTGGTATGTCATTGCTGGGTCGCTCTATGTCTTGTATTGTCGTGGCCCTTTCGTAAGCTTCTTTTACAGATACTCGGAAAGTTTGAGTGGCCAATTCAAGTTCGTCTCTTGTGTTAATTGCTACATTTCCTGGTATCTCTTGTCGCAATATATGGCAGAAGAGAGCCCAGTTCGTGTGCAATTTTCTGTACTGTGTGTTTGGTTGTCTGTGTAATATGATGTCAAGTGTTGTGACTACCGGATGGTGGTCTGATGTGAGGTCATGTAATACTTGTAGCTCGTTTATGTGTGTTGTTGTTTTTGCTAGAAGTATGTCTAGTACGTCTGGTCTATGTTCCGGATTATACGGAACATGTGTTGGCGTCAGTGGTCCGTGTACATCGTAATTATGTCTGTCTGAGTGGTTTTGTATAATTCTGCCTCTCCTTGTGATGAGACGAGAATTCCAGTCTCTGTGTTTTGCATTTAAGTCACTGCCTACTACAAAGCTGTCTTGTAATGTGGTTATAGTGTTTAAGTCTGTCTCTAGTACGTCTGCGTTGAGAGGTATGTAGGCTGCAATTAATGCGAGCCTTTCCCGTCCAGTGTAGACGGTGACAGCAGTTGCTTGTAAATTTGTCAGTCAGTCGATTGGTAGGTGAGAATGGCATATAGCAGATTTAATAAAAACTGCTGTGCCCCCCATCCCCGCTGCAGGTCCTGGTGTCAAATATGTCTTATAATTTTGTATCCTAATTGTCGTATGGTCCGATGTGCGGGTTTCCCCTATTGGTGCTACGTCTATGTCTTCTTGTACTAGTAATTGTGCAAATTCCAGTCTGTCCCTATTAATTCCATTTGCATTCCAATATACCGGTAGTAGTCGAAGTGATCGTCTAAGGGCATTGCTGAACAGTGACAATATCCCTGTGGCAAAGCTCACAAGTTTTGTCACTGGATCAGCCGGTTGTCATAGGTCTTGTAGTAGTGTCACTATCTGTGTCATATAGTATGTCAAGCCTGCGCCTTGGAGTAAGGCGAGCAGTTCTGTCGTACTGCTTGTCGCTGGTCCTGAGGTGAACAGATTTTCCTGTCGTGTTGTCGTTGGCCCTGAAATGGACCGATTGTCAGTCTGTCGTGTTGTTTGGGCTTGCTGAAAGCCGGGTATCTGTCTAGTGGGTGGAATCAGTCCTGGGAAGTTTCTGTCTGAACTCACAGGTGGTGTTGGTCGTGTCTCTAGTCTTGTGGGCTGCGTTCTACGAGTATAGCGCTCGTATACCGGACATTGCCATGAGCTTGCAGTGTGTGCTGCTCCGCACTTTGCACACTTAGGTGGCAGAAGTGGATCGCGCACACATGCACGAGTAGAGTGAGATCCACTACACCTCACGCAGTGTTCGGTCTTGGTACAGAACATTGCTCTGTGCCCAAAGTCTTGGAAGCGGTAGCATTCCTGCATTCCCTTAAGAGGTTTGTATGCCTCGACGGTCACTCTTACACTGAAGAGACTGCACGTTGCGTACAGCCTCCGCCACCTGTGGGTTTTTCTCGTAAGAGATTACCCACACAGGTAAGGGCTTCAAGCTCCGCATCCCGTTGCCGTCGTACTCAGTCTTTGTCAGCTGGCAAACTCCAAGGACAGGTATGAGCCTAGCCTTGAGTTTGTTCAGCACGTCCTTGTCGGTAAAGGTCGCTGGCAGTCCCTTTAGAGTGACTTTGGCTTGCACTCTAGCGTCCACGGGGCTGGTGAAGTACCAAATCCGTTTAGCCTTGAGCACAGTCAAGGTTGCGTCATAGTCAACTTGGGTCTTGCAGTATATGCGCACTCCCTGTGCCACATATGCCACCTCAAAGTCAGTCATTTGGTTAGTCAGGCCTTTCAATGTCTCAGGTGTAACGATCTTCAAGTCTGCCACTATTGGCAGTAGCCGTCTGGGTCGTGGGCAATTTTTCTTTTTCAGCATAAATTTTGCCATGTTTTCATAAATCGCCGCAAGATGGCACTGTGGTAAGGTAAACAAACATGGCGAACGGCCTTGTAGGCAGTAGCTCACTGCTTTCCTTGTAACCATATAAATCTGCCTCCAGAAGTGTTATAGTGTTCTGCTACTAATAATATAATATATGCGTGTATCTTCCTAGTTATCAAGTTTCAGAAACTTAATCACAGCTGCTTACTCTAGTATTTAAGTATTTGACGTTTATTGCCGTAATGGCCGAATTGACAATAAAATTGCATTTATTTGTTTATTTAAGGTGTATTTGCAGTAATTTGTTATGCTACCTGTGATGTTAAATTAAAATGTAAGTTTGTGAAAAAATTATGTTTATCTCCGCCGCGTTTGGCTGAAATAAATGTCTCATTTACTTCCAAACAGTGATGAAGTAGTATGTTAATTCTAGTCTGTTTTATTTGAGGTTACATTAGTATACTGTACTGTACTGTACATAAATCTACAGTCTATCAGAAACAAATTAGAACTGGAAATCTTTTCTTAAAAATTAGAAATTTAAATTACTTTGTGTAAATGAACATTGGCTAATCCAAGAAGAAATTGACTTATACTCCCCCTCAGGATATCAAATAGGAGATATATTCTGTAGGACTGGTATCGCTATTTTTATAAATAAATCCTTCAAAAAGGATTTCACCAAATACCATTAAAATGTACGGGCAAGCTGAGAGCAAGCGGACTGTATAACAAGAATCATAGGACGTAACACTTCTTGAAATTGAGACTTAAACTATAAATAGATAAGCCAAACTTGCCCAATACATTTTAGATAAATTTCTCTGGTATGTAACAATTTATTGTCACAACAACAATACATACATCATGCTCAGTTCATAAATTCTGGATTCCTTGGACGTATATAATATAATTATTCATAAACACTGATGAACTTGTAGATATCACAATGTTTAATACAAATTCCTTTGTTAAAGGTCATAAATATCTTTGAGATGGCTTAATCAGTTTGATCAAAACCACAAATATATTAGTTCAATGATGAAATTACGTCCAAATTGTTCCTCAAATAAATTAGGTAGTAAATGACGTACCTTTGAATTGATAAATACCACCTTTTGATAGTTGATACAGATGTTAGCCTGAGATCTTGCAACGCCAACACCAAAATGAAGAAGACCCGATGAATCACACGATGGGTGATAATAGTCCTTAAATCGTTCGAAGTCTTCAGAATCAATAAGGCATATGAAACCTTAATGTGAATCGAAGAGCTGATTGCTTCAGCTATTGAAAGTAAACCACCAGATCTATCTGATAGGTAAAGAATGGCATTGATAAGCCAAGAAGAAAACTCATGTCCTTATGAGTAGTAGTTGAATTGATTACAACGAAGAATAGGCATTTAAAGCCTAGAAAAACTAATGTCTTTATGAGACACAGTTAACTTGAATCGATGAAGAAGGAGAATGAAGCTAAAGATAAACCTTATTGGCTATCAAAACAATATAATAAAAATCTCCAGTCTCTGATTGGATGCAAGACATAAAAAGAATAATTTTGATATTACAATACCCATACATAACAACTATTTGAAATTCACTTGTTCAATAAATAAAAAACAAGATAGCAAGCAAGGCCTGCTATCTTGTTTTTTATTTATTGAACAAGTGAATTTCAAATAGTTGTTATGTATGGGTATTGTAATATCAAAATTATTCTTTTTATGTCTTGCATCCAATCAGAGACTGGAGATTTTTATTATATTGTTTTGATAGCCAATAAGGTTTATCTTTAGCTTCATTCTCCTTCTTCATCGATTCAAGTTAACTGTGTCTAAAAAAGACATTAGTTTTTCTAGGCTTTAAATGCCTATTCTTCGTTGTAATCAATTCAACTACTACTCATAAGGACATGAGTTTTCTTCTTGGCTTATCAATGCCATTCTTTACCTATCAGATAGATCTGGTGGTTTACTTTCAATAGCTGAAGCAATCAGCTCTTCGATTCACATTAAGGTTTCATATGCCTTATTGATTCTGAAGACTTCGAACGATTTAAGGACTATTATCACCCATCGTGTGATTCATCGGGTCTTCTTCATTTTGGTGTTGGCGTTGCAAGATCTCAGGCTAACATCTGTATCAACTATCAAAAGGTGGTATTAATCAATTCAAAGGTACGTCATTTACTACCTAATTTATTTGAGGAACAATTTGGACGTAATTTCATCATTGAACTAATATATTTAATGGTTTTGATCAAACTGATTAAGCCATCTCAAAGATATTTATGACCTTTAACAAAGGAATTTGTATTAAACATTGTGATATCTACAAGTTCATCAGTGTTTATGAATAATAATATTATGTACGTCCAAGGAATCCAGAATTTATGAACTAAGCAAGATGTATGTATTGTTGTTGTGACAATAAATTGTTACATACCAGAGAAATTTATCTAAAATGTATTGGGCAAGTTTGGCTTATCTATTTATAGTTTAAGTCTCAATTTCAAGAAGTGTTACGTCCTATGATTCTTGTTATACAGTCCGCTTGCTCTCAGCTTGCCCGTACATTTTAATGGTCCTCCTATTGCCGGATAATTGAATCATTACCGGACCATTTTAATGGTCCTATTGCCGGATAATTGAATCATTACCGGACCATTTATTGGACTCCTATTGTCGGATAGTTGAATCATATCTGGACTGTTATCTGGTGAATTGAACTGTAATATATACCAGAATTTGTTCTCATCATAACAATAACTAAACAATAATTGACATTGTTACTTCCTATGAATCTTGTTATACAGTCCGCTTGCTCTCAGCTTGCCCGTACATTTTAATGGTCGGGCCGTTAAAATGTACGGGCAAGCTGAGAGCAAGCGGACTGTATAACAAGAATCATAGGACGTAGCGCTTCTTGAAATTGAGACTTAAACTATAAATAGATAAGCCAAACTTGCCCAATACATTTTAGATAAATTTCTCTGGTATGTAACAATTTATTGTCACAACAACAATACATACATCATGCTCAGTTCATAAATTCTGGATTCCTTGGACGTATATAATATAATTATTCATAAACACTGATGAACTTGTAGATATCACAATGTTTAATACAAATTCCTTTGTTAAAGGTCATAAATATCTTTGAGATGGCTTAATCAGTTTGATCAAAACCACAAATATATTAGTTCAATGATGAAATTACGTCCAAATTGTTCCTCGAATAAATTAGGTAGTAAATGACGTACCTTTGAATTGATTAATACCACCTTTTGATAGTTGATACAGATGTTAGCCTGAGATCTTGCAACGCCAACACCAAAATGAAGAAGACCCGATGAATCACACGATGGGTGATAATAATCCTTAAATCGTTCGAAGTCTTCAGAATCAATAAGGCATATGAAACCTTAATGTGAATCGAAGAGCTGATTGCTTCAGCTATTGAAAGTAAACCACCAGATCTATCTGATAGGTAAAGAATGGCATTGATAAGCCAAGAAGAAAACTCATGTCCTTATGAGTAGTAGTTGAATTGATTACAACGAAGAATAGGCATTTAAAGCCTAGAAAAACTAATGTCTTTATGAGACACAGTTAACTTGAATCGATGAAGAAGGAGAAAAGAGCTAAAAAAAAACCTTATTGGCTATCAAAACAATATAATAAAAATCTCCAGTCTCTGATTGGATGCAAGACATAAAAAGAATAATTTTGATATGACAATACCCATAAATAACAACTATTTGAAATTCATTTGTTCAATAAATAAAAAACAAGATAGCAAGCAAGGCCTGCTAAAAACGAATTACAGAAGCATGACCTACTAAACTACAACATAACGGAACATATTTGCGGGCAATATGTTCCGTTATGTTTTAATTTAGTAGGTCATGCTTCTGTAATTCGTTTCTAGCAGGCCTTGCTTGCTATCTTGTTTTTTATTTATTGAACAAGTGAATTTCAAATAGTTGTTATGTATGGGTATTGTAATATCAAAATTATTCTTTTTATGTCTTGCATCCAATCAGAGACTGGAGATTTTTATTATATTGTTTTGATAGCCAATAAGGTTTTTCTTTAGCTTCATTCTCCTTCTTCATCGATTCAAGTTAACTGTGTCTCATAAAGACATTAGTTTTTCTAGGCTTTAAATGCCTATTCTTCGTTGTAATCAATTCAACTACTACTCATAAGGACATGAGTTTTCTTCTTGGCTTATCAATGCCATTATTTACCTATCAGATAGATCTGGTGGTTTACTTTCAATAGCTGAAGCAATCAGCTCTTCGATTCACATTAAGGTTTCATATGCCTTATTGATTCTGAAGACTTCGAACGATTTAAGGACTATTATCACCCATCGTGTGATTCATCGGGTCTTCTTCATTTTGGTGTTGGCGTTGCAAGATCTCAGGCTATCATCTGTATCAACTATCAAAAGGTGGTATTAATCAATTCAAAGGTACGTCATTTACTACCTAATTTATTTGAGGAACAATTTGGACGTAATTTCATCATTGAACTAATATATTGTGGTTTTGATCAAACTGATTAAGCCATCTCAAAGATATTTATGACCTTTAACAAAGGAATTTGTATTAAACATTGTGATATCTACAAGTTCATCAGTGTTTATGAATAATAATATTATACGTCCAAGGAATCCAGAATTTATGAACTGAGCATGATGTATGTATTGTTGTTGTGACAATAAATTGTTACATACCAGAGAAATTTATCTAAAATGTATTGGGCAAGTTTGGCTTATCTATTTATAGTTTAAGTCTCTATTTCAAGAAGTGTTACGTCCTACGAATCTTGTTATACAGTCCGCTTGCTTTCAGCTTGCCCGTACATTTTAATGGGGGCCGGTAAAATGTACGGGCAAGTTGAGAGCAAGCGGACTGTATAACAAGATTCATATGACGTAACACTTCTTGAAATTGAGACTTAAACTATAAATAGATAAGCCAAACTTGCCCAATACATTTTAAATAAATTTCTCTGGTATGTAACAATTTATTGTCACAACAACAATACATACATCATGCTCAGTTCGTAAATTCTGGATTCCTTGGACGTATATAATATTTTTATTCATAAACACTGATGAACTCGTAGATATCACAATGTTTAATACAAATTCCTTTGTTAAAGGTCATAAATATCCTTGAGATGGCTTAATCAGTTTGATCAAAACCACAAATATATTAGTTCAATGATGAAATTACGTCCAAATTGTTCCTCAAATAAATTAGGTAGTAAATGACGTACCTTTGAATTGATTAATACCACCTTTTCATAGTTGATACAGATGTTAGCCTGAGATCTTGCAACGCCAACACCAAAATGAAGAAGACCCGATGAATCACACGATGGGTGATAATAGTCCTTAAATCGTTCGAAGTCTTCAGAATCAATAAGGCATATGAAACCTTAATGTGAATCGAAGAGCTGATTGCTTCAGCTATTGAAAGTAAACCACCAGATCTATCTGATAGGTAAAGAATGGCATTGATAAGCCAAGAAGAAAACTCATGTCCTTATGAGTAGTAGTTGAATTGATTACAACGAAGAATAGGCATTTAAAGCCTAGAAAAACTAATGTCTTTTTTAGACACAGTTAACTTGAATCGATGAAGAAGGAGAATGAAGCTAAAGATAAACCTTATTGGCTATCAAAACAATATAATAAAAATCTCCAGTCTCTGATTGGATGCAAGACATAAAAAGAATAATTTTGATATTACAATACCCATACATAAGAGCAGGGGCGATTTGTTCTTCATATGTAGTCACTCTAGTGTTCATATAGTAGAGTGTTTCAATTTCATCAGCATCAAAGCATTCGTGAAAACGAACTGCTGCAGCGGCGGAACCTTCGCCATGTTCAATGTCTACCTGCAGAATGAAACCTTTCTTAGATTCCATGGATGCTATGATCTGAAGAAAAATTTCTCTCTCTCCTGGTGGTAGAGGATCCCATACTTCGCCGCCTGCCCAGAATTGGACAGTCTCAACTGTCAGGTTAGCCGTGTGTTCATCTTCTTGCCAGTTAACCTGAGGTAACTCCCTTAATTCTCTAGCGACAGCGTAGAGAACTTGGTTGATCTGCACTGGTTCACGTAGTCCACGTACAAGAGTGCGTATGTCTGTTCTTGATAGACTTATCGCACCAGATGCGACTACTGGAGTGACCGTGCTAAGACAAGGAACTACTTGCTGGTCATCGGTTTGAAATCGGCCGAGATGTTCGAGGGCGATTGCCAAAGGAAAAGGCAGTCTCTGTGATACTGTCCGGATGTGTCTCAGTTGCATGTCAGTGAATGCGTACTGAGTTGGAAGATCAAATCTAGCACACTGCGCTTTTCTCTGTGCGTAGCACACTTTGGCTTCGAAAATTAGGAGACATACCTTCATAAATATCGCTCGGTTTACTTCAGTGGCGATAGTAGAGAAGGGTCTCGTTCCGATGGCCTTCATTCTGTTCCAGACTTCATTGATAAGTGCTGGAATGCCTTTAAACACTACAGGTATGCGGGATGGAACCACATTAGAATAGGTCGGAAGCTGTCCAACATTTGTGGGATCAGTTATCTTCAACCTAGTAAACACTGTAGCCTTTAGGCTTTCAGAGAACTTCTTATTTTTAGAGTTCCTAAATCGTTGTTGCTGTTTCTCCTTAGCACCTTTTCCCGTGGGGCGAGATGGAAGGGCTGTAGATTCAGCTTGATCAACGTTGGTTGGAGTTGATGTGTGTGTATACATCGGTAGGGTTTTGCTTCTCAAGATAAATAACAAAGTTATTTAAGAAAAAGAATTCCTATCTTAAGAAGGCGGACAACTAGCTCGCTCAATCCTCAATCTGTAAAGAGTTTTAATTGTTGAAGTCATCTTCACACGGACTAAGTTATTTGTACTTCCCATTTATAGAAATCCACCAGTCCGATATCTCTTTATTTATTGAAAAATGGGAGAAAGTTAATAAGATCTTCGATAAATTCAAGCACCGTAAAATTATCTATATGGGAGACATCAATATTCACTTGTTGAGTCGCATGAAGAAAGAAGAAAAAAAACATTCTGTGTAATAGTTTTAGATCATTTGACTTTTATTGCATTAATAATAAACAAAAAAGGCAGAATGCATGTCTTGGTAACATACATAGGAATAACCTAGCTTATGAGTAGGGCTCGAATTTTTACAAAATGCATATTTCGATAGTTATTGCATATTCTAAACATAGAAGCATAATTCCGCATATATGGTTGAAATTTAGGACAATTTTAAGAATCTCTCTCTAAATACTTCGCCGCCTGCCCAGAATTGGACAGTCTCAACTGTCAGGTTAGCCGTGTGTTCATCTTCTTGCCAGTTAACCTGAGGTAACTCCCTTAATTCTCTAGCGACAGCGTAGAGAACTTGGTTGATCTGCACTGGTTCACGTAGTCCACGTACAAGAGTGCGTATGTCTGTTCTTGATAGACTTATCGCACCAGATGCGACTACTGGAGTGACCGTGCTAAGACAAGGAACTACTTGCTGGTCATCGGTTTGAAATCGGCCGAGATGTTCGAGGGCGATTGCCAAAGGAAAAGGCAGTCTCTGTGATACTGTCCGGATGTGTCTCAGTTGCATGTCAGTGAATGCGTACTGAGTTGGAAGATCAAATCTAGCACACTGCGCTTTTCTCTGTGCGTAGCACACTTTGGCTTCGAAAATTAGGAGACATACCTTCATAAATATCGCTCGGTTTACTTCAGTGGCGATAGTAGAGAAGGGTCTCGTTCCGATGGCCTTCATTCTGTTCCAGACTTCATTGATAAGTGCTGGAATGCCTTTAAACACTACAGGTATGCGGGATGGAACCACATTAGAATAGGTCGGAAGCTGTCCAACATTTGTGGGATCAGTTATCTTCAACCTAGTAAACACTGTAGCCTTTAGGCTTTCAGAGAACTTCTTATTTTTAGAGTTCCTAAATCGTTGTTGCTGTTTCTCCTTAGCACCTTTTCCCGTGGGGCGAGATGGAAGGGCTGTAGATTCAGCTTGATCAACGTTGGTTGGAGTTGATGTGTGTGTATACATCGGTAGGGTTTTGCTTCTCAAGATAAATAACAAAGTTATTTAAGAAAAAGAATTCCTATCTTAAGAAGGCGGACAACTAGCTCGCTCAATCCTCAATCTGTAAAGAGTTTTAATTGTTGAAGTCATCTTCACACGGACTAAGTTATTTGTACTTCCCATTTATAGAAATCCACCAGTCCGATATCTCTTTATTTATTGAAAAATGGGAGAAAGTTAATAAGATCTTCGATAAATTCAAGCACCGTAAAATTATCTATATGGGAGACATCAATATTCACTTGTTGAGTCGCATGAAGAAAGAAGAAAAAAAACATTCTGTGTAATAGTTTTAGATCATATGACTTTTATTGCATTAATAATAAACAAAAAAGGCAGAATGCATGTCTTGGTAACATACATAGGAATAACCTAGCTTATGAGTAGGGCTCGAATTTTTACAAAATGCATATTTCGATAGTTATTGCATATTCTAAACATAGAAGCATAATTCCGCATATATGGTTGAAATTTAGGACAATTTTAAGAATCTCTCTCTAAATACTTCGCCGCCTGCCCAGAATTGGACAGTCTCAACTGTCAGGTTAGCCGTGTGTTCATCTTCTTGCCAGTTAACCTGAGGTAACTCCCTTAATTCTCTAGCGACAGCGTAGAGAACTTGGTTGATCTGCACTGGTTCACGTAGTCCACGTACAAGAGTGCGTATGTCTGTTCTTGATAGACTTATCGCACCAGATGCGACTACTGGAGTGACCGTGCTAAGACAAGGAACTACTTGCTGGTCATCGGTTTGAAATCGGCCGAGATGTTCGAGGGCGATTGCCAAAGGAAAAGGCAGTCTCTGTGATACTGTCCGGATGTGTCTCAGTTGCATGTCAGTGAATGCGTACTGAGTTGGAAGATCAAATCTAGCACACTGCGCTTTTCTCTGTGCGTAGCACACTTTGGCTTCGAAAATTAGGAGACATACCTTCATAAATATCGCTCGGTTTACTTCAGTGGCGATAGTAGAGAAGGGTCTCGTTCCGATGGCCTTCATTCTGTTCCAGACTTCATTGATAAGTGCTGGAATGCCTTTAAACACTACAGGTATGCGGGATGGAACCACATTAGAATAGGTCGGAAGCTGTCCAACATTTGTGGGATCAGTTATCTTCAACCTAGTAAACACTGTAGCCTTTAGGCTTTCAGAGAACTTCTTATTTTTAGAGTTCCTAAATCGTTGTTGCTGTTTCTCCTTAGCACCTTTTCCCGTGGGGCGAGATGGAAGGGCTGTAGATTCAGCTTGATCAACGTTGGTTGGAGTTGATGTGTGTGTATACATCGGTAGGGTTTTGCTTCTCAAGATAAATAACAAAGTTATTTAAGAAAAAGAATTCCTATCTTAAGAAGGCGGACAACTAGCTCGCTCAATCCTCAATCTGTAAAGAGTTTTAATTGTTGAAGTCATCTTCACACGGACTAAGTTATTTGTACTTCCCATTTATAGAAATCCACCAGTCCGATATCTCTTTATTTATTGAAAAATGGGAGAAAGTTAATAAGATCTTCGATAAATTCAAGCACCGTAAAATTATCTATATGGGAGACATCAATATTCACTTGTTGAGTCGCATGAAGAAAGAAGAAAAAAAACATTCTGTGTAATAGTTTTAGATCATATGACTTTTATTGCATTAATAATAAACAAAAAAGGCAGAATGCATGTCTTGGTAACATACATAGGAATAACCTAGCTTATGAGTAGGGCTCGAATTTTTACAAAATGCATATTTCGATAGTTATTGCATATTCTAAACATAGAAGCATAATTCCGCATATATGGTTGAAATTTAGGACAATTTTAAGAATCTCTCTCTAAATACTTCGCCGCCTGCCCAGAATTGGACAGTCTCAACTGTCAGGTTAGCCGTGTGTTCATCTTCTTGCCAGTTAACCTGAGGTAACTCCCTTAATTCTCTAGCGACAGCGTAGAGAACTTGGTTGATCTGCACTGGTTCACGTAGTCCACGTACAAGAGTGCGTATGTCTGTTCTTGATAGACTTATCGCACCAGATGCGACTACTGGAGTGACCGTGCTAAGACAAGGAACTACTTGCTGGTCATCGGTTTGAAATCGGCCGAGATGTTCGAGGGCGATTGCCAAAGGAAAAGGCAGTCTCTGTGATACTGTCCGGATGTGTCTCAGTTGCATGTCAGTGAATGCGTACTGAGTTGGAAGATCAAATCTAGCACACTGCGCTTTTCTCTGTGCGTAGCACACTTTGGCTTCGAAAATTAGGAGACATACCTTCATAAATATCGCTCGGTTTACTTCAGTGGCGATAGTAGAGAAGGGTCTCGTTCCGATGGCCTTCATTCTGTTCCAGACTTCATTGATAAGTGCTGGAATGCCTTTAAACACTACAGGTATGCGGGATGGAACCACATTAGAATAGGTCGGAAGCTGTCCAACATTTGTGGGATCAGTTATCTTCAACCTAGTAAACACTGTAGCCTTTAGGCTTTCAGAGAACTTCTTATTTTTAGAGTTCCTAAATCGTTGTTGCTGTTTCTCCTTAGCACCTTTTCCCGTGGGGCGAGATGGAAGGGCTGTAGATTCAGCTTGATCAACGTTGGTTGGAGTTGATGTGTGTGTATACATCGGTAGGGTTTTGCTTCTCAAGATAAATAACAAAGTTATTTAAGAAAAAGAATTCCTATCTTAAGAAGGCGGACAACTAGCTCGCTCAATCCTCAATCTGTAAAGAGTTTTAATTGTTGAAGTCATCTTCACACGGACTAAGTTATTTGTACTTCCCATTTATAGAAATCCACCAGTCCGATATCTCTTTATTTATTGAAAAATGGGAGAAAGTTAATAAGATCTTCGATAAATTCAAGCACCGTAAAATTATCTATATGGGAGACATCAATATTCACTTGTTGAGTCGCATGAAGAAAGAAGAAAAAAAACATTCTGTGTAATAGTTTTAGATCATATGACTTTTATTGCATTAATAATAAACAAAAAAGGCAGAATGCATGTCTTGGTAACATACATAGGAATAACCTAGCTTATGAGTAGGGCTCGAATTTTTACAAAATGCATATTTCGATAGTTATTGCATATTCTAAACATAGAAGCATAATTCCGCATATATGGTTGAAATTTAGGACAATTTTAAGAATCTCTCTCTAAATACTTCGCCGCCTGCCCAGAATTGGACAGTCTCAACTGTCAGGTTAGCCGTGTGTTCATCTTCTTGCCAGTTAACCTGAGGTAACTCCCTTAATTCTCTAGCGACAGCGTAGAGAACTTGGTTGATCTGCACTGGTTCACGTAGTCCACGTACAAGAGTGCGTATGTCTGTTCTTGATAGACTTATCGCACCAGATGCGACTACTGGAGTGACCGTGCTAAGACAAGGAACTACTTGCTGGTCATCGGTTTGAAATCGGCCGAGATGTTCGAGGGCGATTGCCAAAGGAAAAGGCAGTCTCTGTGATACTGTCCGGATGTGTCTCAGTTGCATGTCAGTGAATGCGTACTGAGTTGGAAGATCAAATCTAGCACACTGCGCTTTTCTCTGTGCGTAGCACACTTTGGCTTCGAAAATTAGGAGACATACCTTCATAAATATCGCTCGGTTTACTTCAGTGGCGATAGTAGAGAAGGGTCTCGTTCCGATGGCCTTCATTCTGTTCCAGACTTCATTGATAAGTGCTGGAATGCCTTTAAACACTACAGGTATGCGGGATGGAACCACATTAGAATAGGTCGGAAGCTGTCCAACATTTGTGGGATCAGTTATCTTCAACCTAGTAAACACTGTAGCCTTTAGGCTTTCAGAGAACTTCTTATTTTTAGAGTTCCTAAATCGTTGTTGCTGTTTCTCCTTAGCACCTTTTCCCGTGGGGCGAGATGGAAGGGCTGTAGATTCAGCTTGATCAACGTTGGTTGGAGTTGATGTGTGTGTATACATCGGTAGGGTTTTGCTTCTCAAGATAAATAACAAAGTTATTTAAGAAAAAGAATTCCTATCTTAAGAAGGCGGACAACTAGCTCGCTCAATCCTCAATCTGTAAAGAGTTTTAATTGTTGAAGTCATCTTCACACGGACTAAGTTATTTGTACTTCCCATTTATAGAAATCCACCAGTCCGATATCTCTTTATTTATTGAAAAATGGGAGAAAGTTAATAAGATCTTCGATAAATTCAAGCACCGTAAAATTATCTATATGGGAGACATCAATATTCACTTGTTGAGTCGCATGAAGAAAGAAGAAAAAAAACATTCTGTGTAATAGTTTTAGATCATATGACTTTTATTGCATTAATAATAAACAAAAAAGGCAGAATGCATGTCTTGGTAACATACATAGGAATAACCTAGCTTATGAGTAGGGCTCGAATTTTTACAAAATGCATATTTCGATAGTTATTGCATATTCTAAACATAGAAGCATAATTCCGCATATATGGTTGAAATTTAGGACAATTTTAAGAATCTCTCTCTAAATACTTCGCCGCCTGCCCAGAATTGGACAGTCTCAACTGTCAGGTTAGCCGTGTGTTCATCTTCTTGCCAGTTAACCTGAGGTAACTCCCTTAATTCTCTAGCGACAGCGTAGAGAACTTGGTTGATCTGCACTGGTTCACGTAGTCCACGTACAAGAGTGCGTATGTCTGTTCTTGATAGACTTATCGCACCAGATGCGACTACTGGAGTGACCGTGCTAAGACAAGGAACTACTTGCTGGTCATCGGTTTGAAATCGGCCGAGATGTTCGAGGGCGATTGCCAAAGGAAAAGGCAGTCTCTGTGATACTGTCCGGATGTGTCTCAGTTGCATGTCAGTGAATGCGTACTGAGTTGGAAGATCAAATCTAGCACACTGCGCTTTTCTCTGTGCGTAGCACACTTTGGCTTCGAAAATTAGGAGACATACCTTCATAAATATCGCTCGGTTTACTTCAGTGGCGATAGTAGAGAAGGGTCTCGTTCCGATGGCCTTCATTCTGTTCCAGACTTCATTGATAAGTGCTGGAATGCCTTTAAACACTACAGGTATGCGGGATGGAACCACATTAGAATAGGTCGGAAGCTGTCCAACATTTGTGGGATCAGTTATCTTCAACCTAGTAAACACTGTAGCCTTTAGGCTTTCAGAGAACTTCTTATTTTTAGAGTTCCTAAATCGTTGTTGCTGTTTCTCCTTAGCACCTTTTCCCGTGGGGCGAGATGGAAGGGCTGTAGATTCAGCTTGATCAACGTTGGTTGGAGTTGATGTGTGTGTATACATCGGTAGGGTTTTGCTTCTCAAGATAAATAACAAAGTTATTTAAGAAAAAGAATTCCTATCTTAAGAAGGCGGACAACTAGCTCGCTCAATCCTCAATCTGTAAAGAGTTTTAATTGTTGAAGTCATCTTCACACGGACTAAGTTATTTGTACTTCCCATTTATAGAAATCCACCAGTCCGATATCTCTTTATTTATTGAAAAATGGGAGAAAGTTAATAAGATCTTCGATAAATTCAAGCACCGTAAAATTATCTATATGGGAGACATCAATATTCACTTGTTGAGTCGCATGAAGAAAGAAGAAAAAAAACATTCTGTGTAATAGTTTTAGATCATATGACTTTTATTGCATTAATAATAAACAAAAAAGGCAGAATGCATGTCTTGGTAACATACATAGGAATAACCTAGCTTATGAGTAGGGCTCGAATTTTTACAAAATGCATATTTCGATAGTTATTGCATATTCTAAACATAGAAGCATAATTCCGCATATATGGTTGAAATTTAGGACAATTTTAAGAATCTCTCTCTAAATACTTCGCCGCCTGCCCAGAATTGGACAGTCTCAACTGTCAGGTTAGCCGTGTGTTCATCTTCTTGCCAGTTAACCTGAGGTAACTCCCTTAATTCTCTAGCGACAGCGTAGAGAACTTGGTTGATCTGCACTGGTTCACGTAGTCCACGTACAAGAGTGCGTATGTCTGTTCTTGATAGACTTATCGCACCAGATGCGACTACTGGAGTGACCGTGCTAAGACAAGGAACTACTTGCTGGTCATCGGTTTGAAATCGGCCGAGATGTTCGAGGGCGATTGCCAAAGGAAAAGGCAGTCTCTGTGATACTGTCCGGATGTGTCTCAGTTGCATGTCAGTGAATGCGTACTGAGTTGGAAGATCAAATCTAGCACACTGCGCTTTTCTCTGTGCGTAGCACACTTTGGCTTCGAAAATTAGGAGACATACCTTCATAAATATCGCTCGGTT
Source organism: Ectobius pallidus (assembly GCA_964059195.1). Classification (NCBI taxonomy): domain Eukaryota; kingdom Metazoa; phylum Arthropoda; class Insecta; order Blattodea; family Ectobiidae; genus Ectobius; species Ectobius pallidus. The sequence continues at coordinate 25,097,823 of CAXKWD010000005.1, read as the reverse complement.
TACTTCAGTGGCGATAGTAGAGAAGGGTCTCGTTCCGATGGCCTTCATTCTGTTCCAGACTTCATTGATAAGTGCTGGAATGCCTTTAAACACTACAGGTATGCGGGATGGAACCACATTAGAATAGGTCGGAAGCTGTCCAACATTTGTGGGATCAGTTATCTTCAACCTAGTAAACACTGTAGCCTTTAGGCTTTCAGAGAACTTCTTATTTTTAGAGTTCCTAAATCGTTGTTGCTGTTTCTCCTTAGCACCTTTTCCCGTGGGGCGAGATGGAAGGGCTGTAGATTCAGCTTGATCAACGTTGGTTGGAGTTGATGTGTGTGTATACATCGGTAGGGTTTTGCTTCTCAAGATAAATAACAAAGTTATTTAAGAAAAAGAATTCCTATCTTAAGAAGGCGGACAACTAGCTCGCTCAATCCTCAATCTGTAAAGAGTTTTAATTGTTGAAGTCATCTTCACACGGACTAAGTTATTTGTACTTCCCATTTATAGAAATCCACCAGTCCGATATCTCTTTATTTATTGAAAAATGGGAGAAAGTTAATAAGATCTTCGATAAATTCAAGCACCGTAAAATTATCTATATGGGAGACATCAATATTCACTTGTTGAGTCGCATGAAGAAAGAAGAAAAAAAACATTCTGTGTAATAGTTTTAGATCATATGACTTTTATTGCATTAATAATAAACAAAAAAGGCAGAATGCATGTCTTGGTAACATACATAGGAATAACCTAGCTTATGAGTAGGGCTCGAATTTTTACAAAATGCATATTTCGATAGTTATTGCATATTCTAAACATAGAAGCATAATTCCGCATATATGGTTGAAATTTAGGACAATTTTAAGAATCTCTCTCTAAATACTTCGCCGCCTGCCCAGAATTGGACAGTCTCAACTGTCAGGTTAGCCGTGTGTTCATCTTCTTGCCAGTTAACCTGAGGTAACTCCCTTAATTCTCTAGCGACAGCGTAGAGAACTTGGTTGATCTGCACTGGTTCACGTAGTCCACGTACAAGAGTGCGTATGTCTGTTCTTGATAGACTTATCGCACCAGATGCGACTACTGGAGTGACCGTGCTAAGACAAGGAACTACTTGCTGGTCATCGGTTTGAAATCGGCCGAGATGTTCGAGGGCGATTGCCAAAGGAAAAGGCAGTCTCTGTGATACTGTCCGGATGTGTCTCAGTTGCATGTCAGTGAATGCGTACTGAGTTGGAAGATCAAATCTAGCACACTGCGCTTTTCTCTGTGCGTAGCACACTTTGGCTTCGAAAATTAGGAGACATACCTTCATAAATATCGCTCGGTTTACTTCAGTGGCGATAGTAGAGAAGGGTCTCGTTCCGATGGCCTTCATTCTGTTCCAGACTTCATTGATAAGTGCTGGAATGCCTTTAAACACTACAGGTATGCGGGATGGAACCACATTAGAATAGGTCGGAAGCTGTCCAACATTTGTGGGATCAGTTATCTTCAACCTAGTAAACACTGTAGCCTTTAGGCTTTCAGAGAACTTCTTATTTTTAGAGTTCCTAAATCGTTGTTGCTGTTTCTCCTTAGCACCTTTTCCCGTGGGGCGAGATGGAAGGGCTGTAGATTCAGCTTGATCAACGTTGGTTGGAGTTGATGTGTGTGTATACATCGGTAGGGTTTTGCTTCTCAAGATAAATAACAAAGTTATTTAAGAAAAAGAATTCCTATCTTAAGAAGGCGGACAACTAGCTCGCTCAATCCTCAATCTGTAAAGAGTTTTAATTGTTGAAGTCATCTTCACACGGACTAAGTTATTTGTACTTCCCATTTATAGAAATCCACCAGTCCGATATCTCTTTATTTATTGAAAAATGGGAGAAAGTTAATAAGATCTTCGATAAATTCAAGCACCGTAAAATTATCTATATGGGAGACATCAATATTCACTTGTTGAGTCGCATGAAGAAAGAAGAAAAAAAACATTCTGTGTAATAGTTTTAGATCATATGACTTTTATTGCATTAATAATAAACAAAAAAGGCAGAATGCATGTCTTGGTAACATACATAGGAATAACCTAGCTTATGAGTAGGGCTCGAATTTTTACAAAATGCATATTTCGATAGTTATTGCATATTCTAAACATAGAAGCATAATTCCGCATATATGGTTGAAATTTAGGACAATTTTAAGAATCTCTCTCTAAATACTTCGCCGCCTGCCCAGAATTGGACAGTCTCAACTGTCAGGTTAGCCGTGTGTTCATCTTCTTGCCAGTTAACCTGAGGTAACTCCCTTAATTCTCTAGCGACAGCGTAGAGAACTTGGTTGATCTGCACTGGTTCACGTAGTCCACGTACAAGAGTGCGTATGTCTGTTCTTGATAGACTTATCGCACCAGATGCGACTACTGGAGTGACCGTGCTAAGACAAGGAACTACTTGCTGGTCATCGGTTTGAAATCGGCCGAGATGTTCGAGGGCGATTGCCAAAGGAAAAGGCAGTCTCTGTGATACTGTCCGGATGTGTCTCAGTTGCATGTCAGTGAATGCGTACTGAGTTGGAAGATCAAATCTAGCACACTGCGCTTTTCTCTGTGCGTAGCACACTTTGGCTTCGAAAATTAGGAGACATACCTTCATAAATATCGCTCGGTTTACTTCAGTGGCGATAGTAGAGAAGGGTCTCGTTCCGATGGCCTTCATTCTGTTCCAGACTTCATTGATAAGTGCTGGAATGCCTTTAAACACTACAGGTATGCGGGATGGAACCACATTAGAATAGGTCGGAAGCTGTCCAACATTTGTGGGATCAGTTATCTTCAACCTAGTAAACACTGTAGCCTTTAGGCTTTCAGAGAACTTCTTATTTTTAGAGTTCCTAAATCGTTGTTGCTGTTTCTCCTTAGCACCTTTTCCCGTGGGGCGAGATGGAAGGGCTGTAGATTCAGCTTGATCAACGTTGGTTGGAGTTGATGTGTGTGTATACATCGGTAGGGTTTTGCTTCTCAAGATAAATAACAAAGTTATTTAAGAAAAAGAATTCCTATCTTAAGAAGGCGGACAACTAGCTCGCTCAATCCTCAATCTGTAAAGAGTTTTAATTGTTGAAGTCATCTTCACACGGACTAAGTTATTTGTACTTCCCATTTATAGAAATCCACCAGTCCGATATCTCTTTATTTATTGAAAAATGGGAGAAAGTTAATAAGATCTTCGATAAATTCAAGCACCGTAAAATTATCTATATGGGAGACATCAATATTCACTTGTTGAGTCGCATGAAGAAAGAAGAAAAAAAACATTCTGTGTAATAGTTTTAGATCATATGACTTTTATTGCATTAATAATAAACAAAAAAGGCAGAATGCATGTCTTGGTAACATACATAGGAATAACCTAGCTTATGAGTAGGGCTCGAATTTTTACAAAATGCATATTTCGATAGTTATTGCATATTCTAAACATAGAAGCATAATTCCGCATATATGGTTGAAATTTAGGACAATTTTAAGAATCTCTCTCTAAATACTTCGCCGCCTGCCCAGAATTGGACAGTCTCAACTGTCAGGTTAGCCGTGTGTTCATCTTCTTGCCAGTTAACCTGAGGTAACTCCCTTAATTCTCTAGCGACAGCGTAGAGAACTTGGTTGATCTGCACTGGTTCACGTAGTCCACGTACAAGAGTGCGTATGTCTGTTCTTGATAGACTTATCGCACCAGATGCGACTACTGGAGTGACCGTGCTAAGACAAGGAACTACTTGCTGGTCATCGGTTTGAAATCGGCCGAGATGTTCGAGGGCGATTGCCAAAGGAAAAGGCAGTCTCTGTGATACTGTCCGGATGTGTCTCAGTTGCATGTCAGTGAATGCGTACTGAGTTGGAAGATCAAATCTAGCACACTGCGCTTTTCTCTGTGCGTAGCACACTTTGGCTTCGAAAATTAGGAGACATACCTTCATAAATATCGCTCGGTTTACTTCAGTGGCGATAGTAGAGAAGGGTCTCGTTCCGATGGCCTTCATTCTGTTCCAGACTTCATTGATAAGTGCTGGAATGCCTTTAAACACTACAGGTATGCGGGATGGAACCACATTAGAATAGGTCGGAAGCTGTCCAACATTTGTGGGATCAGTTATCTTCAACCTAGTAAACACTGTAGCCTTTAGGCTTTCAGAGAACTTCTTATTTTTAGAGTTCCTAAATCGTTGTTGCTGTTTCTCCTTAGCACCTTTTCCCGTGGGGCGAGATGGAAGGGCTGTAGATTCAGCTTGATCAACGTTGGTTGGAGTTGATGTGTGTGTATACATCGGTAGGGTTTTGCTTCTCAAGATAAATAACAAAGTTATTTAAGAAAAAGAATTCCTATCTTAAGAAGGCGGACAACTAGCTCGCTCAATCCTCAATCTGTAAAGAGTTTTAATTGTTGAAGTCATCTTCACACGGACTAAGTTATTTGTACTTCCCATTTATAGAAATCCACCAGTCCGATATCTCTTTATTTATTGAAAAATGGGAGAAAGTTAATAAGATCTTCGATAAATTCAAGCACCGTAAAATTATCTATATGGGAGACATCAATATTCACTTGTTGAGTCGCATGAAGAAAGAAGAAAAAAAACATTCTGTGTAATAGTTTTAGATCATATGACTTTTATTGCATTAATAATAAACAAAAAAGGCAGAATGCATGTCTTGGTAACATACATAGGAATAACCTAGCTTATGAGTAGGGCTCGAATTTTTACAAAATGCATATTTCGATAGTTATTGCATATTCTAAACATAGAAGCATAATTCCGCATATATGGTTGAAATTTAGGACAATTTTAAGAATCTCTCTCTAAATACTTCGCCGCCTGCCCAGAATTGGACAGTCTCAACTGTCAGGTTAGCCGTGTGTTCATCTTCTTGCCAGTTAACCTGAGGTAACTCCCTTAATTCTCTAGCGACAGCGTAGAGAACTTGGTTGATCTGCACTGGTTCACGTAGTCCACGTACAAGAGTGCGTATGTCTGTTCTTGATAGACTTATCGCACCAGATGCGACTACTGGAGTGACCGTGCTAAGACAAGGAACTACTTGCTGGTCATCGGTTTGAAATCGGCCGAGATGTTCGAGGGCGATTGCCAAAGGAAAAGGCAGTCTCTGTGATACTGTCCGGATGTGTCTCAGTTGCATGTCAGTGAATGCGTACTGAGTTGGAAGATCAAATCTAGCACACTGCGCTTTTCTCTGTGCGTAGCACACTTTGGCTTCGAAAATTAGGAGACATACCTTCATAAATATCGCTCGGTTTACTTCAGTGGCGATAGTAGAGAAGGGTCTCGTTCCGATGGCCTTCATTCTGTTCCAGACTTCATTGATAAGTGCTGGAATGCCTTTAAACACTACAGGTATGCGGGATGGAACCACATTAGAATAGGTCGGAAGCTGTCCAACATTTGTGGGATCAGTTATCTTCAACCTAGTAAACACTGTAGCCTTTAGGCTTTCAGAGAACTTCTTATTTTTAGAGTTCCTAAATCGTTGTTGCTGTTTCTCCTTAGCACCTTTTCCCGTGGGGCGAGATGGAAGGGCTGTAGATTCAGCTTGATCAACGTTGGTTGGAGTTGATGTGTGTGTATACATCGGTAGGGTTTTGCTTCTCAAGATAAATAACAAAGTTATTTAAGAAAAAGAATTCCTATCTTAAGAAGGCGGACAACTAGCTCGCTCAATCCTCAATCTGTAAAGAGTTTTAATTGTTGAAGTCATCTTCACACGGACTAAGTTATTTGTACTTCCCATTTATAGAAATCCACCAGTCCGATATCTCTTTATTTATTGAAAAATGGGAGAAAGTTAATAAGATCTTCGATAAATTCAAGCACCGTAAAATTATCTATATGGGAGACATCAATATTCACTTGTTGAGTCGCATGAAGAAAGAAGAAAAAAAACATTCTGTGTAATAGTTTTAGATCATATGACTTTTATTGCATTAATAATAAACAAAAAAGGCAGAATGCATGTCTTGGTAACATACATAGGAATAACCTAGCTTATGAGTAGGGCTCGAATTTTTACAAAATGCATATTTCGATAGTTATTGCATATTCTAAACATAGAAGCATAATTCCGCATATATGGTTGAAATTTAGGACAATTTTAAGAATCTCTCTCTAAATACTTCGCCGCCTGCCCAGAATTGGACAGTCTCAACTGTCAGGTTAGCCGTGTGTTCATCTTCTTGCCAGTTAACCTGAGGTAACTCCCTTAATTCTCTAGCGACAGCGTAGAGAACTTGGTTGATCTGCACTGGTTCACGTAGTCCACGTACAAGAGTGCGTATGTCTGTTCTTGATAGACTTATCGCACCAGATGCGACTACTGGAGTGACCGTGCTAAGACAAGGAACTACTTGCTGGTCATCGGTTTGAAATCGGCCGAGATGTTCGAGGGCGATTGCCAAAGGAAAAGGCAGTCTCTGTGATACTGTCCGGATGTGTCTCAGTTGCATGTCAGTGAATGCGTACTGAGTTGGAAGATCAAATCTAGCACACTGCGCTTTTCTCTGTGCGTAGCACACTTTGGCTTCGAAAATTAGGAGACATACCTTCATAAATATCGCTCGGTTTACTTCAGTGGCGATAGTAGAGAAGGGTCTCGTTCCGATGGCCTTCATTCTGTTCCAGACTTCATTGATAAGTGCTGGAATGCCTTTAAACACTACAGGTATGCGGGATGGAACCACATTAGAATAGGTCGGAAGCTGTCCAACATTTGTGGGATCAGTTATCTTCAACCTAGTAAACACTGTAGCCTTTAGGCTTTCAGAGAACTTCTTATTTTTAGAGTTCCTAAATCGTTGTTGCTGTTTCTCCTTAGCACCTTTTCCCGTGGGGCGAGATGGAAGGGCTGTAGATTCAGCTTGATCAACGTTGGTTGGAGTTGATGTGTGTGTATACATCGGTAGGGTTTTGCTTCTCAAGATAAATAACAAAGTTATTTAAGAAAAAGAATTCCTATCTTAAGAAGGCGGACAACTAGCTCGCTCAATCCTCAATCTGTAAAGAGTTTTAATTGTTGAAGTCATCTTCACACGGACTAAGTTATTTGTACTTCCCATTTATAGAAATCCACCAGTCCGATATCTCTTTATTTATTGAAAAATGGGAGAAAGTTAATAAGATCTTCGATAAATTCAAGCACCGTAAAATTATCTATATGGGAGACATCAATATTCACTTGTTGAGTCGCATGAAGAAAGAAGAAAAAAAACATTCTGTGTAATAGTTTTAGATCATATGACTTTTATTGCATTAATAATAAACAAAAAAGGCAGAATGCATGTCTTGGTAACATACATAGGAATAACCTAGCTTATGAGTAGGGCTCGAATTTTTACAAAATGCATATTTCGATAGTTATTGCATATTCTAAACATAGAAGCATAATTCCGCATATATGGTTGAAATTTAGGACAATTTTAAGAATCTCTCTCTAAATACTTCGCCGCCTGCCCAGAATTGGACAGTCTCAACTGTCAGGTTAGCCGTGTGTTCATCTTCTTGCCAGTTAACCTGAGGTAACTCCCTTAATTCTCTAGCGACAGCGTAGAGAACTTGGTTGATCTGCACTGGTTCACGTAGTCCACGTACAAGAGTGCGTATGTCTGTTCTTGATAGACTTATCGCACCAGATGCGACTACTGGAGTGACCGTGCTAAGACAAGGAACTACTTGCTGGTCATCGGTTTGAAATCGGCCGAGATGTTCGAGGGCGATTGCCAAAGGAAAAGGCAGTCTCTGTGATACTGTCCGGATGTGTCTCAGTTGCATGTCAGTGAATGCGTACTGAGTTGGAAGATCAAATCTAGCACACTGCGCTTTTCTCTGTGCGTAGCACACTTTGGCTTCGAAAATTAGGAGACATACCTTCATAAATATCGCTCGGTTTACTTCAGTGGCGATAGTAGAGAAGGGTCTCGTTCCGATGGCCTTCATTCTGTTCCAGACTTCATTGATAAGTGCTGGAATGCCTTTAAACACTACAGGTATGCGGGATGGAACCACATTAGAATAGGTCGGAAGCTGTCCAACATTTGTGGGATCAGTTATCTTCAACCTAGTAAACACTGTAGCCTTTAGGCTTTCAGAGAACTTCTTATTTTTAGAGTTCCTAAATCGTTGTTGCTGTTTCTCCTTAGCACCTTTTCCCGTGGGGCGAGATGGAAGGGCTGTAGATTCAGCTTGATCAACGTTGGTTGGAGTTGATGTGTGTGTATACATCGGTAGGGTTTTGCTTCTCAAGATAAATAACAAAGTTATTTAAGAAAAAGAATTCCTATCTTAAGAAGGCGGACAACTAGCTCGCTCAATCCTCAATCTGTAAAGAGTTTTAATTGTTGAAGTCATCTTCACACGGACTAAGTTATTTGTACTTCCCATTTATAGAAATCCACCAGTCCGATATCTCTTTATTTATTGAAAAATGGGAGAAAGTTAATAAGATCTTCGATAAATTCAAGCACCGTAAAATTATCTATATGGGAGACATCAATATTCACTTGTTGAGTCGCATGAAGAAAGAAGAAAAAAAACATTCTGTGTAATAGTTTTAGATCATATGACTTTTATTGCATTAATAATAAACAAAAAAGGCAGAATGCATGTCTTGGTAACATACATAGGAATAACCTAGCTTATGAGTAGGGCTCGAATTTTTACAAAATGCATATTTCGATAGTTATTGCATATTCTAAACATAGAAGCATAATTCCGCATATATGGTTGAAATTTAGGACAATTTTAAGAATCTCTCTCTAAATACTTCGCCGCCTGCCCAGAATTGGACAGTCTCAACTGTCAGGTTAGCCGTGTGTTCATCTTCTTGCCAGTTAACCTGAGGTAACTCCCTTAATTCTCTAGCGACAGCGTAGAGAACTTGGTTGATCTGCACTGGTTCACGTAGTCCACGTACAAGAGTGCGTATGTCTGTTCTTGATAGACTTATCGCACCAGATGCGACTACTGGAGTGACCGTGCTAAGACAAGGAACTACTTGCTGGTCATCGGTTTGAAATCGGCCGAGATGTTCGAGGGCGATTGCCAAAGGAAAAGGCAGTCTCTGTGATACTGTCCGGATGTGTCTCAGTTGCATGTCAGTGAATGCGTACTGAGTTGGAAGATCAAATCTAGCACACTGCGCTTTTCTCTGTGCGTAGCACACTTTGGCTTCGAAAATTAGGAGACATACCTTCATAAATATCGCTCGGTTTACTTCAGTGGCGATAGTAGAGAAGGGTCTCGTTCCGATGGCCTTCATTCTGTTCCAGACTTCATTGATAAGTGCTGGAATGCCTTTAAACACTACAGGTATGCGGGATGGAACCACATTAGAATAGGTCGGAAGCTGTCCAACATTTGTGGGATCAGTTATCTTCAACCTAGTAAACACTGTAGCCTTTAGGCTTTCAGAGAACTTCTTATTTTTAGAGTTCCTAAATCGTTGTTGCTGTTTCTCCTTAGCACCTTTTCCCGTGGGGCGAGATGGAAGGGCTGTAGATTCAGCTTGATCAACGTTGGTTGGAGTTGATGTGTGTGTATACATCGGTAGGGTTTTGCTTCTCAAGATAAATAACAAAGTTATTTAAGAAAAAGAATTCCTATCTTAAGAAGGCGGACAACTAGCTCGCTCAATCCTCAATCTGTAAAGAGTTTTAATTGTTGAAGTCATCTTCACACGGACTAAGTTATTTGTACTTCCCATTTATAGAAATCCACCAGTCCGATATCTCTTTATTTATTGAAAAATGGGAGAAAGTTAATAAGATCTTCGATAAATTCAAGCACCGTAAAATTATCTATATGGGAGACATCAATATTCACTTGTTGAGTCGCATGAAGAAAGAAGAAAAAAAACATTCTGTGTAATAGTTTTAGATCATATGACTTTTATTGCATTAATAATAAACAAAAAAGGCAGAATGCATGTCTTGGTAACATACATAGGAATAACCTAGCTTATGAGTAGGGCTCGAATTTTTACAAAATGCATATTTCGATAGTTATTGCATATTCTAAACATAGAAGCATAATTCCGCATATATGGTTGAAATTTAGGACAATTTTAAGAATCTCTCTCTAAATACTTCGCCGCCTGCCCAGAATTGGACAGTCTCAACTGTCAGGTTAGCCGTGTGTTCATCTTCTTGCCAGTTAACCTGAGGTAACTCCCTTAATTCTCTAGCGACAGCGTAGAGAACTTGGTTGATCTGCACTGGTTCACGTAGTCCACGTACAAGAGTGCGTATGTCTGTTCTTGATAGACTTATCGCACCAGATGCGACTACTGGAGTGACCGTGCTAAGACAAGGAACTACTTGCTGGTCATCGGTTTGAAATCGGCCGAGATGTTCGAGGGCGATTGCCAAAGGAAAAGGCAGTCTCTGTGATACTGTCCGGATGTGTCTCAGTTGCATGTCAGTGAATGCGTACTGAGTTGGAAGATCAAATCTAGCACACTGCGCTTTTCTCTGTGCGTAGCACACTTTGGCTTCGAAAATTAGGAGACATACCTTCATAAATATCGCTCGGTTTACTTCAGTGGCGATAGTAGAGAAGGGTCTCGTTCCGATGGCCTTCATTCTGTTCCAGACTTCATTGATATGTGCTGGAATGCCTTTAAACACTACAGGTATGCGGGATGGAACCACATTAGAATAGGTCGGAAGCTGTCCAACATTTGTGGGATCAGTTATCTTCAACCTAGTAAACACTGTAGCCTTTAGGCTTTCAGAGAACTTCTTATTTTTAGAGTTCCTAAATCGTTGTTGCTGTTTCTCCTTAGCACCTTTTCCCGTGGGGCGAGATGGAAGGGCTGTAGATTCAGCTTGATCAACGTTGGTTGGAGTTGATGTGTGTGTATACATCGGTAGGGTTTTGCTTCTCAAGATAAATAACAAAGTTATTTAAGAAAAAGAATTCCTATCTTAAGAAGGCGGACAACTAGCTCGCTCAATCCTCAATCTGTAAAGAGTTTTAATTGTTGAAGTCATCTTCACACGGACTAAGTTATTTGTACTTCCCATTTATAGAAATCCACCAGTCCGATATCTCTTTATTTATTGAAAAATGGGAGAAAGTTAATAAGATCTTCGATAAATTCAAGCACCGTAAAATTATCTATATGGGAGACATCAATATTCACTTGTTGAGTCGCATGAAGAAAGAAGAAAAAAAACATTCTGTGTAATAGTTTTAGATCATATGACTTTTATTGCATTAATAATAAACAAAAAAGGCAGAATGCATGTCTTGGTAACATACATAGGAATAACCTAGCTTATGAGTAGGGCTCGAATTTTTACAAAATGCATATTTCGATAGTTATTGCATATTCTAAACATAGAAGCATAATTCCGCATATATGGTTGAAATTTAGGACAATTTTAAGAATCTCTCTCTAAATACTTCGCCGCCTGCCCAGAATTGGACAGTCTCAACTGTCAGGTTAGCCGTGTGTTCATCTTCTTGCCAGTTAACCTGAGGTAACTCCCTTAATTCTCTAGCGACAGCGTAGAGAACTTGGTTGATCTGCACTGGTTCACGTAGTCCACGTACAAGAGTGCGTATGTCTGTTCTTGATAGACTTATCGCACCAGATGCGACTACTGGAGTGACCGTGCTAAGACAAGGAACTACTTGCTGGTCATCGGTTTGAAATCGGCCGAGATGTTCGAGGGCGATTGCCAAAGGAAAAGGCAGTCTCTGTGATACTGTCCGGATGTGTCTCAGTTGCATGTCAGTGAATGCGTACTGAGTTGGAAGATCAAATCTAGCACACTGCGCTTTTCTCTGTGCGTAGCACACTTTGGCTTCGAAAATTAGGAGACATACCTTCATAAATATCGCTCGGTTTACTTCAGTGGCGATAGTAGAGAAGGGTCTCGTTCCGATGGCCTTCATTCTGTTCCAGACTTCATTGATAAGTGCTGGAATGCCTTTAAACACTACAGGTATGCGGGATGGAACCACATTAGAATAGGTCGGAAGCTGTCCAACATTTGTGGGATCAGTTATCTTCAACCTAGTAAACACTGTAGCCTTTAGGCTTTCAGAGAACTTCTTATTTTTAGAGTTCCTAAATCGTTGTTGCTGTTTCTCCTTAGCACCTTTTCCCGTGGGGCGAGATGGAAGGGCTGTAGATTCAGCTTGATCAACGTTGGTTGGAGTTGATGTGTGTGTATACATCGGTAGGGTTTTGCTTCTCAAGATAAATAACAAAGTTATTTAAGAAAAAGAATTCCTATCTTAAGAAGGCGGACAACTAGCTCGCTCAATCCTCAATCTGTAAAGAGTTTTAATTGTTGAAGTCATCTTCACACGGACTAAGTTATTTGTACTTCCCATTTATAGAAATCCACCAGTCCGATATCTCTTTATTTATTGAAAAATGGGAGAAAGTTAATAAGATCTTCGATAAATTCAAGCACCGTAAAATTATCTATATGGGAGACATCAATATTCACTTGTTGAGTCGCATGAAGAAAGAAGAAAAAAAACATTCTGTGTAATAGTTTTAGATCATATGACTTTTATTGCATTAATAATAAACAAAAAAGGCAGAATGCATGTCTTGGTAACATACATAGGAATAACCTAGCTTATGAGTAGGGCTCGAATTTTTACAAAATGCATATTTCGATAGTTATTGCATATTCTAAACATAGAAGCATAATTCCGCATATATGGTTGAAATTTAGGACAATTTTAAGAATCTCTCTCTAAATACTTCGCCGCCTGCCCAGAATTGGACAGTCTCAACTGTCAGGTTAGCCGTGTGTTCATCTTCTTGCCAGTTAACCTGAGGTAACTCCCTTAATTCTCTAGCGACAGCGTAGAGAACTTGGTTGATCTGCACTGGTTCACGTAGTCCACGTACAAGAGTGCGTATGTCTGTTCTTGATAGACTTATCGCACCAGATGCGACTACTGGAGTGACCGTGCTAAGACAAGGAACTACTTGCTGGTCATCGGTTTGAAATCGGCCGAGATGTTCGAGGGCGATTGCCAAAGGAAAAGGCAGTCTCTGTGATACTGTCCGGATGTGTCTCAGTTGCATGTCAGTGAATGCGTACTGAGTTGGAAGATCAAATCTAGCACACTGCGCTTTTCTCTGTGCGTAGCACACTTTGGCTTCGAAAATTAGGAGACATACCTTCATAAATATCGCTCGGTTTACTTCAGTGGCGATAGTAGAGAAGGGTCTCGTTCCGATGGCCTTCATTCTGTTCCAGACTTCATTGATAAGTGCTGGAATGCCTTTAAACACTACAGGTATGCGGGATGGAACCACATTAGAATAGGTCGGAAGCTGTCCAACATTTGTGGGATCAGTTATCTTCAACCTAGTAAACACTGTAGCCTTTAGGCTTTCAGAGAACTTCTTATTTTTAGAGTTCCTAAATCGTTGTTGCTGTTTCTCCTTAGCACCTTTTCCCGTGGGGCGAGATGGAAGGGCTGTAGATTCAGCTTGATCAACGTTGGTTGGAGTTGATGTGTGTGTATACATCGGTAGGGTTTTGCTTCTCAAGATAAATAACAAAGTTATTTAAGAAAAAGAATTCCTATCTTAAGAAGGCGGACAACTAGCTCGCTCAATCCTCAATCTGTAAAGAGTTTTAATTGTTGAAGTCATCTTCACACGGACTAAGTTATTTGTACTTCCCATTTATAGAAATCCACCAGTCCGATATCTCTTTATTTATTGAAAAATGGGAGAAAGTTAATAAGATCTTCGATAAATTCAAGCACCGTAAAATTATCTATATGGGAGACATCAATATTCACTTGTTGAGTCGCATGAAGAAAGAAGAAAAAAAACATTCTGTGTAATAGTTTTAGATCATATGACTTTTATTGCATTAATAATAAACAAAAAAGGCAGAATGCATGTCTTGGTAACATACATAGGAATAACCTAGCTTATGAGTAGGGCTCGAATTTTTACAAAATGCATATTTCGATAGTTATTGCATATTCTAAACATAGAAGCATAATTCCGCATATATGGTTGAAATTTAGGACAATTTTAAGAATCTCTCTCTAAATACTTCGCCGCCTGCCCAGAATTGGACAGTCTCAACTGTCAGGTTAGCCGTGTGTTCATCTTCTTGCCAGTTAACCTGAGGTAACTCCCTTAATTCTCTAGCGACAGCGTAGAGAACTTGGTTGATCTGCACTGGTTCACGTAGTCCACGTACAAGAGTGCGTATGTCTGTTCTTGATAGACTTATCGCACCAGATGCGACTACTGGAGTGACCGTGCTAAGACAAGGAACTACTTGCTGGTCATCGGTTTGAAATCGGCCGAGATGTTCGAGGGCGATTGCCAAAGGAAAAGGCAGTCTCTGTGATACTGTCCGGATGTGTCTCAGTTGCATGTCAGTGAATGCGTACTGAGTTGGAAGATCAAATCTAGCACACTGCGCTTTTCTCTGTGCGTAGCACACTTTGGCTTCGAAAATTAGGAGACATACCTTCATAAATATCGCTCGGTTTACTTCAGTGGCGATAGTAGAGAAGGGTCTCGTTCCGATGGCCTTCATTCTGTTCCAGACTTCATTGATAAGTGCTGGAATGCCTTTAAACACTACAGGTATGCGGGATGGAACCACATTAGAATAGGTCGGAAGCTGTCCAACATTTGTGGGATCAGTTATCTTCAACCTAGTAAACACTGTAGCCTTTAGGCTTTCAGAGAACTTCTTATTTTTAGAGTTCCTAAATCGTTGTTGCTGTTTCTCCTTAGCACCTTTTCCCGTGGGGCGAGATGGAAGGGCTGTAGATTCAGCTTGATCAACGTTGGTTGGAGTTGATGTGTGTGTATACATCGGTAGGGTTTTGCTTCTCAAGATAAATAACAAAGTTATTTAAGAAAAAGAATTCCTATCTTAAGAAGGCGGACAACTAGCTCGCTCAATCCTCAATCTGTAAAGAGTTTTAATTGTTGAAGTCATCTTCACACGGACTAAGTTATTTGTACTTCCCATTTATAGAAATCCACCAGTCCGATATCTCTTTATTTATTGAAAAATGGGAGAAAGTTAATAAGATCTTCGATAAATTCAAGCACCGTAAAATTATCTATATGGGAGACATCAATATTCACTTGTTGAGTCGCATGAAGAAAGAAGAAAAAAAACATTCTGTGTAATAGTTTTAGATCATATGACTTTTATTGCATTAATAATAAACAAAAAAGGCAGAATGCATGTCTTGGTAACATACATAGGAATAACCTAGCTTATGAGTAGGGCTCGAATTTTTACAAAATGCATATTTCGATAGTTATTGCATATTCTAAACATAGAAGCATAATTCCGCATATATGGTTGAAATTTAGGACAATTTTAAGAATCTCTCTCTAAATACTTCGCCGCCTGCCCAGAATTGGACAGTCTCAACTGTCAGGTTAGCCGTGTGTTCATCTTCTTGCCAGTTAACCTGAGGTAACTCCCTTAATTCTCTAGCGACAGCGTAGAGAACTTGGTTGATCTGCACTGGTTCACGTAGTCCACGTACAAGAGTGCGTATGTCTGTTCTTGATAGACTTATCGCACCAGATGCGACTACTGGAGTGACCGTGCTAAGACAAGGAACTACTTGCTGGTCATCGGTTTGAAATCGGCCGAGATGTTCGAGGGCGATTGCCAAAGGAAAAGGCAGTCTCTGTGATACTGTCCGGATGTGTCTCAGTTGCATGTCAGTGAATGCGTACTGAGTTGGAAGATCAAATCTAGCACACTGCGCTTTTCTCTGTGCGTAGCACACTTTGGCTTCGAAAATTAGGAGACATACCTTCATAAATATCGCTCGGTTTACTTCAGTGGCGATAGTAGAGAAGGGTCTCGTTCCGATGGCCTTCATTCTGTTCCAGACTTCATTGATAAGTGCTGGAATGCCTTTAAACACTACAGGTATGCGGGATGGAACCACATTAGAATAGGTCGGAAGCTGTCCAACATTTGTGGGATCAGTTATCTTCAACCTAGTAAACACTGTAGCCTTTAGGCTTTCAGAGAACTTCTTATTTTTAGAGTTCCTAAATCGTTGTTGCTGTTTCTCCTTAGCACCTTTTCCCGTGGGGCGAGATGGAAGGGCTGTAGATTCAGCTTGATCAACGTTGGTTGGAGTTGATGTGTGTGTATACATCGGTAGGGTTTTGCTTCTCAAGATAAATAACAAAGTTATTTAAGAAAAAGAATTCCTATCTTAAGAAGGCGGACAACTAGCTCGCTCAATCCTCAATCTGTAAAGAGTTTTAATTGTTGAAGTCATCTTCACACGGACTAAGTTATTTGTAC
Organism: Ectobius pallidus; assembly: GCA_964059195.1. Lineage (NCBI taxonomy): Eukaryota > Metazoa > Arthropoda > Insecta > Blattodea > Ectobiidae > Ectobius > Ectobius pallidus. The sequence goes on along the minus strand of CAXKWD010000005.1, from coordinate 25,081,486 downwards.
TTCCCATTTATAGAAATCCACCAGTCCGATATCTCTTTATTTATTGAAAAATGGGAGAAAGTTAATAAGATCTTCGATAAATTCAAGCACCGTAAAATTATCTATATGGGAGACATCAATATTCACTTGTTGAGTCGCATGAAGAAAGAAGAAAAAAAACATTCTGTGTAATAGTTTTAGATCATATGACTTTTATTGCATTAATAATAAACAAAAAAGGCAGAATGCATGTCTTGGTAACATACATAGGAATAACCTAGCTTATGAGTAGGGCTCGAATTTTTACAAAATGCATATTTCGATAGTTATTGCATATTCTAAACATAGAAGCATAATTCCGCATATATGGTTGAAATTTAGGACAATTTTAAGAATCTCTCTCTAAATACTTCGCCGCCTGCCCAGAATTGGACAGTCTCAACTGTCAGGTTAGCCGTGTGTTCATCTTCTTGCCAGTTAACCTGAGGTAACTCCCTTAATTCTCTAGCGACAGCGTAGAGAACTTGGTTGATCTGCACTGGTTCACGTAGTCCACGTACAAGAGTGCGTATGTCTGTTCTTGATAGACTTATCGCACCAGATGCGACTACTGGAGTGACCGTGCTAAGACAAGGAACTACTTGCTGGTCATCGGTTTGAAATCGGCCGAGATGTTCGAGGGCGATTGCCAAAGGAAAAGGCAGTCTCTGTGATACTGTCCGGATGTGTCTCAGTTGCATGTCAGTGAATGCGTACTGAGTTGGAAGATCAAATCTAGCACACTGCGCTTTTCTCTGTGCGTAGCACACTTTGGCTTCGAAAATTAGGAGACATACCTTCATAAATATCGCTCGGTTTACTTCAGTGGCGATAGTAGAGAAGGGTCTCGTTCCGATGGCCTTCATTCTGTTCCAGACTTCATTGATAAGTGCTGGAATGCCTTTAAACACTACAGGTATGCGGGATGGAACCACATTAGAATAGGTCGGAAGCTGTCCAACATTTGTGGGATCAGTTATCTTCAACCTAGTAAACACTGTAGCCTTTAGGCTTTCAGAGAACTTCTTATTTTTAGAGTTCCTAAATCGTTGTTGCTGTTTCTCCTTAGCACCTTTTCCCGTGGGGCGAGATGGAAGGGCTGTAGATTCAGCTTGATCAACGTTGGTTGGAGTTGATGTGTGTGTATACATCGGTAGGGTTTTGCTTCTCAAGATAAATAACAAAGTTATTTAAGAAAAAGAATTCCTATCTTAAGAAGGCGGACAACTAGCTCGCTCAATCCTCAATCTGTAAAGAGTTTTAATTGTTGAAGTCATCTTCACACGGACTAAGTTATTTGTACTTCCCATTTATAGAAATCCACCAGTCCGATATCTCTTTATTTATTGAAAAATGGGAGAAAGTTAATAAGATCTTCGATAAATTCAAGCACCGTAAAATTATCTATATGGGAGACATCAATATTCACTTGTTGAGTCGCATGAAGAAAGAAGAAAAAAAACATTCTGTGTAATAGTTTTAGATCATATGACTTTTATTGCATTAATAATAAACAAAAAAGGCAGAATGCATGTCTTGGTAACATACATAGGAATAACCTAGCTTATGAGTAGGGCTCGAATTTTTACAAAATGCATATTTCGATAGTTATTGCATATTCTAAACATAGAAGCATAATTCCGCATATATGGTTGAAATTTAGGACAATTTTAAGAATCTCTCTCTAAATATACTTTGGACATCCCTTCCAAGTTTCCATTTGCAACTTTCTGAATAACGGCATTTTAGTTTTACCGCTAGAAATATCTACCTGACTACTGGGTGGTAGTGGGATTTACAAATGGAAATAGGGTATGTTTGCCAGAAGAATGTTCCAAACATTTGGCACCAGTTTATAAATACTTCCCAATCACTTCAGTTGATGTAGAAAGATCATTCTCGGTGTATAAACTCATTTTGACGGACAATAGGCATAGTTTGTCTCCAGAAAACATTGAAAGACTACTAGTTGCCTATTGTGATGCTACTTTCGGCAAATGAAGTATTTAAGTAGGAGAATGAAAAAAATTACACGTTTTATAAATGCAAATTTATATTTTTTTCATATATTTTTGTGCATAATTGCATGCATATTTGAAGAATAATTACCTATTTGGTAGGGAATAAAATGTTAGCAATATATTTATGTGGCAAATATAATTGTACACTTAATTTTTTTATAGAAACTAAGGCCATTTTTGGTGCATGTTTTCCACTTTTTGGTGCATATTTTACATTTTTTTATTGCATAAATGCATGCATATACAGTAGAACCCCGATAATTCGATCTAATTGGGGCTGAGGCTACCTCGAATTACAAAAAACTCGGATTATACGGAAATATCACTAAGTCAATAGCCGCCGGCGTGGTCTTGTGGTTAGCATCGCTGACTACAGATCCGTCGGTCCGGGTTCGATTCCCGGTACCTCCTCGGATTTTTCTGAGGTAGGGAGGTCTGGTAGGGGTGCACTCAGCCTCGTGATTCCAAATTGAGGAGCTACTTGATAGAGAAGTAGCGGCTCCGGTCAAGAAAACCACCATTAACGGCCGTGGGTGTCGGCATGCTGACCACATGCCCCCCAATCCTGCCATCTGCCTACGGGAGATGACGCAGCGGTCGGGTGGTAGGCCAAGTCCCTCCAGGGATGTAGCGCCACGGAGTTTAGTTTATCACTAAGTCAATGGGTAAATCATAAATAAATGTTTAATGAGCACAATAATGGTTTAAAAAATAAATATATAAACAATATAGTAAGCCTACATACCTGTGTTACGCATACGGTTTCTGTCAATCTGTAATAGAAATGTATTAACAGTCTGAAGCCCAGGTTCTTTCTGTGTATTATTAACGAAACCCCTAAGTGGGACAGGTTTACCTGCATTTTTATACGTGGAAAAATTGAAAGAACGTTCAAAATGTAACACATTCGGAAGTGCGTAAATCTTACTTGTGGACACCGTATAAAATTGAGATTTTACTCTAGTTTTATGGAACATTTTAGTTTTCTTAAGACCAGCTCGAATTACACGGGGGCTCGAATTACCAAGGCTCTACTGTATTCAAGCTTTTTAGTGCATATGAATCCGAGGCCTACTTATGAGATAACAATTCATTATGACTCGTCCCTATTCTCAGCAAATTGAAAACATTTAAACTTATACAGAAAATAAAGTATACATAGCAAATTTGAAAACCACAATATTCACAAGTTTACACACACCATATATTTAGTTGACTGGGACAATTTATTCCTAAATTCTAAAAATGCTACCAATGCATGTGATAATTTTCTGCACCACTGAAGTAAAATATGCAATGTATGTTGTCTTATGAAAAACAAAACAGTTGACATAAATAAGACACAAAGTAATCTAGATGTAATGATTGGGTTTCTACTATTCTGGCCATCATGAGAAATAGACTAACACAGTATTGTACAGTCGGTCAAATAAAAAATGTCGGGCGGTATTTGATTAAGTATCACGAACGAGCATATGCGCATGTACAGGAAGACTTAAGGTTAGGTTCACAAACGCCTCTTGTCTATCCATGTATTTTCTTGATTATTTAGTCAGTTTTGTTCCAAAACAAACATGTATAGAAGGCTGTGGCTGGTTGCAAATTTTTATAATATTAATAATTAATAGATTCGCGAGGAATATGTTTATTCAAGGAGCATTTTTTAAAGATTTTATTTTATAATACCGGTACTTCTAGTGCAAAATCAATAACTTACGCTCAACTTCTGCAACCAATCTAGCATCGAAATACGCGCCTGGCCAGATCCACGTTTCCTATGAAAACTTCCGGTCGCATTATAGTGACGTTCCTACTTCTGAGCTGCTCTTTCATAAATTATGGAACCTTCTCGCTGCTTCAGAGGCCGAAAAATGCAGGGCAATTACAGCCCTAACTACACTTTCTCTCACTTTAGCATTTGTATGTGGCAATGACACGAAGCAAAATAAATTATGACAATACATTAAGTTGAATATCGTGTGTTGCGCTTTCCACGTTGTTCATTTTTTCCCTCCTGTCGCATGGCCTCATATGTTCCGAAAATGACCTGTATTTTATGTTTTTTATAGGAAACTTGTGAACTAATGTGCTAAAACTTTAATTTTAACTGCATACGAGTCTCGACGTTTTTTATTTGACCGACTGTACACAATTTAGCAAAACCTAAACGTATAGAAAAGAAATTCAGACAGCAAAAATCATTAAGAATGACCATCTCTTGGAAAATGCTAAAAATAAATGTAAGACTGCTTGAAACATTATTAACTCAGAAACTGGTAAGCATCATAAAAGAGAGACTATTCCTATCTTGCCCAATGCCTTTAATTAATGTTTTTGTAAACAGCACTCAAACAATAAATGATAATGCTGATAATGATAATTCTCATAACATTCCCTTAATAAGACATAAGTCATCCAATTTGGATGGTTATATTCAATTCAAATGGAAATACATCTGCTCTGATACAATGCTGAGGTTTAAGTAAAATGAAGAATCCTATAAGTAAAGAGTATTATGGATTATCAAACTTCATATTTAAGAACAATAGATGCTATTCTAACACAAGTTACCTGTCATTAATTGGATAATGAATGAAGTGGACAACCCAGATTGCCTTAAAATTGCAATAACTGTTCCCATAAGAAACTGTGATCAGCGAGTCAGTCAGTCGGTGGGTTTTGGCGTTTATATACAGAGAATCTATGACAAATCAACTGGCTATTGACTACGCAAAGGCATTTGATAGCATCAACCACACCCTGATGTGGGAAGTAATGACAAAGATGGGAGTTCCTGACCATCTCATAATACTTATAAAGAGACTGTATGAAGCCCAAGAAGCAAAAGTCAGGACATGTGACGGAGAATCAAGCTGGTTCCCAATCGGGAAAGGGTTAAGACAAGGATGTGTGCTGTCACCAGGCCTCTTTAACCTATATACAGAGCACATAATGAGAAATGCAAATCTCGAGGAATCTAACTTAGGCATAAGGATGGGTGGTAGAGTATTAAACAATATCAGATATGCGGATGATACCACTCTCCTTGCAGAAAATGAAAAAGACCTTGAAGGGCTTCTAACAAAAGTAAAGACAGAAGGAGATAAAGCGGGGCTTAAGTTAAATGTCAAGAAGACTAAAATTCTATCTCCCAAAAGAAGTCACATCAACATAGGTGGCGAATTAATAACAACTGTGGACAGATTTAACTATCTCGGGACAACAGTGACGTTAGAAGGAAGTAATAAAGTGGAAATTAAAAGAAGAATCGTTTTAGTCAAAATAGCAATGAAAAAATTAGAAAAGGTTTTTAAGGATCCAGATATCTCTAGAAGAACAAAAGTTAAACTTATTAAAGCGATGATATTCCTAGTGGCACTGTATGCCAGCGAAACTTGGACATTAAGAACGGAGGAGAAAAGAAGACTTGATTCCTTTGAAATGTGGGTCTGGAGAAAGCTACTAAAAGTATCATGGATCGAGAAAAGGACTAACTTATCCATAATAAAGGAAGTCAAACCGGACATGTCACTAGAGGCAACAGCAACAAAGAATAAATTAATGTATTTTGGTCAAATAATGAGAAAATCTAGCTCCTTGGAAAAAGACATTATGCTTGGTATAGTGGACGGCAAGCGTGGTAGGGGTAGGAGAAGAACAAGATGGCATACAGAGATTAGTAAAGCAACTAACCTAGGTTGGGAAGAAATTTTAACTGTAGTGAAGGACCGGGTTCGATGGAAGAAGTTGGTGGTCTTGAATGTCAAAAACAGGAAAAGACATTTCGAATAGACACGGCTTGCAACCTCACTGCTTCGGAAATCCTTTCGGATCACCAGGGGTCGTCCTCGACCTGATGGACTACTACTACTACTACTACTACTACTACTACTACTACTACTACTACTACTACTACTACTACTACTACTACTACTACTACTACTACTGCAACAACGCTCTCTCGTACTGGTACTCTTAACTAGTTGCTAGATAATTCAATCTTAGTTTCACTAAATAAGGATAGGAAGTTTGGACGCGTGCTACTGATTCTATATAAAAAAAACTCTTGAAATCTAGAAATGACCCAATTCCCAAAGTCCGACTGATCGAAAACCAATCCCCAGGAAGGAAGGTAGAAGATGATACAACAGAATCTGATATAGATGTATATTTGATTATGAAACAACAATCAGATATAATATATGAACAAGAACTATCTCAATTAGGACTATCAGAGTAAGTCATAAACATATTAATATCACAGAATATCATAGGCACTGAAAATTAGAGAGTGGCCTTACACAAAACAGCCACAGATTACAACTGACACTGAGCGTATAATCACCAAAACATTAACACGTTAAATAGAGTTGGACTAAATTCATGTAATAACCTGAATAACAATCCCGAACAGATATGAAGCCAGAACTAACTATCTAGCATCCAGGCTTATTAAATGCAAGGAATATTCTGACCTAAGTAGGATAACCAATGGCCTAATCAAGAAATTGTCTATAAGGAAAATCTATAACTCACAGCTGGGTTTCCAAATAAATCTACAAACAATGGCTCCCCTATACAATTTGTTTAAATTAGCTAAATATAGCCTAAGTTGGCCATAAACTAAATTGACAATGTACTACAAACGGTAATTTTGACTCTCAGTAATTTATCAGGCTAATAAATGAATATGCAACAAATAGATTCTCTACTAAACTAATTAACACATCTAAGCGCATACTACATTGGCCGTTAACCCAAGGTGGCCACAATATAGAAAAAATACAGGCTTCAGTAACAAACTCTAACAATGTTATGAATTCATCCACAGAAATATCTTATTCAATTTAAGAAAATCTATATAAAGGTGGCCATTAAATGAAGTGGCGGATTACTATAATAGAACTCCAATGTATAATCCTTTGTAGAGACAGTTAAAACAATTTGGCATGTAGGCCTATAACTTCTCTTCAAATTTGTTAACCTTTGAATATGTACTGGAATGCCAATTAGCCAAAATGACCACAATATGAAATAGGCAGTCAACAGTCACAAACGCTAATAGTGATTGGTATTTTAACTTACAGAAAATATTTACTGAATCAATTGTTTAATTACCCCAAAGCTGGATTGATTTGGCCATTAACTAAATTACTATAATTGGGTATAATACAAATGTAATTACAAGAAAGATTGCCTAATAATTTAATTTGTCAAGTATATAGGCTCAATTGTTTAATTCAAATAAATGTATATGAAAGGTGGCCATTAAATAAGTGACTGATTTACCACAATAGAACTTCAATGTATTATCCTTCGTAGAAACTGTTAAATCAATTTGGCATGTAGGCCTATAACTTCTCTTCAAATTTGTTAACTTTTGAGTATGTACTGGAATGCCAATTAGCCAAAATGACCACAATATGAAATAGGCAGTCAACAGTCACAAACGCTAATAGTGATTGGTCTTTTAACTTACAGAAAATATTTACTGAATCAATTGATTAATTACCCCAAAGCTGGATTGATTTGACCATTGACTAAATGACTATAATTGGCTATAATACAAATGTAATTACAAGAAATATTGCCTAATAATTTAATTTGTCAAGTATATAGGCCTGTCTGATACTACCTAAATTTATACTGAAATGGCCATTTGCCAAAGTGACCACAAACTATAATTTGTATGACTGAAAACACTAGTAATGGCTGTTTATTTAACCTACAGAAAATTTCTTAATCAATTGAGATTTATATATATGCCTGTCTGATACTACCTAAATTTACACTGAAATGGCTATTAGCCAATGTGACCACAAACTATAATTTGGTTAACTTAATTTACAGAAACCTTCGTGTTAGTCTTTTAATATAATTATCCGTAGCTTCTTTTCCACAAGATAATTTAATCAGTTTACGACTATTTAAAAAAACACTGTATCTAATAATACTATGAAACAAAATAAACCTGAATAACCTTACAGCCGAATAACCTGACTGATATGTACAATCTGTGCTGCTTATCGTAACATCTAGAATTAGCCTTGGAAAGATTCTAAAATTAGCCCTATGAAGACGGCGATACACGAGAATCTGAACATAGGTTATAATTATTATTCTTATTCAACCACACAAACTTGAAAATCTGAATTAGATAGAGACGTGATATAAGGAGAGTCACCAATAACGAATTATCAAAAAGGTTAGCTATCTGTAAGAATTTCTATTCAGTCTAACACGGCCATTTTACCATGTTCGTGTATGCTAACTTAGGACTTCACGGATGCATTTTCAATGAGAAAGAGAAACCTGTACTTAACTCAAAAAACCCTTCTGTCGGATGGACACAAGGAACTTTACCTAACATAATAATATATTAAGACTCACACATTAATCAGTCACCACCCGCAATCGGACGAGAAGTTTTCCCCAGGCAACCTCAGCACTAGACTTCCAAACAGACACTGACTCACGCGAGAGACCGGGCCAGCACGCCTCAAAGGGAAAAACACGCTGCGCAGACGCGAGGGAATATAACCAGAGCTCTATACCCAAACAAACGAGATCCGGAACGGGAAAAATGTGACGTGTGACGTCACAGCCTCCCCCTCCCAGAAAAAAGAATACTATGTATACAAATATAAGAGTGCAAATAATCAGATTCTCGGTATAACCTCTTCTAGTAAGCTCACTCAATTTACACAGGTAAACATATAACATTAACTACATCAAAATTATCACTAATGTTACACATGAATAATTCAGTTCCTACTTAATAGCTAAACATCATAACTGGATACCACCATGTGGTATATTAAATGCACAGTCTATTTTAATTGTATAATTTATCAAAAGTCCAACAAATTTAAGAAGTCCTATATAATTGTTACATATTTTCTTTCTTTAATTACCCTTTGTTCGATTAGTTCTTCATTGCATAAAGTTTGATCGATCAACTTTGTTTCCATTATTTTATTACTATGATTTTTTTTTTAAACAACCAAGCTGCCTCCCACAAAATTATTTAAGCACTGCACTGCACTGTCGAAGATCATTTATTGCCTTATATCGAATAAAAGATCACTTATTGACCTTTATCGAATCATGACTTAACACATGTGAAATTTATAAGAAATACGGGTCTCACCGTTTAAACCAGGGGACTTTTAAAGATCACCTTATTACCATTAATTTCACTTCTGGCGTGGCACATGTGTAATTAAAAAAATATGCATGTGTCACAACATCACAAGAGAAGAACGCTGGGTAGGTAACCCTGGAGTCCAAAAGTATGTCCAGTGATGGCACACAGAATAATGATCCAGAAGGTTACCAAAAATACCAGCATAGGCAATATTTCTTTACCATAAACACTCTCACCACGAAGATAATGCCAGGAAGCTGAAGACAAAATCTCTGGTCCAGATGATAAATGATGGCAGCAGCAGGGCAAGACTCCGGCCAACTGTTATATTGGCAAAACAAGACGGGTGAGCTCTCCCCATGAGTCAGCCCAAGAAAGCGGCAACGTGTGGGATCCACACACGCCACCACAGGAGCCATAGGAGCAGAAGAAGCAGCGATCCGCAGCAGTCCTTAAAAGATCGAGTAGTTGAAGCAATTCTTCGGTACAGGAGAACAAGGCCACTAGAACAGCCAAGATAAGGCAGCACAGTATGGTTGCTTTGATAAGATGGATCTGGGAACACTTGGTAATAGCCCCAGATAAAGATGTAAACAACATGTCTTGATACTATCAGTATTCTTCTTGTCTTATTGATAGGTAACGTTTCAGTTACTGTTGATAGTTCAGTATTAAATAATTCACACTCGGTTATATGAAGTGAAGAATTAATCCTTTATAGAGTCAGTAATATTTTATGTTTTTACACACACATGCTCAAATATCTGGTTTTGGTAACAGTCCTTAAAATTCGCCACATCATTTTTGCAAGTGACTACTCAGAAAACTATGTTTCTTGTTACTATCAGTGTTGTTCTTGTTTTTATGTGAGGAACATTGGTTACTCTGAGAATTTCAAGTTTACAACATTTCTAGAGCGTTGTATGATGTGAAGAATTAACTTATTGTAGTGTCTGTAACATCTTTTTTTTTTTTTTTTTTTTTTTTTTATATGCATATAATTACGCATATACCCTTTTGTGTACTGGGAGAGCACAAAGGTCCCTCCCCGCCAAATCACGGGCAGATGAACTGAAAATTATGTGAGTCAAAAAAAAAATACAATTTACCTCTTTTTTATCTCTCTCTCTCTCTCTCTATGAAAATGCATCACATGAACTTCAAGACAAGTCACTTACACACTAATCTTAACTGAGCTACACATAATTAACATACAAAATTCAGTAACAACTTGATTACAAAAATATTACACTAAATTTAATTGCAATAAAAAAAATGAATGGCGAAATCTGCCTCATATCCAATTAGCCAACACTAATCAAATTAATCTGGTGGAAAACTCGCTACAAAAATATGACAAATACTCAAGCACAAAATTCAGGTGATTACTTTTACATTTCAATATAATTGTTGTCGCAAAGGCATAGTAACGAGGTACAAGAATACAGCCAATACTAACAGCATACACCAATATCTGTATGAATGAAGATATATAGCCAGTAATAGAAATACTAAGTGAAAAACTCCAAATGTAGGCGTAGATGACGCCTACCTTCCCGCCCCGGGGCCAAAGTGCTACCACTGCAACAACGGTTCCTCGTACTGGTACTCTTAACTAGTTGCTAGATAATTCAATCTTAGTTTCACTAAATATAGTCCATGTGCCAGACCCATCGGTCATTATAATTTGGGGGGACTGAATGAAACTTATACCACACGTTCCTGGGGTCATGTGGAGCAAAAAAGTCGGGGGGGGCCATCATGAGGAGGTAGCTTTCAAACATGGCGGCCATTCAAAATGGCGGACGACTGTGAATTTTTAAATTCAAATATCTCGGGACTGGGTTCATCAATCTTGAATTTTGTTTTTTCAAAATGTAGGTTATTCTTCTGGCTACATGTTTGTTCAACATGCATGTGGCCAAAAAACCAATATTTATTGGTCAAAATTCTAAAAATCGGAAATATAGATTTTTTGACATTTACGTTTTGCGGTTTATTACTCTAACCGTTGGGTATATCGAAAAAGTGTCTGAAACAAAAGTTGTAGAGATACATCTCACCTTTAAAACGCAAAAATGAAATCCAAGATCGGATCAATAGAATCCGAGATATCCAGATTCAAAGCGGGCGGAGCGGGGTTGAGCATGTTGACCGAGCGTTCGGTGCAGCCTAGTGAGAGGCGAGACTTGGCGTAAAATCCTGCGTTTTATTTATTTTCAGCCTCAGTAATTGCTTTATTACTAGATAAATTTACATTATCTACTAATGTGCACTATTTTTAACATGATTATTAAGCACTTTCTCATAAATACAATTAACAACTATATTGATGTAGGATCTGAGGTTTTCCTGGCGCAGAAGCTGAGTGAAGTTTTCTCGGGCAGTCAGCCAGGTGGTTTCGTCAATTAAACCCGACGTTTCGGAGGCCAACGCTGCCTCCATCTTCAAAGGCGTTGAAGTGCCGAAGGAGGCACTTCAACGCCTTTGAAGATGGAGGCAGCGTTGGCCTCCGAAACGTCGGGTTTAATTGACGAAACCACCTGGCTGACTGCCCGAGAAAACTTCACTCAACAACTATATTGTTTATCTGGGAAATGGACGTCAATAATTACCAACTCATATAATATACTGTCAAGGCTTTTATATCCGATTTTTAAGATGAAATCGTTAAAGGAACTTCAAATAGTCGAAATAATTAAAAGAGGAAAAAAGTATTACAGTTTAGGTATGTATCGGAGACTTTTAACAATACTTTCAGAAATGAACACAGGATGTAAGCAACTAAGAAATAAAAATTCCCATAAAATGCCTTATACAATATTATTAACAATGTTGAATTAAGTCTTCATTAGAATCACTGAAGTCAGGTATTATAATTATTGCTCTCGTCCTCAACTGCCGTTGCTTCGGCAAACCCCTTGCACCAACAGCTCTCGATTATTCAGATTTGAGTTGCTAAGCACGAGTAACTTTCTGGTGCACAGTTGATCAAAATTCCGGCCTGGTAGTTGGCACGTCTATTGTGTTTTCTCAAGGTGTCTTTACAAAGAGACATTTGGAAGCTCTCAATCTGGCCCTCTGAACATCTGGTAGCGCAGCTCATTTCACCTTGCGTTTGGGGGCATATGACTGGAAGACAAATTCTTCTTTGCTGTCATCAACATCATTATACATCATCCAATCTTTGCCTAACTTCCTGAATGCTTCAATAAATCTTTGTTCCTTTTGTCACAAAAGCTTTTAACTTTCCCCTGGCCAGCTAAAGCACTGATTGTGTCGCAGCCAGACCAGCAGTAATACCAAATAAGAGCTGTAAAAAGCTGTTCGCCTAAGGCAGATACTATCTGGGAAACTTGCATATCTGTTAAAACTGGTTTGTTTGTTTCCCGATTCAGAAGTTTTTGCTTTTTATGGTTTTGCAAAAACCTACAGCCAAAACTAATACATCTGTATTGATTGAAAAGCAAAGAACTGATTCAGATGATGTAGTGGCGTTCCTTGCATGCAGCATCATTCTGGAATCAGCTTATTCTTGAGTGCAGAACAGCTCAGGAACATTTTTTCTCCTAATATAAATGATCATGAAGCAGATCTCACCAACTGCTACGAAGATTTCTAGGTTTCCAATTAGGTTTTCAAATTTATCCTCTTACAAACTGCAAAAAAATAATTTTGTCATTATATTTTTGCCGTAACTGTTCCTTAGAAGCGTCCTCTAACAAACCACTCTGTGGAAACCCTTGATTTCACTAAATTTGATACCTTCAACTGTTCCGCTTTTTTCCCGCTCCAAAGATTTGATCGAAACCTCTGAATGATATATGTCAACCCTCCAACCTATATTAAAAACCTGCTTGAGAAAATTCGTTGAGAATTCGTAAAACTTTTTTGTTATCCTTTGACGGACTGAAGCACGGCTATTGAATCAATGATTCAGGCCAAATCTTTTTCCGGCAGACTGGCAGGGGTGGTGTATACTTCCAAAAAATTTGATAATACTGATTTGTAGGTTTTCTTCAAATGCCCATTAACATTCGCCGGTGCCAGAGGATATCTGAATCCTTCCATCATGTCAAGTTGTTGGGTTTCTGCAATAAAGGTCATTTTGCTGAATAAATTTCGATTGCACTGGAGGATTACTTCTTTGTTTTCAACCTTGGTTTTTTTGCTCTTCTTTAGTCTACTAATCTTAAGACCCACTTTCTTAATACGTTTATGAAACCCTTCTCCTTTAGCTAGCCGAAACGTGAACTCTTCATAAGCTATTTTCCCCTTGTTTTCCGAATCATTGTGATCAGAAGAACATATATTCCAGTAGGCAAATGTACAATATCTTAAGGGTTGGGATCGAAGGGGATCGTCCACTCGGCTAGAAGGTCAGTGAGAGTTGTCACGTCTTTCTCATCTCTAAGTGTCCTTGGGCTTTGGAGGTCAGGGTCTCACTAATCTGTTTCTCAGGATGATAGAATGCTGAGGAGGTTCTTTAGCTCTACTCAGCATTAACATATTACCATACTACAGCCTACTTTTTCAGACTGAAATCCTTAGTACCTTCAGGAGTTTGGGTGTCCTTGTTTACAGTCTCTTTGATGGCTTGATCCACTGGAATTCTAGAAAATGGGTTGTTGCTTCTTATTTGTACTGAAAACCTCCTTCTACATAATATTGGTGAACATATGGGTTCTCCTTCTAGTTTAGATAATTCAAGAAAGTGTTGTGATAGATAATGTGAGTAGTTCACTCTATCCAGCGCAAAAATTCAAGGCACAATTTTTTCAACAGCAGCTAAAAACATAAAAAAATTGCCTTCTCAATTAGACCTAAGAAAAACGGAAAGTAGCTCCACTAGGGCGATATATTTCATCCGAAAGGACAGCATTTCTTCATTACTTGTAAGAAGATGTATCAAGTAGAGTGGCTTGAACATGTTCATCTTGAAGTACAGAGTTAAGGGATGTATAGTTCATAATTAGTGATGTTCATTTCCCAGATAAATTGTATAATTGTTAATTGTATTTATTACTCAAATCCGATGCACCGAGAGCTGTGGGTGCAAGGGGTGTACCAAAGCAACAGCAGATGAGGAAGAGTGCAATTATAATAACTGATTACAGTGATTCTTGTGAAGAATACTTATTTCAAGATTGTTCATAATATTATAGGCTATAAGGAATTTTATAGGAATTTTTATTTCTTAGTTGCTTACGTCCTGTGTTCATTTCTGAAAGTATTGTTAAAAGTCTCCGATACATACCTAAATTGTAATACTTTTTCCTTTTTTTAAATTATTTCGACTATTTGAAGTTCCTTTAACGATTTCATCTTAAAAATCGGATATAAAAGCCTTGACAGTATATTATATGAGTTGGTAACTGTTGATGTCCATTTCCCAGATAAATGATATAATTGTTAATTGTATTTATGAGTAAGTGTTTGATAATCATGTTAAAAATAGTGCACATTAGTAGGTAATGTAAATTTATCTAGTAATAAAGCAATTACTGAGGTTAAAAATAAATAAAGTGCAGGATTTTACGCTAAGTCTTGCCTCTCGCTAGGCTGCACCGAGTGCTCGGTCAACACGCTCAACCCTGCTCCGCTCGCTTTGAATCTGGATATCTCGGATTCTATTGATCCGATCTTGGATTTCATTTTTGAGTTTTAAAGGTGAGATGTGTCTCTACAACTTTTGTTTCAGACACTTTTTCGATATACCCAACGGTTAGAGTAATAAACCGCAAAACGTAAATGTCAAAAAATCTATTTTTCCTATTTTTAGAGTTTTGACCAATAAATACTGTTTTTTTGACCACAGACATGCGGAACAAACATGTAGCCAGAAGAATAACCTACATTTTGAAAAAACAAAATTCAAGATTGATGAACCCAGTCCCGAGATATTTGAATTTAAAGATTCACAAGCGTCCGCCATTTTGAATGGCCGCCATTTTGAATGGCCGCCATTTTTGAAAGCTACCTCCTCATGATGGCCCCCCGCGACTTTTTTGCTCCACATGACCCCAGGAACGTGTGGTATAAGTTTCATTCAGTCCCCCCAAATTATAATGACATGGTCGATTTTGGGGGTCTGGCACATGGACTAGTCCATGTGCCAGACCCATCGGTCATTATAATTTGGGGGGACTGAATGAAACTTATACCACACGTTCCTGGGGTCATGTGATGCAAAAAAGTCGGGGGGGGCCATCATGAGAAGGTAGCTTTCAAACATGGCGGCCATTCAAAATGGCGGACGACTGTGAATTTTTAAATTCAAATATCTCGGGACTGGGTTCATCAATCTTGAATTTTGTTTTTTCAAAATGTAGGTTATTCTTCTGGCTACATGTTTGTTCAACATGTATGTGGCCAAAAAAACAATATTTATTGGTCAAAATTCTAAAAATCGGAAATATAGATTTTTTGACATTTACGTTTTGCGGTTTATTACTCTAACCGTTGGGTATATCGAAAAAGTGTCTGAAACAAAAGTTGTAGAGACACATCTCACCTTTAAAACGCAAAAATGAAATCCAAGATTGGATCAATAGAATCCGAGATATCCAGATTCAAAGCGGGCGGAGCGGGGTTGAGCATGTTGACCGAGCGTTCGGTGCAGCATAGTGAGAGGCGATACTTGGCGTAAAATCCTGCGTTTTATTTATTTTCAGCCTCAGTAATTGCTTTATCACTAGATAAATTTACATTATCTACTAATGTGCACTGTTTTTAACATGATTATTAAGCACTTTCTCATAAATACAATTAACAACTATATTGTTTATCTGGGAAATGGACGTCAATAATTACCAACTCATATAATATACTGTCAAGGCTTTTATATCCGATTTTTAAGATGAAATCGTTAAAGGAACTTCAAATAGTCGAAATAATTAAAAGAGGAAAAAAGTATTACAGTTTAGGTATGTATCGGAGACTTTTAACAATACTTTCAGAAATGAACACAGGATGTAAGCAACTAAGAAATAAAAATTCCCATAAAATGCCTTATACAATATTATTAACAATGTTGAATTAAGTCTTCTTCACTAGAATCACTTAAGTCAGGTATTATAATTATTGCTCTCGTCCTCAACTGCCGTTGCTTCAGCAAACCCCTTGCACCAACAGCTCTCGATTATTCAGATTTGAGTTGCTAAGCACGAGTAACTTTCTGGTGCACAGTTGATCAAAATTCCGGCCTGGTAGTTGGCACGTCTATTGTGTTTTCTCAAGGTGTCTTTACAAAGAGACATTTGGAAGCTCTCAATCTGGCCCTCTGAACATCTGGTAGCGCAGCTCATTTCACCTTGCGTTTGGGGGCATACGACTGGAAGACAAATTCTTCTTTGCTGTCATCAACATCATTATACATCATCCAATCTTTGCCTAACTTCCTGAATGCTTCAATAAATCTTTGTTCCTTTTTGCACAAAAGCTTTTAACTTTCCCCTGGCCAGCTAAAGCACTGATTGTGTCGCAGCCAGACCAGCAGTAATACCCAATAAGAGCTGTAAAATGCTGTTCGCCTAAGGCAGATACTATCTGGGAAACTTGCATATCTGTTAAAACTGGTTTGTTTGTTTCCCGATTCAGAAGTTTTTGCTTTTTATGGTTTTGCAAAAACCTACAGCCAAAACTAATACATCTGTATTGATTGAAAAGCAAAGAACTGATTCAGATGATGTAGCGGCGTTCCTTGCATGCAGCATCATTCTGGAATCAGCTTATTCTTGAGTGCAGAACAGCTCAGGAACATTTTTTCTCCTAATATAAATGATCATGAAGCAGATCTCACCAACAGCTACGAAGATTTCTAGGTTTCCAATTATGTTTTCAAATTTCTCCTCTTACAAACTGCAAAAAAATAATTTTGTCATTATATTTTTGCCGTAACTGTTCCTTAGAAGCGTCCTCTAACAAACCACTCTGTGGCCACCCTTGATTTCACTAAATTTGATACCTTCAGCTGTTCCGCTTTTTTCCCGCTCCAAAGATTTGATCGAAACCTCTGAATAATATATGTCAACCCTCCGACCTATATTAAAAACCTGCTTGAGAAAATTCGTTGAGAATTCGTAAAACTTTTTTGTTATCCTTTGACGGACTGAAGCACGGCTATTGAATCAATGATTCAGGCCAAATCTTTTTCCGGCAGACTGGCAGGGGTGGTGTATACTTCCAAAAAATTAGATAATACTGATTTGTAGGTTTTCTTCAAAGGCCCATTAACATTCGCCGGTGCCAGAGGATATCTGAATCCTTCCATCATGTCAAGTTGTTGGTTTTCTGCAATAAAGGTCATTTTGCTGAATAAATTTCGATTGCACTGGAGGATTACTTCTTTGTTTTCAACCTTGGTTTTTTTGCTCTTCTTTAGTCTACTAATCTTAAGACCCACTTTCTTAATACGTTTATGAAACCCTTCTCCTTTAGCTAGCCAAAACGTGAACTCTTCATAAGCTATTTTCCCCTTGTTTTCCGAATGAATGTGATCAGAAGAACATATATTCCAGTAGGCAAATGTACAATATCTTAAGGGTTGGGATCGAAGGGGATCGTCCACTCGGCTAGAAGGTCAGTGAGAGTTGTCACGTCTTTCTCATCTCTAAGTGTTCTTGGGCTTTGGAGGTCAGGGTGTCACTAATCTGTTTCTCTGGATGATAGAATGCTGAGGAGGTTCTTTAGCTCTGTACTCAGCATTAACATATTACCATACTACAGCCTACTTTTTCAGACTGAAATCCTTAGTACCTTCAGGAGTTTGGGTGTCTTTGTTTACAGTCTCTTTGATGGCTTGGTCCACTGGAATTCTAGAAAATGGGTTGTTGCTTCTTATTTGTACTGAAAACCTCCTTCTACATAATATTGGTGAACATATGGGCTCTCCTTCTAGTTTAGATAATTCAAGAAAGTGTTATGATAGATAATGTGAGTAGTTCACTCTATCCAGCGCAAAAATTCAAGGCACAATTTTTTCAACAGCAGCTAAAAACATAAAAAAAATGCCTTCTCAATTAGTCCGAAGAAAAACGGAAAGTAGCTCCACTAGGGCGATATATTTCATCCGAAAGGACAGCATTTCTTCATTACTTGAAAGAAGATGTACCAAGTAGAGTGACTTGAACATGTTCATCTTGAAGTACAGAGTTAAGGGATGTATAGTGATGTTCATTTCCCAGATAAATTGTATAATTGTTAATTGTATTTATTACTCAAATCCGATGCACCGAGAGCTGTGGGTGCAAGGGGTGTACTAAAGCAACAGCAGATGAGGAAGAGTGCAATTATAATAACTGATTACAGTGATTCTAGTGAAGAAGACTTAATTCAACATTGTTAATAATATTGTATAAGGCATTTTATGGGAATTTTTATTTCTTAGTTGCTTACATCCTGTGTTCATTTCTGAAAGTATTGTTAAAAGTCTCCGATACATACCTAAACTGTAATACTTTTTTCCTCTTTTAATTATTTCGACTATTTGAAGTTCCTTTAACGATTTCATCTTAAAAATCGGATATAAAAGCCTTGACAGTATATTATATGAGTTGGTAATTATTGACGTCCATTTCCCAGATAAACAATATAGTTGTTAATTGTATTTATGAGAAAGTGCTTAATAATCATGTTAAAAACAGTGCACATTAGTAGATAATGTAAATTTATCTAGTGATAAAGCAATTACTGAGGCTGAAAATAAATAAAACGCAGGATTTTACGCCAAGTATCGCCTCTCACTATGCTGCACCGAACGCTCGGTCAACATGCTCAACCCCGCTCCGCCCGCTTTGAATCTGGATATCTCGGATTCTATTGATCCAATCTTGGATTTCATTTTTGCGTTTTAAAGGTGAGATGTGTCTCTACAACTTTTGTTTCAGACACTTTTTCGATATACCCAACGGTTAGAGTAATAAACCGCAAAACGTAAATGTCAAAAAATCTATATTTCCGATTTTTAGAATTTTGACCAATAAATATTGTTTTTTTGGCCACATACATGTTGAACAAACATGTAGCCAGAAGAATAACCTACATTTTGAAAAAACAAAATTCAAGATTGATGAACCCAGTCCCGAGATATTTGAATTTAAACATTCACAAGCGTCCGCCATTTTGAATGGCCGCCATTTTTGAAAGCTACCTCCTCATGATGGCCCCCCCCGACTTTTTTGCTCCACATGACCCTAGGAACGTGTGGTATAAGTTTCATTCAGTCCCCCCAAATTATATTGACATGGTCGATTTTGGGGGTCTGGCACATGGACTAAATAACCTGACTGATATGTACAATCTGTGCTGCTTATCGTAACATCTAGAATTAGCCTTGGAAAGATTCTAAAATTAGCCCTATGAAGACGGCGATACACGAGAATCTGAACATAGGTTATAATTATTATTCTTATTCAACCACACAAACTTGAAAATCTGAATTAGATAGAGACGTGATATAAGGAGAGTCACCAATAACGAATTATCAAAAAGGTTAGCTATCTGTAAGAATTTCTATTCAGTCTAACACGGCCATTTTACCATGTTCGTGTATGCTAACTTAGGACTTCACGGATGCATTTTCAATGAGAAAGAGAAACCTGTACTTAACTCAAAAAACCCTTCTGTCTGATGGACACAAGGAACTTTACCTAACATAATAATATATTAAGACTCACACATTAATCAGTCACCACCCGCAATCGGACGAGAAGTTTTCCCCAGGCAACCTCAGCACTAGACTTCCAAACAGACACTGACTCACGCGAGAGACCGGGCCAGCACGCCTCAAAGGGAAAAACACGCTGCGCAGACGCGAGGGAATATAACCAGAGCTCTATACCCAAACAAACGAGATCCGGAACGGGAAAAATGTGACGTGTGACGTCACACTACTACTACTACTACTACTACTACTACTACTACTACTACTACTACTACTAATACAGTTTGACTTTCGGCATGGCTTATCAACAATAAAAGCAATAGAATCATTACTCTGCTACAATATTAGATGAGTTTGAGTATCATAGTATTACTTGTGCTAGGTTGCTTGACTTAAGTAAAGCCTTTGACTCAGTACCGCATTTTATTCATGAAGAATTACAGGTAAGCTTACTCCAAAAAGAAAAATAAAAGCTCTGAGGCATATGCAGTGAATCTCCTGAACAATGGGACAAACACGTGTAGGCTCAATAGAAATAGAGTTTTGGACTTAATCTACAGATTTAATTAAATGTCAAACAGATTTGTTATGTTATGCCAATATTAGCCACTGGGCTATATTTGTAACATGTTCATTCTTGTATCATTATTACTTATTGTTCATTGTACAATAGATTGTAATGTTGAAGAAAGATTTTAAAAAAAAAAGTGTATGCATTTATGAGGCAAAAAGCTGACTAGGCCTATATTCATTTTTAGTTTTTACCAAGTGATGCATTTCTCAGAATACATTCAGACAGTGAATGAGGAGCTTTATGTTTGGATTTTGATTTGATGTAACCATGTTCTGGTGTCAATGATTCTTTTGCTGGTCTTCCTTTTTGTTGACATTTCCTTGTACTTAATTGTGAACGTCGTCGGCTGACAGAGGTTGGCTGTACAGGTATATTACTGGCATATTTCTTAGAAGATGTCATTTTCCCAAAAGTGTGCATACCTGAGCATAGTGCAGAATCACTATTTTTCACTTGTATAGAAGTCCTGTGCATTGCATGTACAGCAGTAATGAAGTTACTAGGATCCCTCTCTAATTTTTCTGTCATAATTTCAAAAATCTCTTTCAGCTTCTCTTTTGCACAGTCTATGTCTTGCTCAGTAGGCTTATCACCTTCTTCATTTCTATCAGTCACGGAGACGCTTGAAATACTGATAGCAGCAGTTTGCATACCAGAGTTTGCATTAGTTGAAATTGTTTCTGAGGCTGGTTGGTTCAAATGTAAGGGATCGTACCAGTTACTGGGGACATCCTTGTTTCCGGTTGCTACCCAGTGATACATTTTCTTTTTTTCCAAAGTTATGGGCACAATATTAATATTATCACTTTTTCTGTTGAGTGCTACGAAATGCTGGTGCTTACAAGGACCTCCTGTAGATCCAACAGGACATGTACAAGTCCCTGATTCAAAATTTACATCGTATCTGGTATTTAATTTTGTGTTCGTGACTTCATAGATACCACAATTTTCAGAAGTGATTTTTAGTCCTGCTATAATAATCTGGTAGTGTGGTGGTCAGGTAATGGAAGAGCTGTTTAATATTAAATGCTCGACATCTGTTTAAGATTTTGTCCTTCAGAACATTCATAGCAGATTTGTTATTAAGAAAAAATGAAATTTATCAATTCATAGCAGATTCAACAATATTATTTGTATTGTTATTTCTGCTGTGTTCTCTAAATTTGTAGCACCAAGCTTCTGATTTGTTTAAAAGTGAGTCAATGTACTTTTCAAAATTTGGATATAATTTTAAGACTTCATTTCCTTTGAATTCAGGAACAGCTGATTCGAAAGAGTCACTTGTGTTAGATAACAACATTCTCTTGAACAGCATAAGAAGTATTTGTTTATGTTCAATTTTAATGCTGTTCTTTTGACTGTTTTAACCATCGCCACACTGCTTGTAAAACATGAAAAGAACAGAGCCATAGCTTAGCAGTTGGAAATGATGCTGCCAAAGCTTTTCTTAAAGCAACAGAGTCATCAGTGAGAAATATTTCTGGTCCTATGGGACCCCTGCCATGGAAGGCATTAGTTGGCATAATTTCCTTAAATAATTGAAAGCCACGAGTAATTACAAGGGTCATTCAATAAGTAAAGAGACAAATGGCTATAGCTCAAAAACGGTTTATTTCAATCTTTCAAAATTAAGGCTATTTTTCAACATAATCACCCCCCACTGTTATGCACTTGTCCCATCTTTCTTGCAGCTTCCTAATTCCCTTGGCGAAGAATTCTTTCGATTGACCCCGAAGCCACTTTTGCACCGCTTCCTTAACTTCCTCATTGTTAGCAAATCTTTTTCCACGTAGGGCGTCCTTGAGTGGTCCAAACAGGTAAAAATCAGATGGGGCGAGTCATTAAACACCATGTGAAGGGCAAACCCTCCACCCAGCCCGAGCAGGGTTTTAGAGAGGTTTCCCCTGCTCACAGGCAAATGCCGGGCTGGACCAAAATCCCCTCACACAATAACACAGCACAACAACTTAGATCCTAACATAAACACACGCAGCACACTACCCAACACAGCACTAAAAGCCGATCAGCGCAAGGCAAACACTAACTCAAAATAAAGACACTTGTACAAGCACACAGCCCAAAACGACATAACCTCAATCATCCCCCATGGATGCACACAAGGGCACTATAGGAACACACAGCACAAATGGTCACCAAAATTTGGTTTGACCGGAGTTTTTGGCTTCATTGCTAGGCACTCCGGGGGAAAGGGTGGGCACACAAAAAAAAAAAAAAAAAAGTCGGGACTGTAGGCAGGATGAGGTAAGACCTCCCAACCCAATTCTTGAAGCTTATCACGGGTCAGCTGGGCTGTATGAGGGCGGGCGTTATCGTGCTGAAGAATGACTCCTTTTGACAAGAGTCCACGGCGTTTGCTCCTGATAGCTGGTCTAACTTTGTGTTCTAGCATCTCAGAGTAGTATTGGCTATTGATAGTTCGCTGATCTTCAAGGAAATCGCAATAGACTGGACCCTGTGAGTCCCAAAAGATGGTCAGCATCACTTTACCGGCGGAAGATTGAACCTTGAATTTTTTGCGAACTAGAGAGCTAGTGTGTTTCCACTCCATACTCTGCCTTTTGGTCTCAGGGTCGTAGTGATGGATCCAGACCTCGTCGCTGGTCACTATTCTTTCAAAAAAAGCGTCTCCTTCAATCAAACTTCGTTGCTTTAAGTCTTGACTAATGGAATGCCTTGATTCTTTATGAGCATCAGTAAGCTGTCTGGGAACCCATCTGGCACACGTTTTTCTGTACTTTAAATTGTTCTGAATGACATTGTGAACAGTTCCAACACTTACTTGAAGTTCTTCAGATATCATTTCAACAGTAATTCTTCTGTTATCACGAATAAGTCCATCAATCCTCGATTCCAACGAGGGACCAGAAACTCCCACTGGATGTCCACATCGGGGTTCATCACCTACACTTGTTCGGCCACTTTTAAACCAATCAACCCACTTGTAAACATTCGCACGGGTCATACAACTTTTACTGTACTTTATCAACATTCTAGACACAATTTCACTTCGTTTTACACCTTCTGCGACTAAAAATCTAATGACTGAGCGCTGCTCTTCTAAGGTGCAATCTTCTAGTGGACTTGCCATGGTGAATTGAAAATTTTGAGGTTATGTTGACATAAAATGATGAAACAGCTGATCAGAGCATATCCCAAGGTTGCCAACTAACACCCCTGAAAAGATTGTACACATTCATTGAATAGTTTTAAAATTATAGAATTTGTCTCTTTACTTATTGAATGACCCTCGTACTTTTTCAGCTTCTGATGTTGACAAAATAACACCTAATGGCAATCCCCCTACATTGCTGTCACACATTATCAAAAAAACACTGCAGTTGTGGCGGTTCATGTTGCCACTGCTGTCCACAAAAACAATATGCTCTGATAAATCTATACTGTGTACTCTCTCCATGAAAGGTGTTATTATGGCAACAACAACATTATCTTCAATTTTATCAACCTTCACTTCTAAATTGTTTGGATTACTATCAATAATTTCTTTTATCTTTTCATATACATCATTTCCTTTACCTCCAAATTCTTTTTCAAAAATTCCATAGTACAATCTAAATACCCAATGGAGATCAGGGCAACGTGATTTGTCAGCTGATATTTTATAATAGTCATCCTCAAATTCTTCTAGCAAATCTTGTCTGTGAATTTCAAGTGCTCGGGATGGAGAATGATGACTCTTAAACAGTTCTATGAACTTCATCCTGACATCATCATCAACATCTTTGTATTTAATTGCTTCCGCACTGTGAATTGAGTGGTTGTGTTTTCTGTAAAAAATCACTTCCGTTGGGTACTGACTGCGCAGGACATCTTGTGATCTGAAAAAATACTGAAAACTGACAAAAGTCCAGTGAAGAATTTCACGAGCTTTGTGACAGGGTCAGCAGGTTCCCTTAAACCCTGCAGCAATGCTGCGAGTTTTTTTACGTAAAATGTCACGTCAGTCGTCCGTAGTATGTCGAGCAGTGTCTCCACAGCATCGCCAGATGGTGTGGCTGGTCCTGAAAAGGGCCGATTTCTGTCTGGTTCGTGTCGTGTGGTCGGTCTGCTCTCAGCTGGCTGGGGACTTGGCCGCTGAAAGCCAGGAATGGGTCTGTTACTAGGAGTCATCCCAGGGAAGTGAGTACTGTCAGTCATAGGTGGGGGTGGGGGGGCTGTACGTATCGTCTGCTGCATGTCTCGGGGTTGGTTTCTACTCACGTACCGTGTGTAGATCGGACATTGTCTGAAGTTCGCAGCATGCGCACCTCCGCAGTTCGCGCAATTAGGCGGAGCTAGGGGTGGCTTAATGCATGCCCGGGTGGAGTGCTTCCCACTGCACTTCACACACCGTTCTTGCCTAGTGCAGAACATGGCACGGTGGCCATAGTCCTGGCATCGGTATCACTGCACTGTCCCTTTTTGTGCTTTATACTCTTCTACTGTGACGCAAATGTTCGCCACAGTTCGGAGTTCTCGTACCTTGTTCAGACCCTGGGGGTCTTTTGCAAGGGTGAGTACCCACACAGAAAGAGGTACGTGCTCCTGAATACCATTCTCTATGACCTGGGACTTCTTAAGTTGACGTACGTGCAGTATCGGCAGCTCTCTGGACTTCAAATCGTCCAGGATGTTCGAACAGCACAAATGAAGCATAACAAAATTTCTATTCATGACCATTATAAAATGAAAAGAAAATATCCATGTGAGGGATGGCTGAGTAATGGTCATCTTGGAGATCACGATGAGAAAAAGTGATAGGTTAGCCAGTGGTTAAAGAATAATTTAAACCATGTTTACAATATACAGTCAGAAACAAAGAAAAACCTGAGGGAACGCAATCAACAGACTAAATTTTCCTCTAATTCATGAGTCCAAACATGATGGCCAAGTCTTCCATCCAAGTGTTCATCTCATTAGCCAATCGCTCCAGTTCTTGTGAGAGTGTTCTCCCATTTCCAATTAGCAAGTTGCCCAATTGAGACAAATCCTCGGTCTGCACCCCTATATCATTCGTCTGACGTACAGCAGCTGACCACTGAGTTTCACCAGATGATCCTACACAGACTGGTTGGGAAGCCTGCTGTGGCGTTTGTTCTCCAGCTTCATGTTGTCCGTGTCTGGTTACATCCTGGGTCTGTGCCAGTTGAAATTCACTTGTTGCTTGTGAAGGCTGCTGATGTCTTGGTCTGTAAAAGAATGTGGGAGTCCCTTCAGTGTAAGCTTGGTCACTTGTCTTGTTTCAGTCGGATGGGTGTAGTAGCCCACCTTCTGTCGTAGGACGTCCAAGGTCGCGTCTTAGTCGTCGCACATGGTCGTCAGTATCTTCACTCCACTTGCTGTATATTTCAGTTCGTGTCGTGATTTCAAGTGTGGCGTAATGTCTCGTAGGAATTGTGGTGTGACATTGATATTGTCTGCCACAATCGGCGGTTGCTTTCTCGTGGAGGGAGAAGCTGCAGTAGGTGTCTGGTCCATCTCGTCATTCTCGTCTAGTGCCGTGAAGCGGTTCTGCGTGGTGGTAGGCGTAGTTGTCACTGTCAAGGTCGTAGCTGTCTTTTTTGGATTCGGTGTGACGAAACCCTCGGAGTCGACCGGCGAGGTCGCCGATCTTTTCCTTGGGTCCCGCTCGCCGACCTGCTCCGAGCTCCTGTCCGTCCCGGCCATAGATCGGGAGACGAGGGCTCGTAGAAAGTCAAGGCCTTCCGTAGAATTCACTGCGGAAACACAGGGCCGGATTCGCTCTGGCCTGTGCCCCGGGATCAGGGCCAGGCTAGGAGCCGAAGGAGTAAGGAATAGGCTCTACGGTAGAAGGGATAGGACCAAGGAATGGTCGCTGTCTAAGCTCTCTGGCTTCCGAGTCAGCCAGAAGAGTAAGTGAAGGTCAGCGGACTGCTGAATGGACCTAAAAAGGACTGATTTCAGTCTCCACCGGCACTGTATAAGTAATGGCTACGGGGGTCGCAGCATAAGCTGCGGTGACTTAGCTCTTTTAAGAACTTTACTCTTCGAGTGCCAGGCGGTGACTGTGTAGTTCCCCGGTAATGTCTTGTGTAGATTATGGTTCCAGTGCTGTTGCACTATGGCCCGTCTTAGTATTGTCAGTCGTGTATTATTTTAGTCTGAAGTCCCCGTGTCTCCACGGTTGTCTTTCTAGGTAAGTGGCCCTTTTCACCACAGTCTTGTCGTACTGTCATGATTATGTCAGTAGGTCGTGTGGGTTTCGTCTGTGAACATCCCGTCTCCTTTCTTGGGTGCCTATAGCCCTGGCTATAGGATTAGGATGTTCATCTCGTCCGTCTGCTAGTCTTTGGGCTAGTTGTCTGATGACTTCCCTTAAAAATGGAAGTTCTAAGTCCTCGTGCAGTTGTGTATTTCTCGTGTAGAAGTCTGTCGCAGCTATCATTCTTGTCGCTCTGTTTTCAACAGCCTGCAACCGTTGCAACAGAGTGTCGGGTATATAGCCCCACGCCGGTGAGGTGTATGTCATAATTGGTCCGATGGAGTGTGCAGTATAGCGTCACTTTTTGTCTTTGTGTCAGTGATGGCATACTTAGCGCCGGATACAGTCGTAGTAGCTGAGTGTAGGCCTAGTTGCGTACACTCGCTACATGTTGTCTCCATGTCAGTGATTTATCTAGAATTACTCCTAGATATTTCACGTGGTCAGTGTAGTCTATGTCATGGCCGTCTATAACTATGTTGTCATAGTTACGTGGTCGTCGTCACGTGAACACAATGGCCTGAGTCTTGGCAGAATTAATTTTAATTCTCCATCGGACCATTGCGTTATACGGTCCAAATGTCTTTGTAGTCGTCTCACGGCATAGTGTATATTTCTATGGGTTCAAAATACTGCCGTGTCATCTGGTCTCTGTGTGGTATGTTATGTGTCATGATGTTATAGAGTGCAGGCGACAGCACGCTCCCTTGCGGGACCCCGGCCTTTATAGGCCTCCAGCTTGTAAGTCGTGTGTCCACCTTCACTCTAAACTGTCTGTGTCGTAAGTAGATGCGTACTATGTGTACCAGCGAGTCTGGGACGTCCTAGTCTATCAGTTTCCTGATAAGGCCAGTGTGCCAGGCTGGGTCGTAGGCTTTTTCAATGTCTAGGAATGTCGCTACGGTGTGTTCTTGGTTTGCGAAAGCAGTAGTGATGTTGTCTACTGTTCGTGCTAATAGCAGTGTAGTCGAGTGTTCTGGTTTGAACCTGAACTGGTGGTGTGGTATATGTCGTTCCAAGTAGGGCATCAGTGTTATTAGTAGTAGTCTTTCTAGTGTTTTTCCCATAGTGTCCAGTAGGCTTATAGGCCTGTGATTCTCTGGGAACAGTGGGTCTTTTCCCGGCTTGGGGAATGCCACAATTGTAGCCTTTTTAAAGGTCTTTGGAAAGTAATTCAACCGTAGCGACGCATTGAATAGTTTCGTAATTTGTGTGAGGCTGTTACGTGGAAGTTCACGTAACGTTTCTCTCGTCAGGTGGTCGGGGCCTGGCGCTTTTCTGGCTGCCTGTCTTTGTAGTGTCTTTTTTGTCTCTGTTGGGGTTGCAAATGGCACTACGTGTGTCGGTATTGTGTTAAAAAAATCTCGTACTGTCCTGAGTACGTCGTCTTGAAAATCATCTTCTCCTATATGTGGGGATCTGAATGCATTTTCAAGGTAGTCAGCTATGGCAGTCGCTTTGTCTTGTGGTTCGTATACAAGTCCATTTAGTCCGTGTATAGGGGTGTTGCGCTGCGGTGCTTTGGCCTTAAAAGGCCTAATGGCCTTTCATATGTTGCCGCTTTCCACCGCGGCCTGCACCCGATCGTCGAGTGTTCTGTCTTTATAGTCTCGTATGTGTGTCTTTATTTTGTTAGACAGTCTGTTAAATTCTGTTAAATTTTGTCTTGTATTTGTCAGTATCGCTGTCAGCGGTGGCGATATAGTCTTCTTTGTTGTATTAGGCCTAGTAGGCCTGGAATGTCATAGCTGGGTCGCTGTATGTGTTGTATTGTCGTGGCCCTTTCGTAAGCATCTTTTACAGATACTTGGATAGTTTGAGTGGCCAAGTCAAGTTCGTCTCTTGTGT
Source organism: Ectobius pallidus (assembly GCA_964059195.1). Classification (NCBI taxonomy): domain Eukaryota; kingdom Metazoa; phylum Arthropoda; class Insecta; order Blattodea; family Ectobiidae; genus Ectobius; species Ectobius pallidus. Next base: position 25,052,974 of record CAXKWD010000005.1, on the reverse strand, counting down.
TAATTACTACATTTCCTGGTATCTCTTGTCACAATATATGGCGAAAGAGAGCCCAGTTCGTGTGCAATTTTCTGTACTGTGTGTTTGGTTGTCTGTGTAATGTGATTTCAAGTGTTGTGACCACCGGGTGGTGGTCTGATGTGAGGTCGTGTAGTACTTCCAGCTCGTGTATGTGTGCTGTTGTTTTTGCCAGTAGTATGTCCAGTACGTCTGGTCTAGGTTCCGGATTATACGGAACATGTGTTGGCCTCTGTGGTCCGTGTACATCGTAATTGTGTCTGTCTGAGTGGTTTCGTATAAGTCTGCCTCTCCTTGTGGTGAGACGAGAATTCCAGTCTGTGTGTTTTGCATTTAAGTCGCCGTCCACTACAAAGCTGTCTTGTAATGTGGTTATTATGTTTAAGTCTGCGTTGGGAGGTATATAGGCTGCAATTATTGCTAGCCGTTCCCGCCCAGTGTAGACGGCGACAGCAGTTGCTTGTAAATTTGTCAGTCCGTCTATCGATAGGTGTGAATGGCATATAGCAGATTTTATAAAAACTGCTGTGCCCCCCACCCCCGCTGCAGGTCCTGGTGTCAAGTATGTCATGTAGTTTTGTATGCGTATTGTCGTGCGGTGGGACATTCGGGTTTCCCCTACTAGTGCTACATCTATGTCTTCTTGTACAAGTATCTGTGCAAAGTCCAGTCTATCCCTAGTAATGCCATTTGCATTCCAGTAAAGTAGTCTAAGTGGTCGATGTCGATGTCTAAGGGATGTCTAAGGGCCATTGCTGAAAAGTGACAATATCCCTGTGGCGAAGCGCACAAGTTTTGTCACCGGATCAGCCGGTTGTCGTAAGTCTTGTAGCAGCTTCACTATCTGCGTCATGTAATACGTCACGTCAGTACCTCGTAGCAGCTCGAGAATTTCATCTGCGTTGGAGGATGTCGACTGTCTTGGTTGTGGGGTGTTGTCATTTCGTCGTGGTCCAGAAGTCACTGCTCCTGAAAAGGACCGATTGTCGTTGCGTGTCGTCTGAGTCGGGGGCTGGAAGCCTGGGACTGGTCTTGTCTGTGGTCGCAGTGCAGGAAATTCTTCCTGTGTCATTGGTGTTGCCGGTCGCTGCGCCTGTGCAGGTCGTTGAGTCTGTCGGGCTGTCTGTGTCCTCTGTGAGTAGCGTTCGTATTTAGGGCACTGTCTTCAGCTTGTTGCATGTGCTGCTCCGCAGTTAACGCACTTGGGTGGTAATAGCAGGTTTGGGACACACGTACGTGACGAGTGCGATCCTCCACACCTCACGCATCTCTCTGCTCTAGTGCAATACAGTGCCCTTTGTCCAGAGTCTTGGCATCGGTAGCACTGCTGAGTGCCTTTCAGCGGCTTGTACGCCTCAACAGAGACCCTCACATTGTAAAGGCTTCTGATGCCGCGTACAGCCTCTGCTACCTATGGGTTTTTCTCGTAAGAAAGGATCCACACAGGCAGTGGCACTTTTCCGCACATGCCGTTGTCGTCTTGTGTGGTTTTTGTCAGTTGACTAACTGAAAGTGCAGGCAGCTGCCTGGCCTGGAGTTCGTTCAGTATGTCAGTCGCTGTGAAGGTCGCTGGTAGTCCTTTAAGGGTTGCCTTGGCTTGTACTCTAGCCTCCACGGGGTGGGTGAAGTAACCAACCCGCTTGGCCTTGAGCACAGTCAAGGTCGCGTTGTAGTCCGTCCTCATCTTGCAGTATATGCGCACCCCCTGTGCCGCATATGCCACTTCGAAGTCCGTCATGTGTTGCGTTAAGTCTTTCAGTATTGTCGGTGTTACTGTCTTAAGTTTCGCCACGATGAGCGGGAGTCGTCTGGGTCTTTGCGCGTTCTGAGCGCAGTCCGTCATTTTGTTGTCAGTGTTTGCAAGTGGTGCGAAAGAGTTCGCAGTCGTTGTCGGTGTCAAGGTTGCGTTAGGGGTCGGCGGACGATGGGTCTTCTTCGGGTTTGGGGTCACGAAACCCTCAGAATCGACCGACGAGGTCGCCGATCTCTTCCTTGGGTCGTGCTCTCCCCCTCCCCCGAGCTCGCCCCATTCCTGGTCATAGTTCGGGAGATGAGGGCCCGCAGGAGGTCGAAACCGTCAGAGGGGTTCAATTTGGTTTACAGGGCCAGAGGTGCTCTGTCCTGAGCCCTGGGAACAGGGCCAGGCTAGGAGCGAACTGGATATAGGATTTAGGTTGTTGGTTAAGGGAATGGTTTAATAGGATTCGTCCTTCACCACCGCAGTAGAGTGTGGAGCTGCGCTCCGGTAAAAGCTTCATGGCTATACTTGCTCTTTGTATGTCAACAAGCCTTAGCTTGCGTGGTTACTTGCTCTTTTGCCTGTCAACAACCCTTAGCTCGCATTGCCTGCCTCCGCAGGTCTCGTACAGGATGTCTCTATCCTGGATGGCACGTAACGAAGACTAGCTCTTCTCAGGATGTCGCTATCCAGTAGGTGCTTCTTCTCAGGATGTCTCTATCCGAGGAGTGCTGCTTGCTGTATATGCCGCTGTACAGTGTAGTTGCACTGCACTGCACTGCTCTTTTATGGTGAAAACACCTGATGTATGAGCAATTGGCGCGAAATTTTGCACCTTGGCTCTTCTGTTTGTGGATTAGTAAATCAATATTTGCGACTGTGTGAGGGAGTTACCCTTACGGGATCCCATGACTTAGTTGTTGTTGTTTTGTTTGTTGTGACCCCGAGCGGTTATGGATCGTTTAGATTGGTTTTATTTAAAGATGACTAACTGATCTTTTATAGCACTGCGTATGTATTAGGTATGAGAAAATAAAGTCTTCCTGAACAATCTAACTAATATTTGACTTCACTCGCATTGTAAGTTTTCTCGACGCACTTCCACTTACCTTGTCATAGCTGTAAAAAAAAATAATGATTAGCAATATGACCCTTTAAATAATAAAATAATTCATTTTAATTATTTGTGGTTTATTAAAAAGCAAAAATTACAAATGCGACTTTATTCCTTTTAAAATAATTAACTTTGTTTTTAATATTAAAAATCTGATGTGAAAGTCACATAACTTCCTCTGCCCAAATAAAAGTTTGCAGCATTTACGCTAATTATGCTATAAATATCTTATAGCCCCTTCTTTGAATGTTGCGACTAAAAACGCAGGCTATGGGGGGAAAAAAACAAGTGACTGCAAACGTTTATTGAACTTTCTGCTGTTAAGAATAATTTCCGAAATTTGTCAAATATTCCCCTCAGACATTTCTTTACTGTAAGCAGGGCCACCAGTACATTTTTCTCTCTTCACGTGCTTATATAGAATAAAATGCCTTAAATATCCGCGTATTGAGTTGTTCACCAGGCAAGTTGGTAGGTTACAACCACCCTTCAGAGAATGTTTTTGAAATGGTATAAGCAATCCATGTACAAAATTTAAAGGAAATTTTTAGAGCCGTTTATGAGAAAATAGCAAAAAACAAAATATTCTTCATGTAAAGTCCCCTTAAATATAAGAAAAGGTTGTAGTCAATCTTCACAGCCTCAGAAGGTACCTAACCCAAATACAAAATTTTGTTTTCGTACGATTTACAAGAAGCCGTATTGCAAAAAGCACGTATTCACAGTGGGTAGCTTATAACTACCCTTCAGAGAATTTGTTCGAAAAAATGTTTCAAATAAAAGTTTTAGCTCTTGGTACAAGCAATCCATGCGCAAAATTTAAAGAAAATCGTTAGAGCCGTTTTCGAGAAAATCGCGAAAAACGAAAATTTCTTCATGTAAAGTCCCCTTAAAAATAAGGGAAATTTGTCGCCAATCTTCGAATCACATCTTCAGAAGGTACCTGACCCAAATACGAAATTTTGTTTTCATACGATTCTCCGTTTCGGAGGTAGCCTGTTCACAAACTTCCACACAGACACACACACAGACATGTTTCCAAAAATAGTATTTTTGGATTCAGGGGGCCTTGAAACGTGTATATATGCTAAAAACTCAACTTCGAATTTTAGGGTCGAAAACAATACTTCCTCTACCTATAGTACCTATGGTACGGGCAGAGGAAGTAAAAATTACCAAATTCTTTTAATTAAACTTTCAAATAAAAGTTATTTGAAATAATTAATAAATGAAATGATATTTTAACAAACAAATTTTGTTTACTTTATAACAATTAATATTTAACTAACAAAATGCTAAAAATCCGATATTTCTTAATTACATAATATTTTGTAACAATTTAATTACTGATAAACTTTATCCTGGTTTTAACTTATTAAATAACAACAATGTTTGCAAATGCTTAACTTCAAAATATTTTAATCTTTCGCTTTTCCGCGAAATACTATTGTCTTCATATAAATTTCAACTCATGAAATTTATATGGTAAAATAAACTTTTCAACTCTGTTTATAAATTTGAAATTTATAAAATATTCATATTAAAACTCGTCAGCACACGCTGTGTAATAAACTTACTTAAACTTGTAAATTATTTATTTTAAATTTACCTTCATTTTTCCTTAAAATGAAAATCGTACTTTTGTACCTAAACCATTCGCTAAAGTAGCGAGAATCCTATCTTCGTATAAATTTTAACACATAAAATTTATACGGAAAATAAATGGTAAAATTATAAACTGTTGTGCTTTATTTATTTAAAAATGGAAATTCTCCATGTTTTCAAAATAAACTAATTATTTTGAATAATTTCTGTATGTTAATTTTACGTTTCTTACTATTTTCATAAATTAATATTTACTACACAAGATAAAATGTTAATGTTTAAACTAAACTTCTTAATTTCACAATACTATTTCATTCAATAACGACATCTTATTCGCCTTTATAATTCACAGTCTGGGTGTGGATTATCTTCGTTATACTAACGGGAAAAAACTAGCATTTGCATGCTTGACAAAAGGCTAAACTTCGATAAAAAAATCCTTTTACATGGAAACATGGATGGGTTACTTAACCCGTTTCACAACAAAAACATCTTCACGCGGAGGTTAAAGCCTGTCCTCGTGATGATCATATTTTCATATGTTAATTTAAAATCATGTAGAAAATATGAACATCGCTTCAAATATGTGTCTTAACTATTTGAATGTTATAAAAAATCTGAGCACAAAGTTCATACTTTTTGTAACTACTACAAAATCTTTGAAAAGCGGTTAATCTTTAATTAACGTAAATATAGTGTTGAACTATATTTTTAGAGGCTGAAAATGACTTTACATCGTCATATTTTAACTTGAACATTCGCTATCTCTTAGCGAGTTTATCTGTCCATCGCATAGTTTACAACATATGCGGATTTCGTAGGAAATAGGGGAACCTTTATTCACAATATAGGTTTTACTGAAAATGTCATAGCATATGACTTTTACGTTCGCTGTCTCATAGCGAGTTTAACTATTCGTCGCATAGTGCTATGCGGACTATGCGGATTTCGTAGGAAACAAGGGAACCTTTATTTAACAATATAGGTTTTACTGAAAATGTCAACATATGACTTTTACGTTCGCTGTTTCTTAGCGAGTTTAACTGACCGTCGCAAAAATCTACTACACATCCGGATTTTTGCGGAGCACTTAAGTAAAATTACTAATTTCAGTACTTACAAATTTTCTTGTTCGTTGAACAAATCCACGTCTGATTCCATCTTGTCTCGAAGAATCCCACAATGACAATGACTTCTCAATCTTGCCCTTGGCAAAACCGTAAAAATCTCCGATCGCGAATATTATTCTGCACGCTAATTATAAATTTCTCCAATCAGACATCACAGCTAAATTAAAAACACGCGAATTAAATTCTACCTTTGTCAGCTGGAGACATACAGGTTGCCTATTGCTAGCCTTGAGGGGCTAAGAAAATGCAGAATTGCATTTCCCACGGGCAGTGCAGTGGAATTGCACTGAATAACTGATACTGCAGTTTCCACGAGATAAAGTTTCTCTCTTCCTGACTGCTATATGTGAAATTTCAACTTCTCCATGACTTTAAAAAGTACAATGCTAAATTAAATATTTTAATACATTTTAATTTCTTAAAGCCTCTTTTCCCGGGACCCAACATGTTGTTGGTGTTTTTTTTTTTCTCCCCTTATCTTACCGGTACTAGTGGTTCGTACAACGTCCTTAAGGATGTAAGCTTCCCAATTTCTCTTACAAGTGGATTTGTATGATGTTCCAATTGAAGAAAGAAGCGCTCCAAGAGATTGAATGTTGCTTCATAGAAGGTGTTGATATGTGCCATTTTATGTAGTTCCACTGTAGTGGTATATCTGGATGCATTTAGCATAAACCTTAAGGTCTTATTTTGAAGTATCTGTATTTTCTTTTGGTAAGTGCTCGGGGCAATGTGCCAGGCCGGATATGCATACAATAGAGCTGAACGTATTATTGCGGTGTACAAGTTTTTCCGCGTTTGGAAGGACAGACAGTTTGGCCGCAATAGTGGGCGAAGATAATTTATTTTTCCCTTTGCTGAATTGGTAATTTTACTAATGTAGTTTTTAAAAGTAAGTTTGGAGTCTAGTGTAACTCTGTGGTATTATTGGTATTTCCTTTTCATCCAGTGAAATTTTGGATCGTAGTTTGCGTGGCATTCCGCCTTTTGCAAATATTATGCAGTGTAGTTGGAACCTGGAACCTGGCATGTATGGCATGTCCTGGGACATACCGCTGATAAGGGTCTTATTTTATGCCCTCTGCAGCTTCATTAATAAATATGTTGTTGTGCATTATAAGTTGTCTTTCTTTTAAAACATATCTTCGTTAAGATGAAAGTTTCATTTGTCGTTGCGATTTGTCAGGTCCGCAGCAAAGGCAAGAAAGAGTAAAAGGGGGGGGGGAACACCGCAGGCAGCAGGGGGTTTTATGGTTTACTTCCAAGTTTTTTTATCTTCCAAGCTAGGGTTTTTGGAGGGGCTCTCTCCAGCATTTGTGTAATTATACCGTTTGTTGCGTTCTTGTAGTATTTCTTAATTCTTTGTAGTACGTGTTCTTTTAGTGGTTGGATGTTGGTGACTTTATAGGTGTCTTCTGAATTTGTGTATGGATGAAGTTTATGTACTGCTCTAATTATTGCTCTTTCCTTTTGGCACATTCTTTTTACGTATGTTTGATGATAGAGCAGTGTGACTGGAAGGGGGTATAGGAAAACTGGCCTTACCAGTGCATTGTATAAAATTTCTCCTATTTTAGGTGATAAGTTCTTGATTCTTGCGAAGTTAAGTTTGTGATTTATTGTGCAGCCTAGATAGGTTACTGTCTGTTTGTATTTTATTTTCTGATTGTATATGTTTATTTCATTAGCTATTTTTATTTTATTTCTAACACTCTTTCTTTTCTTAATTGCTATAGCTTGCGTTTTTTGAGGATTGAGTTCTATTCGCCATTTATTTGCCCATTCACAATAATCTTTTAGTGTTTTATTTAGGCGACTTGCCGCTATTCTGATATTTTGAGCTGCGGCCCAATAACAAGTGTCATCTGCAAATTGGGCGAGGCCTACCGCTGATATTGTTGGTTGTGGGATGTCCATTACATAAATTGTGTAGAGAAGAGGGCTAATAACTCCTCCTTGCGGCGTTCCTGCTTGCATAGTAAAGGTATGTGAGATGTGATTGCCTATTTTAACTTGGCCTGTTCTGTTTGTGAGGTAGTCTGAAATCCATCTTACTAGCATAGGGTTTATATTAAGTTTGGTCAATTTATATCTCAATCCATTATGCCAAACTGTATCAAAAGCTTTTTTAACATCCAGGGCTACCAGAGTTGCTGTCAGGTGTTGTATTTTGACTGAGTATTCCAGGTCTGTTATTACTCTTACTAGTTGATCTGAGACATTAAATCCTGGTCGGAAGCCTGCTTGAGTTAAAGGAATTTTGTTTTTAATTGTTTCATATATTCTTTTGTTTATTATTCGTTCCATTATTTTGCACACTGTTTGGGTGAGAGATATTGGCCTGTAATTTTGTGGATCAGAATTTTCTTTGTTTGGTTTGGGGAAGACTAGTACATGTGCTTTTTTCCAGCGGGGGGGGGGGGGGGGGGAGAAATCCAAATTTTATGCTGCTAGTAAATAGTTTTCTCAAGGCTTCAATACCTATAGGAGGCAGGTGCTTGTATATTATATTTGTGATTTCATCTGGCCCTGCAGCTGTGTTTTTTGTACGTTTTATGGCTGATTCTACCTCATCTTTTGTGATGTGTTGGTTTTTTTCTATAGGATGTACAGGGGACTCAAGAGGTTTATATAATTCTTCATTGCTGTTAACATGGTCATTGATGTAATCATAGTGATCCTGATCCATAAATTTGTTGTGAGGTGTTTTAAAGGTTGATTCTAGTGTTTTTCTGAAGATTTCAAGCTTTTCTTGGATATCAAAAATTATTTTCTTGTCCTGTTTTAATGGGTGAGAGACTGGTGGGTCTTTTGCTCTGATTGCCCTGATTACCTTCCAAAAGTTTCTGGGATCTTCTCTCCGATTTTTGTTTAATGTGTTGGCAAGATGTGTGATTTTGTTTTCTTCGTGAAGTGTTATTGCTAGTTTAACTTCTTCTTGCAACTTTCTATAGAGGCGTCTGTCTTCTTCATTACGTGTTTTTTTATATAGCCTGAAAGCAGCGCGTTTTGTTCTAATGATTTTCCTAACAAACTCTGGTAAAGTCCTACCGTATGATGGAGTATTTTTAATAGTAATTGTCGGGACTGCGTCTTTTCTAGCATTGCATATAGCAGCTCTGATGGCTTCATCATTATTAATGATGTCTTCTTTGTTTGTTGGTTCTATTATAGTTGGAGGATGTGCTTGAAAAGAGGCTTTAAATTTATCCCAGTCGGCATTTTTATAATCGTAAACTGTGTGTGGGGCCTCAGTACTGCAAGTCCAAGGTTGTATTGCAATGTTGACTTCTATCGTACAATGATCGGAGTTTATTGGTGAGTGAATGAATATATCCGATATTCTGTTTCTGATGTAGGCGCTTGCCAGAATTTTGTCAGGTGATGTGAATTTTCCTTCTGGGTGAGTTGGTATTCTTGTTGGTCCAGGTGGAACTATATTTATTAGTCTGCTAGTGCAGAGCCAGTTATTTAGATCAATTCCCTGTCTGTTTGTTTTGTCATCTCCTAAGGCCGGGTGATGGGCGTTTAAATCACTTAATACTATAATATTTCCACATGTTTGCAAGTATTTTAGTAAGTCCAGAGGGAGTGGAGTGTTAGGTTTTACATATATTGTTGCAATAGTGATTTCATTTGGCCGTAGGTGAACTTTTATTGCAAGTACTTCATACTGTTCAAATTGTTGAGGTATGTTAATTTTTGTGATTGGCATAGTTGTTTTCCACATGATGGCCACTCCACCGCCAATAGAGGCTCTGTCTTTTCGTATAATGGTGTATCCATGTAGAGTTAATTTTGAATTTTTGTTTAGCTTGGTTTCATTAATGGTGATTATGTCAGGTTTGTAGGTATTAACTGCTGCTATTAACTCTGTCTTGCTAGTTCTTATTCCATTTATATTGCTGTGGATTATTTTAAGATTATTGTTTTTCTTGTTCTGTCCTGTCATTCTGTCTTGCTATTGTGTTCTGGGTGGTGAGTTTAAGCTCAGTTAGAGCATGTATATTTTCCCTCATTTCTTTAATAAATATGTCCAGGTGGTTTTTGGCTGGAACTAATTTTACCTTGCGTTTTAGAGCTCTTTTAGATGTGCTATTTGCCACTGTTGATAGTAGGGGCCTATCTTTTACTGTAGTCATATTGTATTGTACTGTAAGGAAATATTTTAGGAGTTCATCTTTTAGTTCACTAATTTTGTTATCGATGTATTGTTCTAATTTAGTTATGGCTTCACTGATGCGTTGATCCACTTCAGTTTGAAGTGCTTTGATGGTTTCTTCTGCATTATTTTGTTTTGGAGTTTCAGTCGTGTCTGTGTCAGCTGTGATGGGGTTTGCTACTTGTAGCGGGGGAAAGTGCCAGGAACTAGGCTTCTCAATATGAGTATTTAATTGGGTTATATGGAGCTCTTATATACTATAATTGAGTTGGTGGAGGACAGCCAATCAGATGACAGAAAAGCTTGTGGTAAAAGCACTGGCTTCCCATTGGTTGGAGTAGCAGTCTTAATTTGTTGGTCTTGATTTGGCCTGATTTTTTTGTAGCTGGCTTTTGGCTGGATTCCAGGCTTGACTAAGTCCTAGTCCATTGTCTCTATTAAAGTCCATTGTCTCTATTAAAATTGTTGCCCTGGAGTTTTATTTCCAAGGCTTCGGTCACAACAATGAACTAGTATGTGGCTTGCTTGCCAAGGTTCCTCTCATCTTGAAAATTTATGTGTTGGACATTTTCATACATATATTTAGCCCCTGCAGATTTATCTGGGTATCCCAATCGGTGCAGTGCTTGTGTTCGCTGAATCTGGCCTAGATGGTATGGTGGCCTATATAGCTCCTCACTCGCATGAAATTCCATGCCAGTGTGGAAATAGCCTCATCTGATACAGTGTTTGTAGTAGTCCAGTCGATATAACTTTTTACCTGGAAAATATTCCGAAATTAATGAAATTTTTATAGGTTATCTGGGGGTACTCTAGGATGTCTATCCTAAGTTTTCGACCTCGAGGACCCTGTGCTAACTTGGGGGTAGGGCAAAAACCTCAAAATTTTTGCACTATTTTCAGTTTGTCGCTTCTATCTCGTAAATTAAGCATATTTTGTGCACCATAGTACAATACAAAGTTGTAGAGCATTAAATTTTCTAAAATTTGGTTGATAAAACGAATTTGTAGACCCAATATTAACCGAGATACGGCCGATCAAAGTTGACAAATTTTCTCGAAATGTAAAAAAAATATCCGAAAATTTGAGGTTTTGGCCCTATAACTATTTATTACCATCATTTACATGTTAATTATGTTAATCACTCATTAATATCAACATCTTGGAATACCTATGACCCCTTCCTCCACCCCTCCCCCTCCCCCATACGTGAAGATGTCTCATTTTAATGTAAGAAATGCATTTTAAGAAACCGTCTCACACCAAAAACCTTTCGTTGTACACACAATGTGAAGTCCCCGGAAGGGGGGGGGGGGGTCCGCTGACCAAGAACCTATTGTTGTGATTTGCAGTTATTTACATATTTTCGTGCATGGTCATCGCCCTACTGTGAATTCCTGTTAACCCATAATCTTGAACCTCAATAAATGTAGATCAGGTATTGTAAAATCAGTAATTAGTAATAAGGAATTAAAGTAATAGAAGTATAGAATTTATTTACAAAAAATCATAATAATTAAGATAATTGCAGGTGTTATGACGCACGTAGAAATAATTTTTAATATTTAATACATAGTATATCAGGCTACGAAAACCTGGAGCGCTTGGGGGCTGCCGGACCTTCCTCCTCCACGTCGTCGTCGCCGTCATCGTTGTCGGGGTCCATGGACACGTCTTCCTCATGCACCTTCTACTTTTCAATTCCAAAGGGTGCTGAGGTGGTGTCACACCCACTTATCGCATGCAGGAAAAGAATATCCTGTGGTTCGTACTTGAACGAGTGGGATGAATACAGTACAGTTGGGCTGTTACCCTTTCCACTCTTCTGGAAATAGACGTTCTTTTTGGAAGAACCCAAAGCAGTGAATAGCACCAGAAGATCTATGTCTTCCCCTGTTATGATGATACTATCATATTTGACAGCAGCTAAGACAGCAGTATCCACAATCATTACATCTGAGTCTTCTACTGCCTGCTTCACTTGGATCCCCTTGGCTTCCATTTCACTCTTCAACGTGGTCATGAAGTTCATCTTGTTGGTATCATTGGAAAGAAATTTCGCCCGCGAAATCGTGCTAATCATAGTTGTCTTGGAAAAGGCAAACTTTGTTGAGGAGTGCAGCAAAGAACGCCGATAACGTTCAGCTGCTTTGGTGCTTTGGTAGTTTATCCCAGAAGGATAACCATCAAAACCACTATGACATTGCTACCGAAGTCCCTTTGTACGTAATCCACATAGTTTTGGCAGACTGAAATGTGGCTTCACTTGACTTGGTCCAAACAACCCTATGTAACAGAAACCCACCATCAATGGCATTTATTTTTTGGCGCCAAAGTCTACGTCTTCACCCATGATAGGAAGGAATGAATCATACAGCATCGATTTTCGGCCTTTATGCATTCCTTCTTCTGCGAATAGAGACATGGGGAAGGGGCGAGTTCATATTTGAACAAGTTCCTGAGGTCAGCCTCTGATTGTTTGGTCATGCACACTCGTTGGAATAGAGTGAGTGGGTCTACTGTAAACTTTTTGTCCTTGATTTTCAGAGAACAGGAATCAGATGCCAGAGTAACCACCTTATCCTTACTCTTCAACTTCAAGTCTTCCACATTTCCTTTCTCCACATAGGGCTTACATTAAATTGTGTAATATTAAAGACTTCGAATAAGGGCACAAATGTTGTTTTTGTTATAATGAAATGTAGACAGTGATTTTCCTCGTGTATTGAAGGCTGAGTATTCAAAATTTCATCGAGATTCGAATAAAACTGCAGAAGTTGTAAGGAAAGACAATATATATATAAATATAAAATACATATATATATGTATATACATATATATATATATATGTATGTATATATATGTATGTATATATATGTAGCCTATATGCCTATATATATTATGTATGTATATATATGTAGCCTATATATATATATATGTATATTTGTATATATATAGAATTTGTAATCCTGATTCCTATAATACTGTGGGAGGGGAGGGGTGGGGGAAGGGGTCATATATATTCCAAGATGTTGATATTAATGAGTGATTAACATAATTAACATGTAAATGATGTTAATAAATAGTTATAGGGCCAAAACCTTCGTTTTTCGGATATTTTTTTACATTTCGAGGAAATTTGTCTAACTTTGATCGGCCGTATCACGGTTAATATTGGGTCTACAAATTCGTTTTATCAACCAAAGTTTAGCAAATTTAATGTTCTACAACTTTGTATTGTACTATTGTGCCCAAAATATGCTTAGTTTACGAGATATAAGCGAAAAACTGAAAAAAGTCCAAACATTTTGAGGTTTTTGCCCCACCCCCAAGTTAGCACAGGGTCCTCGAGGTCGAAAACTTAGGATAGACATTCTAGAGTAGTCCCAAATAACCTGTAAAAATTTCATTAACTTCGGAATATTTTCCAGCTACCCCCCTATTTTCCATTATATCGACTGGACTATAGATGTGGAGGAGATGAATAAGGTTTTTTCCAGGTAAATGTTTCACCATGTTGTTTATGTCTGTCCCTGGAGCTTATTTTTCCTTTAGGTGTTATATTTTTTGCCTCAAAGTCGAAATATGTATACCTGGAAGCTGTTGAGGTGGCAAGTAATCTTCTAGGAAGTTTTTTGTATTGGCATTTATTTCAACTTCCTCACAGATCTTCGCACAGCAGATTTCTTTGAAAATTGTGTTCAAAGTGATCAGCTATAGCATCTGCCTTATCTTGCTGACAGTACATGAGTCCAGTGGCTGCATTATGACCATGAGGTTGTTAAGTGAGCGTGTCTTTATGAGATTGCAGGCTAGTTTCCAAGTCTTTTGGGGTGTATCATTAGAATCCCCCAAAGTTAGTTCCCATATGGTAGCCTCAGACAATAATCACTAGTATTCCAATGAAGATATAGTGTTCTGTAGAAGATATGTAATAAAATAAAATAAAATTAGATACATATAAAGTGATTAATGTAAATTAAATCTGAATTAATATCCTGGCTTATGACACTTTATCAATCCTACCAATCCAAAGGAAGCGGCTTTCAATGCTATTCTAAAAAAAGATCGAGTAATTATAGAGAGATGCTTTAGTCAGCTTAAAAAAAGGTTTCCAGTACTCCAGTACTTCACAAGGTACCGTCAGTTGTTTGCTGTGTCATTTTGTATAATATAGCAAACTACCTGCATGATCCTGATCACCCTGGTGAACTCCCAACTGAAGAGGAAGATAATGAACTGGTAGATGAAGACTTCAGTGAATAGCCTTGACAAATCTTGGTAAAAGAAGAAGATATGAAATAAAATGAACAATTAATTAAATGAATTGAATGTTTTTAGTTTTGACCTTTCCAAAGTGCACAAAATCTTGGGTTATGTCTGTACTGAAAACATTTACAGAAAATTGTCATTATAATTAATATAAACAATTGGATTATTGAATTGGTCTTCTTTAAGCCGAACTAGGATGAGGTTTTCTTTTTCAATCTATAATCTTGTCAGTTTCAGTTGCTTTGATAAAACCAGTTTCTGAAATTCATTTGTGGAAAGATGTCTTGTTTCTTCTTCCTCATGTAGCAATGATTTAAACTTCTTTACCATTGGAGGAAGTGGTAGAGACTTAGCTGCTGTTAGAAATGTATTTTGATCCGTTTGATTTGATGTACTCGTAGATGCAATGGGCAAGTCTTCTGAGATCAATCTATCTTGACAGCACAATGCCCCTGGAATCCTTCTGAAGAGAGGTTTTCATCACAAGTCAACAACCTCTGTAGAACTTTTCCCCAATACTTTATTGTATCTTTTTGTTACAGGTAGGATTTTTGTCATTTTTTCCCTTTAGTTCATTTTTCAGGTTATTCGGTTTCTCTTTCAACTGTTTCACAGTAACAGTTTTTCCAAAAGCCTCGTAACTATTCAGTTCAGTATATGACTTTTCTTTAGCACTCTTTACTTGAGGAAAATTAAATTTATTGAACAAAACCGTGTGTTTCTGTAGCATTTTAACAAACTTCAATTGATTATTATTAGCATTTCGTGTAATTACACTGCTACTTTCAGAGTCAGAACTCATAGTATCTACTTAATTATGATTGGATATTTTCTTGGTGTATATCAGGCTACTATCTTTCTTCTTCTTTTGTTTTTGTTTCTAGATGCTACGGCCGGTCTTGAAAATTGCTTTTGCGTCCCACCCTTGAAGTGTGCACGTAGCCAGAATAGCCAAAATCCCAAATCCCATACCAATAAATAAGAAGGGGGGGAAAAAAAAACATGAGGCCTGGAAGGATGAGTCAGTGGAGTACGGGCGGTCTTATGAAAATATTTTCATTTTTGTTTAGGTGATGTAACGAAACGACCTCTCACTTTCGATACCGAATATTGCATAAGAAGATTGTCCTGGTAGATGATGATGATAGATATCTTTGATAAGGACGGCCGATTCTTGTATATGTCTACTACATCCAAAGAACATATGATTTATTATTTCCTTTTTCCCACACTCACATAATGGCAATGATTCAGGTTGTGTGATGGTTTATACATCGGAACTAATGCTGTGTGAAATTTTAAATGGTAGTAATAAACTGGGGCACGTGTTTGACTTTTCATAGAAATTTCCTTATAATAACAGTTTTTCCCTCTTCCGTTTTGATCCTTTCTTTTAAGACTGAAGCAATGTCTGTTGGCAGAGTTAGGAAATTGGAATTGATTTGTTCTTTATGACATGCTAATTTTGCAAGTTGGTCTACCATCTCATTGCCTTCTATTCCCAAGTGAGAAGGGACCCATACGAGCCTAAGTTGTCATCCTTTCTGAAGTAGAGTATGTAGGATCGAATTTATGAATGTGATATATGCGTTGTGATATATATGGAAGGGCTTTTGTTGTGCTTTGAGAATCACTTGGTTGTCTGTAAGTCTTTAGAATATTTGGGTATGATTGGCCGTGTAAAGGGCTATATTTTCTGCCGTGGAGATAGATGTTTGCTGGTACAGTTTCCAATTTTGACCATACATGTTTGTCCCATTGTAAAAGGCAGCTCCAGTGTTCTCTTTCGTTTTTGAACCATCCGTAAAGTATATGTGCTATGGAATATCTGTGTTAGGATTGTCATGTATTCTCTAAAGTAAAATGCTGGTGGATAAATGTCTTGCATATCTGTCATGAGACTAGAGGGAGAGGGTTTGTATCTTGGGTGAACCAGGGTGTGATATAAATTTTCTTATTGTCGGTAAGTGATATGCATGCTAAGTTTTCGATCGAGAAGAATCTACAAAGTGGATGGGAAATGGTTAATTGTTGTAGGTATTGCAGTTTTGGTAGTAAAGGGTTGCAAGTATGAGTGAAAAGTCAGGCTGCGTAATTAATGGCCTTTATATCTAAACAGTGTTGTAATCTGAAATACGGTAACTCTGCTAGAGTGATGGATTGCAGTTTATGCAAAATATGAGTTTATATATATATATATATAATAGAGCAAGAAATGGTATTTTCTATGGGCTTGAAAAGATATACTAGTAAATGAAATAATGTCATATTCAAGAGTGGATAGGAATAATGGTGTAATAATGTGGAACAGTACTCAGTGATCTGCTCCCCAGTATGTCCCTTAGTAAATATAATCTATTGTGGCAATTCCGTATTTTGTGTTGTACATGGTCTGTCAGAGTGAGTCGGTAGTCTAGTAGTACTCCTAGAAATTTTACTCTTGGGTTCTGCCGATATAAGCATATGACCCAAGTCCAGTGTGTGATGCAATGGTGAGATTCTGGGCCTAAAAAGTTGCATTTTTGTTTTTTTGTAAATTTATGTATAGACGTAAATTTCCTAGAGCTGTTATGCATTGTCATATTAGTAAATTGTTCCATGTCAGTATGTAATGTTTTCGGATTCATGGATCTGTACAAACATATGTTGTCCGCATATTGTATAATACGGAGTGGGATGGATGATTGGGGGATGATGTCCTGTACTTATAAGGCATAAAGAATAGGGCTTTAATAAGGACCCTTGCGGGAGACCCGGTGATGTGTAACGTGTTTCTGAATTATTGTATTTTTTAGGTAGTAGGAGTATACGTTGACTAAATAGTCTGTAGATAATGTTCCTAAATTTGGGAGGAAAATCATAGGTCTCCAGTCTCTGTAAAAATAAGGAGATGTTCACTGAGTCATAAGCATGTGAGATGTCTAGGTATAATGCTGCTAGGTATTGTTTTTTATGTCTGTCATGAGTAGGGCCTATGTAGATGTTAAACTCTGCATTGTAAAGTTGTCGAAATCCGAATTGAGTCTTGGGCCAAAGTAGAACGTTAAACAGTCAGTATTTTTTTTGAAGAGTTTTCTCATTGTCGATGGTAGGGTAATGGGCTGGTGGTCTGTGGCATTTCATCTGGAGGTCTGATGGTTTTGAATGTAGTTATTAACCAGGAATGAGATATCATGCCCGTATGTAGGATGCAGGAAAAAGCTTGCGCTAATAATGATATGAAAGCGGATGGTAAATTTTGTATAAGTTGGATGAGAGCCAGAAGTTATCAAGGATATGGATCCAATATCTGCATGCTAATGAAGGTAGTTGTTCCTGAAAAGGACTGTTTCTTTCTCACTTGTGGCATCACCAATCACAATGGGCAGGAGATTGACTGGCAAGGAGAAACTTACTATCCCCATATGTACAGGAGACGTATCCAAGCAAGTTGTAATAGCCTTGATAAAGACCATAGCAAGATGGTCAAAATATCAGCAGACATCTTAAATATGATGCGGCAGATACCTGAAAGCCAAGGAGATTTTAATGAATCTTACTTGTTATGCAGCCTCAGCTTCTCTTCCAACGCTGTTGTTGATTGCCTCAGTTGTAGCGTATTGTTAGTTCTTCTGCCAATGCTGGTATTATTTCAACCCCTCCTTCTAGAGTGGATCTCATTAGTGAGTTGGGGACTGTCAAAGTTAGCAACCAGTTTTGGTGAATGACTGTATACATGGTAAGTTTTAGATATACTACCACATATTTGCTCATTTTAATTCTGCTTCACACATTTCTCAAACTGACTTCATGTACTGTCTGAACAGATTGAGAAGAACATCATTTTCAAACTTCTGTGAATAAACATTGCCAGTCATGATGGAAGGTGTCAGCAGGGAGTGATAATTTAATATTATTAGAATGTATAAAAATATCCACCTATATACCACTAAATGAAGCAACAGATGAAGCAGATTAGGAAATATAAATATAATTGAATTGAAAACACACTTTTTTGAAAGATAATTTTTATTATATTATCTGTTAGATTTGGTGGCTAAATGTAATTGTATCTTATGAAAGCAATTTTTGTGCCCAGGTTAAGGCTATATTGAAAATAATAATGAGCACAGTTATTATTTCCAGTTGATAAATGTATTCAATAGTTGTATTTTATTGTCTTATGGTATGACAAAATTTGTAATATTTAAAAGTTAAAATTATTATGCTTAAAATTGAATTGTTTGAATTATAATAAATGCATTCGCTTCTGTCAGTCTATAAGATTGAAGTAAATATGCTTGTCGCTTTGCGTATAATTGTTTATGTTTAGTGTAGAAGCAATATGTTGCTGAATAAGCACTTTTATGCTATCAGTCCATAAAATCAAACAAACTAGCATATCGTTATGCGTGTTTTTTTTTGTTTTAACTTAAAATTGTGGAATGCTGCGTAATATATGTATATTAATTAGTATATTTTGTTCGTAGAAGTGTGTGTCCAGAGGTAGAGTTGAAATTTAAGATGATATTATCCACGTTGTTTTCTTGTTCGTTCAAAGTAGTAGACAGCCTTGAGGCTGGAATTTCCTAATTACCTTCAGTCTTCAGTTGCTTATGCGTTGTTGATATTGAGATGCATTTCGATGTATAAAAGGTTACATAATCTTCAGTCATTCCGTAGATATTGGGTTTATTTAAGAAGACATGATGTAGAGTAGAGAGCTAGGATGCTACTAGCATATACATTCTAATAATATTATAATATTATAATTTATACCACTGGAAACATGGAATTGATTAATTATAAGTGATAAATTATGTTAATTTTTTATGTATATGAAATAATTTGTAGTTATGTGAGCTTACTTTATTTTTAAGTGTTGATGAATAAGAGCCTGTCTAACAGCTCTGCCTGTATTTGTGTCATTCCTGTAAATGTTATGATCCCTTTAAGATGTAATGAAGCTACAGGTTATGCTTATAAATTTACAATTTTCTTTCTATTCAAGTGAGAAAATAAAATCAGATTAATGTGATATAACTTCTTATGCTTTTTCTATTCATTCATGGGTGTGAGTACATAATTTCTGACATAAGAAAGGAAGCATTCATTTTAACACAAATTTCTGAAGAACCAGCAGCAAGTATCCAAGGTAATCATCTGATTTTACTGTCTAATAAATCAATGCTATAGTGCTATTAGCACAAATTAACATCAGTATGTGAGTAATAATAAAAATAACTTGTAATACACCAGGAATATTGCCCACTGAGGGAGTGATATTGATCACCTAGGTGCTGCCTGCATGAAAACAATCTTTTTAAGGACCTAGACTTGGACCTCAAAGTCCTTTCTTGGAATGCCAGAAGTATATGTAATAGTAAACTTTTAGAGTTGAAACAAAGTGTTTGCAGCAACAATGTGGATATTCAGTGGCACCAACTTTTGAAAATCATTAGGTGGGCTTGAAGATTTTAAAATTGTCATACTTCCACTCCTTATTGGGTTCATGTAATGGACTTGCATAATGGAATGATAATTCTTTCACACTGGCCGTGTGTAGGCTAAGATGGACACGTGAAGTCAGAATGAAAAATTCAATGCCATAGCCGGGATTTGAACCAGGATCTTCGGCTCTCCGTGCCGATGCTCTAACCAACTGAGCTACTCAGTTGTAGCTCAGTAGTAGCTCAGTTGGTTAGAGCATCGGCACGGAGAGCCGAAGATCCTGGTTCAAATCCCGGCTATGGCATTGAATTTTTCATTCTGACTTCACGTGTCCATCTTAGCCTACACACAGCCAGTGTGAAAGAATTATCATTCCACTGTGACCTACTAGTGGTTTACTAGAAAGCCCGGGTCTTTAAGCACTTACAGCTTGTAAGTTGCCTCTGGGTTCGTATCTCATATTGAGAACGCCTGGTGGTATTCTGGGATTGTGAGTCAGTTGGAGAATTTAATGTTGTACCGGCACGTTGCCATGGTAGCTCAGTTGGTTAGAGCATCAGCACGGAGAGCCGAAGATCCTAGTTCAAATCCTGGCTATGGCATTGAATTTTTTATTCTGACTTCACGTGTCCGACTTACATAATGTTGATATGACTATAGATACATATAAAACTATAGGCTGTAAGAAACGGTTTTGTCGTTTTCAGTAACTAATAGCAATCACATTTGCAGGAAAGTGTTGTGTAGCCTGGTTAATGGAAATTCTTTAAAATTTATGTTTTATAATGTTTTTTTTTTCTTAATTTTGACTTTAGATAACTATTAAGATATTAAGTGATACAACAATGAAAGACTATTTTTAGTAATAGCAATAAATCATAAAAATAATACATGACAAATTATTGGGTGGGCTTGAGCCCCACCGGGCCCTTATAAGTTGGTGCCACTGTGGATATTGTAGCAGTTTTTCATTATCACTAAATAATTAATATAAGAAAGTATAATAATTCAGTTGATGAATAAATATTAATAGATAATATAGTCAATAAAAAGTGTCATGCAGGTTGCATATGTTATTTTAGTCACCTAAAATAATTAATAAAACCCAAAGTATTAAGTAAGCATTACTGTAAATAAGAATATTGCAGAATTACTTCAATATGTTGCTCTTTTGTACAAAGTGCTATGTCCAAACAGAAGTCACCAATGATGACAGCTGCCTGATACGACAGGATCAGAACAGATAAATAGACAAAACCTTTGTCGGAGCTGCAAAACTCTTTCAAATATTCTTATTATACCAGAGAAGGGTTAAACATTTGCTAAATCTCTCATAAATATTGTAGCTAGTGAAAAGGGAAATTATTTTAACAATGATGACTAGTAATAAAATCACAAAACTTTGTAAAGATGAATGATAGAAGAAATATTGCTTATTTCCTATCCTTTGTTAATATGAAATAAGCAGGCATCGAGAAAAATCAGAAGTTTAGTAGTATATATCTAGATTGTAAGATTGTGTACACATGAAATAAACAGAGAGAAATCATCAAACAATTACCATAAATAAGGAAAATAGCAAATTGATGAATTGATCCGTGTTTGTTACTTCAGAGTACGAGTGTGGTTTAGAAGTGGTGTTTTTTCCATACAGTTTGGGAAAGTCATAAATATATCCACCATCTAAATCCCACTTGCTATTGGTGCAAGGCCTCTTATGTTAAAGCCTATCATGGACTGTATCATAAGATGCCTGACGTTCTAGCCAATTAAACTTATAAGATGATAGGCATGGTAGTTACCAAATTAATCAGTAAGTTAATAATTTGCGAAGAATGCAGAACTCACTATAAAAAATCTACGAGTCAGGACGGACGTGTGATCCATAAGTTGCGCACACACAAGGCAATTCGTTATGGATATTTCAGTTCTTGTGTGTGTACATACATACATAATAAATACACAGAGTGTAGCTAGGCAATCGAACTTAGCATAGTCAAGTAAAAATAAACAGTCTGAAAATTGTGTAGGATGAATATAGAATTAGTAGTGAAAGAACTATAGCATAAAGCACACCGTGTTTGAATTAAAGATAAATTCGTCAATTTGCTAACTGCATAAAACAGTGATTATTCATAGAAATTTCCCATGTTAAAATTCTGTAATCATAACTGTAACATGTAAAATGCCAATTTCCCTTTAATTAGATAATAAAGAAGTTCATAAAATAATCCAGTTGTTTAATTTCAAACAATTATGAAATATTCCATTGTAAGCATCTCCAACATCTCCCTGAGAAAGAGGACTTTGTCCATAGCTGACTGCAGCACCAAGACGGTGGATCAAAATATTCAACAGTGAGATTATTTGCATAATCACATAAGATGCCCAACACACCCAGAGAACACTTTATGATTAGTTGCACGTGTCATCCACTTATCTTGGAAACACAATTTCAAGCAACCAATTTTTTTTTTCACCCGATCTGCCATAATATTTATGTGATTATTGAAGCTGAAGCTGTAACTTAACTTCCTACAATATTTCAAGATGCTATAATGATGTCCTCAAAAGAAAATACAAGTTGCTTCTGGCATCATAGTAGGAGTAAAATCCTTTCACTGCTAGAGCATCAGCGCACATCACTGCTGGCTGGGCTAATGATACATACATATACAAGACATAACTCTGCAGGCCAACAGACGAAAGAAATTTGCTGTGAGAGCGATTCAGTGACACCATCAGTTTCCTTATTATCTTACTTGCCTTGCCATCTGTAGGTAAATATATCAGGCGTATTGCACCATTCATTGAAATACCATTGTGACGACTTGCAGGCTACCCCAGGGTTGCATAAATCAGTCTGAACTTCAAGAAATAAGTGCTGTGGTTTTGGAGGAAACTGACAAATTAATTATTTTCAATTGTTTGACCATTTATGATTAAAATAGAAATTTGCAAATTAATTCAACACCAGTTTCCAAAGTGAATAATGTGTTAATAGTGAAAGGGTTTGGTTTCACATGATCCATGAAATGCCAGACAATGATAACGAAGTAGCAGTCTTAGCTAAAGCTTGGAAATGTGGCCAGCAATTCTGAACCGTCTTCCTCTACAACCCATCTGAAAGTACTGCATCTCTAGATACAATAAAACCCCCTTTTTACATTTTCAGCTGGTCCTGTCTTTTATGCTATACCAACAATACATACTATTCCTGCCATTTACAACTTTCAAACAGTTGTATTTCCTGCCTTTTACATATTTTCCTTGTTGGCAACATTGGTTTTCGATGATAACTGCTTTCACTTAAAACTAAATTTTTTGCTATGTTACCAACTCTCTTAGATGCGGTGTCAGTTGCTATTTAGGTTAGTCCAGGTGATTTTTTTTTTCCAGGTATGATTTACTGCATTTTATTATACTGTAATTATTCATATGGCATAACACATCATCATGATTTGGAAGCAACACCAGTGTTTTTGTGCTGCATGATTTTTGATGGTATCATGGAGTTAAAGAAAAGCAATAGAACATGCATTTCTTTGCAAGAAAAATATGAAATTCTATGTTGTATTGATTTATGTGTCAGAACAAATGCTCAGTTGGTAAAAGAGCTTGGGCTGTCTGACTCAACTTTGAATACCATCTAAATCTATTGAATAGTCAGAG
Source organism: Ectobius pallidus (assembly GCA_964059195.1). Classification (NCBI taxonomy): domain Eukaryota; kingdom Metazoa; phylum Arthropoda; class Insecta; order Blattodea; family Ectobiidae; genus Ectobius; species Ectobius pallidus. Next base: position 25,029,832 of record CAXKWD010000005.1, on the reverse strand, counting down.
CAATTATTTATTCATTTATTGTGTATGATGCTACAAGGGGAATATTACATATTGTGCAACATATTTTGCACCTCATTTTAAATAGATAATATAAGTATACATAGGTACCTTTATTTATTTTCATGTATTACATTTTGCAATATATAGCATTACAACTTTTACATTTCCTGGAATTTACACTTTCCTACCATTTACACTTTTTAGCATCAGTCCCTTCAAAGGTGTTAAAGAGGGGGTTTACTGTATTCTTGAGCGGCACCTTCAACCTAATAGTATTATGGTTGATGATAATTTAACAGTCTTTCCGCTAGATGGGGTTTTCAAACAACTACTCCAGTCTGTGAGCATCTTAAGTGTTTGTAGACAAATGTGCTGGATATGCTGACCACTGTCCAACTTTCTTCTCATTTAATGGCACCATATCAAGATCAGATCTAGCCATAATACGAGTCGTTCAATAAGTTTTGAATTTTGGCACGAATTTTGCTTGAAAAAAATTGGAAGTTTGTTTGGGGCATCTTTAAAATATTCCCGCTTCATCTCATGTGGTTTCTTTAATTTCCGATTGGTGGCAGCGCTATAACTAGCCTTCAAAATGGCATCTGTAAAGGAGGTGCGATTCAAACAGAGATCAGTTATTGAGTTTCTTTTGGCGGAAAACCAGAGCATCACAGATATTCATAGGCACTTACAAAATGTCTACGGAGACCTGGCAGTGGACAAAAGCACGGTTAATCGTTGGGCGAGGCGTATGTCATCATCACAAGGTCAAGCAAACTTGTCTATTCCCAGCGTCCCGGCCGCACACAGCTGTGACTCCTGCAATGTCGGAACGTGCGGACACTCATATTCGAGGTGATCGACGGATCACAATCAAACATCTTGCTGCTCAACTTCACGTTTCTGTTGGTAGTGCTGACACATTTGTCCACCAGTTGGGGTACTCAAAGGTTTGTTCCCGCTGGGTTTTTTCGACGCCTAACTGAAGACCACAAAGATCAAAGAAGGACCATCTGTGCGCAATTGCTTGCTCGTTATGAGGTTGGTGGTGAATTTTTTTTTTCGAACATTGCCACAGGCGATGAAACATGGGTTCATCACTTCGAACCAGAAACAAAATGGCAAACCATGGAGTGGCACCACACCAACTCTCCTTCGAAGAGAAAGTTCAAAGCCATACCCTCAACTGGTAAAGTCATGGCTACGGTCTTCTGGGACTCTGAAGGGTTATTCTGTTCAATGTTCTCCCTCATGGTCTGAAGTGTGTTGTGCTACTCAAAGGAAATTGAAGAAACGACTTCAGCGTTTCGTCGCCACAAAAATGCAAACGAACTTCTCGTTCTCCATGATAACTCAAGGCCTCACACAAGTCTGCGCACCCGAGAGGAGCTCACAAAACTTAAGTGGACTGTTTTTCGAACGTTGCCACAGGCGATGAAACATGGGTTCATCACTTCGAACCAGAAACAAAATGGCAAACCATGGAGTGGCACCACACCAACTCTCCTTCGAAGAGAAAGTTCAAAGCCATACTCTCAACTGGTAAAGTCATGGCTACGGTCTTCTGGGACTCTGAAGGGTTATTCTGTTCAATGTTCTCCCTCATGGTCTGAAGTGTGTTGTGCTACTCAAAGGAAATTGAAGAAACGACTTCAGCGTTTCGTCGCCACAAAAATGCAAACGAACTTCTCGTTCTCCATGATAACTCAAGGCCTCACACAAGTCTGCGCACCCGAGAGGAGCTCACAAAACTTAAGTGGACTGTTTTTCCTCATCCACTCAGATCTAGCACCTTCTGACTTCCATGAAGGCCCGATGAAGGATGCACTCCGTGGGAAGCACTTCGTGGACGATGGGATGTTATTGATGCAGCAAGACGTTGGCTCCGACATAGACCAGTAGAGTGGTACCATGCAGGCATACAGGCCCTCCCATTAAGGTGGCGTAAGGCTGTAGCATTGAACGGAATAATATGTTGTATTTGAATCCTGAATAAAACCAACCTGCTTTAAGAAAAAAAAGGTTTTGCATTACTTATTGAACGGCCCTCGTACATCCATAGATTACATACGAAACCAAAGTTACTTCACTCAGTGAAGTGGACATCGTACCATATTGGTCAGTACAAAATCAGTGAGACCAAAGAAAGTCCCTTGCTGGAAATTTAAAAAGAAAAACTGGGGAAAATGTAGTCAAATGACCAACCATGCCTTGCCTAAAATTTCTTTTACTAATTCCGTTGAAAGAATCATGAGAGATCTGACAGAAGAGGTTCTAAAATGCACTCGCTCATGACATGTTCCTTGTGGGCAAGTGAGGCTCTGCAATAGGCTGAAGATTGCTTGCAACAAAACTAGACCTCAAAGAGGACCTCAAAACGTGTATTTGTGCTGAAAATGCAACATCAAATTTCAGGGTCTAATTCAATCTTCCTCGGCCTTTACCTATGGGCCTTGTAACTTTGGAACGGAAAAGAAGGAAAAATACATTTATTCATTTGGTTCTACTCAGTGTGTCGGACACCTGTTTGCACTCTGAATAATACGCATAGGCTATGTGGTGAAAAGAAGAAAATCAAAATATCATCACACTATATTACTGCACATGGACAAACACTTTTCACACTTTTCTCCACCATAAAAAAAACTGATCGAATGAAGAAAATTATGCACTTCCAAAAAAGTAAACTGCCATGTAAATTGTTCAGGACTACGGTACAATAAATAAATAAAATCAGGTAAACTGATATAACAAAGTGCCAGATGGATTTAATAAGTTATTTCAGAAACTATCGAGTTTTAGACCACAGTTTTGTTTAGAAAGTTTGATAAGCATATGTGAAGGATTAAGTGGGATGACTAGAATATAAAAAGAACGAATTTACAAAAAATTCAACTTCTGGAATTTTCCCATCGATTATAGGCTAAATGAAACCAAACCAAACCAAACCAAACATTTTCATTTAACTGCCATAGGGACACATGTCCAGTACTGCATTTTTTCTGAGCTCAAAATTATGAAGAAAAATAAAGTCAGTTTGATGTTATTCATTTCCTATGGCCAAATGTAATAACTTTTTACCATGAATTCCATACTCAATACCTTATGGTCCTCAAAGATTAGGTCTATTGGATTATTTAATGTAAATATATGTGTTGTACTTCATCAGGACAGCGATGGTTCAATCTGTGGACATAAATTCTCGATAACTACTTAATCGGACCGTATTTTGTCGATCCAGGATTAAGCCCCCTGCACACAGGACAGTACTGGCAGCCAGTAGCACTAGCCAGTACTGGCCGCCAGTAAATATCCCTCTACTGTCCCAGTGTGCAGGGGTACTTCCCTTCAACGTCCAGTAGCTACTGGCGGCCAGTAAACTTAAGGCAGGTTTAGCCCCCTGCACACAGGGACAGTACTGGCAGCCAGTAGCACTAGCCAGTACTGGCAGCCAGTAATTATCCCACAACGTGCAGCATACTACTGGCTGCCACTAAACTCAAACCTGCTTGAGTTTGAGTTTAGTGGCCGCCAGTAGAGTCATTCCGTGTCAGATATACACACCCTTTTAACCTCACCGTTCCAGATTTTGATGAAATTTTGTAGAGAGGTAATTTTCATGTACATTACGAGAAATATAAATTTTTATCTAAATATTTCAATCCGTTTTGAAAATACAGCCATGTAAAGTACTAAAAAAATAACAAAAATCACATGAAAAACATATCTTTCAACTAATAGAGCAACTCTTCTAATTAATCTATAAAGGTGAGGAAAGTGTCATTTTTTAGCATTTGTTACGAGCTTTCCAATGACATGTAACACATAATAGTTCTAATGATTTTTTTTCAGAATTCAAAGTGAAAAATTTTGATTTTGAATTTTTAAAAAGTAAATTTTCAAAAAATCCTAGGAAATAGGTTATACCAATGTTAAATGATGTACCAAGTTTGAAAATGGGATGGGAATGGGTTCATGGTTAAAAATTAAAAAAGTATCACTTTACAAAAAACAGTTCAAAAATAACTTATATATCCCAATGGAAAGCATAATAAAATAATTTCGACAAATAAATTGAATCAAGGGAAGTAACTCACATACTTGACATCTTGTTGTTCAATGAAAATTCTTGTCTAATGCCTTATTGGTTTGCAAAGTGTTAAGATAGCACATAAATCATTTTGATCGGTGTCGTAGGATTTACTATACATAATAAATCTGTGAGAGGTATTCAATAATACATGAATATGAGTTGAACGTAATAATAATAGCAATAACAAGCAATAACGTAAAAATCTTTAAATATTTTATTCGAGGACTCAGTAATAAAACTTTATTAACTTATTACTTGTACACATAGTGAAAGATTGACTGCTGGGGAAAATGTAAGAATCAAACTTTTCTCTGACTTCGTAAATCTGCACTATTTTTATTTAGATATTTGTTGGAATATTTATTTTATGTTTTGTTCATTTATGTCAAAACCTTCCCCATATAACAGGAAAAAAATAACATTAAGATAAGTATATTACTTTTAATACAATATTAATACAAATTATTAGCCTACAATATTCTGCACAATGCAATATTAATATTAGTACCACATTACTATTTAAGTATAAAATATCCCTTAGCTGTTTTCTACCCTTATTATATGGCGTAATTCCTATAAAAGTATACATTCTTTAACAAATTTTCCTCAAAGTATATTAACGTACACTCTAGAATGAGGAATATTTTCTAGGTAACAAAATATTAAATCAAATGACTGACAAATTTTAAGCGATTTTACAGACAAATCCTCTAAAGGTCAAAATAACTTTTTAGGCAGCTTGAATAACAGAAGAATCCACATCTTAGCTGTTTTCTACCCATGTGTTGTGATTTCTGCAATATTATTCGAAAGATTTTACAAACGATTCTGTTTTCTACCCCTATTACACAATCTATTTACAAGTCTACAATTTTTATAAAAGTTTGCCTACTTTGACAATATTAATACAAGTTCTATAATATTCTATATTCTATAATATAATATAAATACTGTTTATATTAATCATAATCATACATAATTAAATAATTGACCCTTGTACTGCCTACTGGCTGCCACTAGAACATCCACTGGCGGCCAGTACTGGCTGCCTCTACTGTCCCTGTGTGCAGGGGGCTTTAGCTTACAAAAAGATTGTCTTTCAGAAGCATATGAGGAATTTGGTCTCGGTATCGCCTCGGATTTTTTTTCAACGAGATGTATTCAGCTCTTGTAAAAACCTGAGAAGATACTTGATCGAGAAATAGCGGGTCTGGTCATAAAAACCACCAGTAACGGCCGTGGGTAACGGCATGCTGAGGTATGGAGTGAGAATGGTGGTAGATGATGCAGAAGTCGGTTTAGCAAACCCTATCAACCCATAGGCTGTAGCGTTACGGAGTTAGATTGTGAGACTGTATAACTAATTTATCAAATTTAGTATTGAAATAATCTGTTGTATCATACGAAGTGTTGTCAAACTGATTATGCAATTGAAGGGTTTTTTAATAATACAACCTAGTCCAAAAACAAAAATTTTCAGGAGAGACAAAAAACATCCCATGATGACATTGATTGATATTTCAAGCATGAAACAATGGTCTTGCAAATCTTCAGATTAGTGGAAGTGTTTAAGAATGCTTATAACACAATTTAAGCTGTAACTATATAGAGTAAACAAGGGCTAAAGTTGGGGGTGTACGGACAATGTTTCTTTTTTAAGTGTTACATTTTTTGTGTAAATTCCATTTGACATTTAATTTGCATTATAAAAATATGAAAATAACAAAAAAAATCACCAATAGACATTTGTGAAGGAATAATGTAAGAATTTAATACACTTAATCAACTTTGCATTGATATCGAAGCACTTATTTTTCTTCCCCACTGCTGTTATCATCATTATCAATGTGTTCATCCTCCACACAATCATCTGCCTCTGTTGACAAATTTAGACAGAAATCTCTGTTGGCTGCTGACTGCAAGTATTTAGACAACTTTTGAGGGACTTTTATCTTATTTGGATTGAGTAGAAGTTGTGACATGTACAACTTAGTTAACTCTAAGGAACTGGGTAACTTCTTTGTGTTTCTAATGCAGATTGTGTCCCAAGGCCCTGTATATTTGTGCATAGCTTTAATATGTGCATAGTCAGAAGAAAATTCCAAATCCGAACACCTTTTAGCTTCATGTTAGGACGACTCTTTGGCAGAAAAAAAGACTTGAAGGCTGAATGTAAGTAAAAGAAACCTTGCTGTACAATATTAATCACATTGAAAGGCTGTGACTTTTGTCTGGCTGATCTGATCAACGCATTCCAGTCACTGTGTACCTCAGCATTGTGCTTCCTCTTCTTTGATTCAATTAGATTGAAGTTTTGGCCATTGGGCAAATATGAGTGTCCTCTCATGGGGAAAATATAAGTCACTTTATTGGAAAGTTTCAGCCAATGCACTAACATGTGGCAATTCTTGTTCTGGCCGGGACAGCCATCTGACATCAAAACTAGGTGTTCATGCTCTGCCCTGAAAATGTTAAAGTATTTCAAAAGCAGAGAAGTAACATCATTCTGCCCTCTTTTACCTGTTAGTTCATTATAAACATTCATAAATACTTGATTTTTTCCTACATCATGGATACCGAACACATAATACCACAACTGTCTGTAATAAAACATGAAACAGTTACTTCAGGACTTTGGTTGTTTTACAAAAAAAGACGATGAAATCATCTAAACTTTGCTTTCAGGTAACTAAGGACGACGGCAGTTTTTATTCCCAGTAACATATTCAAATGAAGGGCAATATAACACTCTCTCCAGTTACTGTATCTTAAAATTTGAAATTTTGGACTATGGTTGTATTTTCAAAAAAACCTTTCAATTATATTAGAAGAATATTGAATTTTGCTAGTTGAAAATATTAATTTTGGTGAATTTGCTTTATAGGGAATTTAACCATTACGAGAGCTAGCTGTTTAGTGTATGTTGGTAACATTGATAACGTTCAGGATTAATCAGCCATCGCTCTTTAATAATATGCAACGACGCATTGCTAATGTAATTATTAAATAAATCAACCAATTTACATAGATGACTTAGTAGGATTCATCCCCTCCCCTTTCACCACAGTGTTTACTTTAAAATGTAATACCAGATCCCACATCCTCCCCTCCCACAGTTTTCCCTGTTTTTATCAATCCTTCATCTCTGCGAGTTATGATTTGCTGCCTTACAGGAGGTGTTGTTTTACGGTGTAGGCCAAAGTTCAAGCTTGTAATGGGGAACTTCTTAGACATACGCGTATTATGTATATTTATGAAATATACTGTTTTTATTCGTTACTAGTTCTTAAAAGACGCTGCTTTTTGTGTATTAAAGGCATTGGATAAGGACGTATTTTTTTAAAAACCAGTATTAACATATGACGTAGGCCTATATTGTATTGTGAAAAAAATATCCTTATTAGAGCAGTAGTTGTGTAGATAACCTCACGTGAATATCACATTGAAGATTCAAGACAACCTTCTGACTGCTTCATACTATCGTATCACATTTTTTATCAATAAGTTAAACATGACATTATTTCAGATTTCCGAGTCCCTTGTGTAGCAGGAGAATATAATTTTTTATGATTTTTTCAAGCTGGTTCGCTATGAAATACAAAAATAATATTTTTCGTCCATTTATTTTACTACAGTATTCTCTTATAGGAACGGGCTAACCAGTATCCGCATTGAGCTACCTTGAACAGGGCCATGTAGTGCTTTAGATAAGTCTGGTTAAAACAGCATCTCTTATTGTTGATCTAATAATAATTTTAAAAGCGTTTGTTTGTATACATTCCTCTCGCATCACTCAAGTTAAGCTAACGTTTTAACAGTAACAGTCTTAAATAATTTTATGTTGTTATATTTAAACAACTTTAAATAAATTTAAGATTTAAAATAAAACGTGTCCACCACTGTGCCGTAGTGGATGTGTTCCCTCCTCTTACGCAGCAGACATGGGTTCCAATCATGATTGGATTTTTCCGGGGTTTTTCCTCACCTAAGACACAAATGTCGGGTAACTTTAGCCCCTTGTGGCCCCCGGATATCATCTTGCCGTCATTATCACCTTCATCCCATCCTCGCCTTGTTCAGAGTGAATGTGTGTGAATGGTCTGTCTCGTCCTATGTGTTCGTGTTGTCTCGGAGGTGGCCCCGGCATTGGGTTGATTACTCATCCGGGGAGACCCACCATCTCTTTGTCTGGTCAAAAATAGTATGTATGTGATGCATAGATAATCCCTCTCCCCACAGGTCGCGGCCCTGTAAAGCCCGGGTGGCGTGGGTCGCTTAAATGTCCCTAAAAGAGAGAGGTAAGCTAAGGTAAAAAAAGAAAGAAAACAATAAATTAAATGAATTTATGTTACTTTAGAATTAGAATTAGAATTGTTTTATTTTACCTGGTGGAATTAAGGCCATTAGGCCTTCTCTTCCATTCAACCAGGATTAATACAACTGAGCTTTACAATCTTACAATAAAATAAGTATGAAACAAGTACAAAGATGGGGGTACGCCGTAGCGTAGTGGTTGAGGCGCTGCGCTACAAACCGGAAGGTCGCGGGTTCGATCCCCGATGAGGTCGTTGGAATTTTTCAATTGGTCTAATCCTTCTGGTGGCACTATGGCCCTGGGGACGACTCAGCCTCTAACAGAAATGAGTACCAGGAGCAATCCTGGGGGTAAAGGCGGCCGGTGCGTAAGGCTGACAACCTTACCACCTTCATGTGCCGATGTCTAAAAATCTGGAACCCTTTGGGCCTCCATGGCCTGTAATAGGGAACACTTTACTTTTTACAAGTACAAAGATCCGCCCAGGACATAAGTTATACAAAAGAAGAGCTCTTCTTATTACGTGAATTCAATTATTAGACCTAAGTCCATGAGGTAAGAAAAAGAACAAAACATTAGTGAGAATTCGCTTCAGAATAAAAAATCCCTTTAGGCAGGCCTACAGGCTGAGGTAATTTCAAAGTGCTTTTGGTTTAATTTATTATCGCTGCGCAGCACTCTTCGTTTTTAGCCTTGGCATGGCAAACCCGCAGTAATAAGAACTGAATTCGGTAAAGAGGAAGAGCCTACAATCATTTGTTTTGACAACAAGAATAGGATATAATATTCTTGGAGGCCGTGCGCAAGATCAGCAATGAATATAATTAGCAAAGCCGCTAAACAAGACAAAATTATGATATTATAATAATTCTTTTAAGTGTTATTATTTTCAAACATTAAAATCTCGCGTCATATGAGAGCTATCAAGAAACTAGTTATTGATTTGAGCTTTTCAACGATACCCCACAAGACGTGGTTTCAAAAGTTTCGAATTTTCATCCCCCACCCTCACTCGAACCCCCGAATCGTTGGTGTCACTGTGAACTCCATAGGGAGTACTCTAATTTATTCAAACAAAGTTTCCATCTATACTTCATAGGGGCCGAGATATACATTTTTAAAAATTTCAACCCCCTCCCCCGACCACCCCCTTGGGCCAATTTTGCTCATTAACGAACTTGTCCGAACTATTGGGCCTAGAAATAACATATTAAAATTTGGTTCAAATATCTTCAAAATTACGGCCGCTATCGTGTAAAGATATAAATATAATTATATATATATATAAATATTTATATAAATATCACAAATTTTTTTTTTTGAACGGGCGGTGGTTTCGTACTTCGGGGAGCATGAAACGTAAAGATATGAAAGAATTTTTCGAAAATCATAAAGTGGTATCCATTGCAATAGGTAGATTTTTCTTCGAAATCTACCTAAAATGCAGTAAATCCTCCTTAAGCTTTCCCCAGGAGGTTAATGCCGGCGATTTATTAAGTGCCAGAATGGTACTTTATGAGAATGTGTGGTGGACGGGAAAATGTCTGTCCATGTGTGTGTGTGTGTGTGTGTGTGTACGCGTGATAACTCAAATACGCTTTATCGGATTGTCATGAAACTTGGTATATGCATTTATAACGTCCATGGGAAGAAGCTTATTGATACTGGACAAAGTCGGTTGACCGGTACCACAGTAACGCCCAATTCAGTGTATATTTTATGGTAATATATTAGAAAGAATTTATCAAATGCAAATCAGTTCTCATGACAACATATTTTTTACTGTGTTGATATACGACTTTGGACTTTGCAATACAGTTAGCTATGACAAATAATACTACCCACATATTACTTCACATAGGCCTATGCTTAGGAAACTAGACCTTTGTTCTTCCGTAAGCCCTGCTTAATGAATCGATCTGGAGCTTAACTCTGAAATCGGATAAGAAATAACTTATTTTCTGCATATCATACTTGCAATTATCACTGATTAAAGAAAAGCATTCCGGCACGTGGTTACATCAGCTTACCTGATTTTATTTCCTATGAAGATATCATAAGAAAAATCTATCGCTAAATGTTAGCGATTACTCCCACTGAGTTCGTAGTCCTGCGGTATTCCTGCGAGAGTAGCCTATATGTAGGATTGATGGGTGAAATTTGCATGAGAAGCGGGAATGTTGTTCGGCTTGAAGGAGAAAAATTTATTCGGCCACTCAGTTGTCAGAAGGCTGAGAAAGAATCGTAGGGTCCTTTGTTTTCTCCGTGACGTAAGACAAGTCGCATAGCCATGGTTATGTTTACTGTGTGGCTTCTGGAGATGACATGTGACTCAGTTTAAACTAAGAACAAGACGAAAGTAAACAAAACCTGAGATCTATCTCACTCTTAGATCATACGAGTAATGTGCTAGTATGAAACAGATGTACTGGTTTTTGTTTACTTTAGCTTCGTTCTTATGGTGAAAACAATTTTATCTGGATATGAACCAAGTGCTCGTGCTACTCAAGGCCTTATTTAAATGATATTGATGTACTTTAGATAATTCCGTTACTTGAGTCTTAACGTTCGTAGTTATGACGATGAACATGAAGATGAAGACAATGATGATGGTGATGAGCAGGGCCCGGATTTTGATGACATGTCATCTTTTGACTGGATCATCATGGACGTTGCCCACTAGTGCAGGTATTCTGATCATGACTCTTAGATTATATATATGGTAATTTTTAGGATCATTTGTGTCATTTATTCCCATTTTTGTTATATCATTTATAGAATTTAATGTCTTTTTCGGTCATTTTACGATCTTTTTTTCCACATTTCATACTTTTATGTAATTTTAAAAATATAAGTAAATATTTTCTTATTTTATGTTGTTTCTCGCATTACGAGTATATGGAGTTTTTGTGCTTTACTTACATTGAATATTATCGAAACTCTAAATAAGCATGTATAAATAGAACTTGTTATAATTTTAATATGGATACAGAAAGATTGTGTTTGCTGTTTTCATTTAACCGTTTGTACCAATTAACCAATTACAAGCTTATAATTGAACAACAATTTAAATGTATGTAGAGTAGACACAAATCTCAGGAATAAACTAGTATTCTCAAAAAAATATTTTGGGTCTTTTTTTGTTTGTTTGTATTTTTCAGTCATTTTATAGCTCATTTTCAAAGTATTTTAGGTCATCAAAATCCGGGCCCTGGTGATGAGGATATTAAGTATGGATTCAACGGCAGGAATGCTATTTATTAAATCCCTATAGTATAAAGCCACATGGCTGACTCACTCACTCACTGACATTAATGTTTGTCCACTTCTAGATGAGCTAGAAACTTGAAATTTGGTACACATAGAGCTTTTAGGCTGTAAACCACAGAAAAATTATAGAAAGTTTATTTTTTGAATTTTTAGCCCTAAAAACCCCCGAAAGAAGGCTCGGTTTCCATGGCAACGGTATTATCAAAGTGTTCACATAGGGCTCAAAAAGGCAATAGCCAATACAGCAGACTAAATACACGCACTGTATCTCCCATATCTTCCATATATCTTTTAAAAACCTTTCCCGAGAACCTCAGCGGGGGTTTGGAAATAAATTATTTTTAACGTTTTAATCATAAGTCTTATCTGTTTTAATTTTGATTTTACAATTTTCTTCTAATTGCAATATTAATTTTCGGACTCTTACTATACAAACCTTGGCAGGAATGTTTATAAAGTGCACAAGGAATTTTTAATCTATAACCTACTACTTGGAAGATATTTTTGTAATTAAACGATGTAAAGTAATTACGCATGATAATTTATTATTAAATTTTAATGACAAATTTAGGGCCAATCTTAGAAGAACCCTTCACGTTTCAAGCGTTCTTATTAAACGATAGGTTGCCTTTGTTCTGTTATAATGTTTTTCTGTGCATAATCGGCGAACTGGAAAAAATCCTCGCTAATTGGCTCACAGATTCGTTTGCTACATGAAACGATGTATTGCTTTGTTTATATTTTACTTCCGGTGAAAAGCAATGCGTTCGATATCCAACTACAAAGCTTATGCCTATGTCACCGTTATGTAAACAATACCGGTACTACATAGGCATCAATCATTGGAGGCGGTAATTGTAGAAGGTAGGCAAACACTTTTTTGGCAAACAGATAAAGTGATTGTATACATTTTTATTACTCGAAACGAAGTTACATGACCATCAATGTTTCAATCAAAATTAAAACAGGAATATAATAATAATTATTATTATTGTATTCAGCTATTTATTTTTTGTTTTAACCTATTAGGGGTTTATAATGGGCAAAGAAAGTACAAAATATAAATAACTCAAAATAATAATTTATAATTTAATTTAGTTGAATTCGGGTCATTCAAGTAGTTCATATACGTATATTTAATGCCTATATTTTGTGTATTATATATTATTATATTGCTATTAATCTCATTGTATATGCAATATAAGTACATGATTTTCCTTTTATGAAACCATGCTATTCTTCTGAGAGGAGTAGACTAGGCCAGACGATTTTTACTTACATTTTGTAGGCAGTATTCAACACGCCTGTTTCTCTATACATTTCGCAGCTATTACATAAATCGCTTTTAAATATTGGTATCAGGCCCGGGCGGCTTAGGTCGCTTAAATCCTAAAAGGGAGAGGTGAAACTAAGGTAAAGAAAGAAAGAAAGAAATATTGGTATCATATTGGCAACTTTCCACTCTTCTAGTATATGTCCAGCAAATGTTAATTAAATGTAAGAGTCATACGATTAAGGGAAGCGGTGCACGCTTAAGGGATGACAGAAGTGTTGAGAGTGATTTTCTAAACTATTAGGACTAGAAACTTGAAAATTTGCACACTTAATTAAAACATAAATAGATGTTTAAGTTTCAAATTTCATTTTGATATCTCAATTTTTTTTTTAGATATAATTAAATTAATTGATTTTTAAAAATCAAAATTGAAATCTATCTCCTCCGACAGATATTAAAAAATGGATGTGAATTTTTTATGTGAGATTCTATGATGCTTGCTTAACAGATTCAATGATTCAGATTTTTTATATTATTTATACTTTTTGTTTAAAAAAATATTTTACCCAGAGAAATAAAAAGTTGATAAAAAATTGATATATTTCTATGTAAAATATTAATTTAAAAAACAAACTAAGACCCATACCAATAATCTGATTAGATACTTTATTACACACCTCACAAAGTACACTGTGAAAAAATTTCATAGCTGTATCTATTTTTTTATGGGAGGAGATAGATTTTGAATGTGGCAAATTAACATGAAAATTGAAGCTGAGAAAACAAGCGATTAAAGTTTACATGCACTCAGAGTAAAAAATAAGCATCTTCTGTACCTATAAATAAACCTTTATAATTACAAGCTTTATAATTCCACTGAACTATCACTAAATACGAATGGAGCCCTACACAACACTTATATATTTTATACCTAAAAATACTATAATAAATACGACTAGGTAACAAAGGATAGCACGAGGATTACGTGAAGTACTTTATAAATGGCGTCAGAAACGCCTGTTCCTTGCGCCCAAATGACATAAAATTTTGCACAGATATACTTTAGAGTATGCTTGATTTTTTTACACTAAAATCCAAAAATCTTTTTTTTTTTTTTTTACCAAAATAGCAAAATCAACACTTCTGTACTCCCTTAATGAGTTCAGTATTTAATTTAATTTTTGTGTTTATCTAATGTTTTCAATAGTTCTTCCAATGTTATTGAGTCCACATTTGCATGTTCATTTTCGAAGATTATTGGTGGGTTCAGCAGTACCTGTCCAAAAGTTTCCGTATTATGTCTTCCATTTTTTGTTTAAATTCAGTCGGGTTTAAAATTGCAGTATCTTTCTGACTTCGATACTTAATTTCAATACTTAATTTACTTAATCTTGGTCCCCATGGAAAACCTTTTCTATTTCCGTGATGTACTGCTTCCCAATGTTGTCTATTAAGTTTCGTGATTCCCTTTTAGCTATAGCTCATTTTTATTTGTGTAGTTCCCCGTGATCAGGTAACCTAGAATTAAGTATTTCAGGTAACTTCCCTTTTTATCTTGTTTGATTGTTGTAATATTGTAATTCAAAACCTCTAATCCTCTTTTATGTATTTTGGCTCTGTTTCCTAGGACTTCTCAAGTTGTATTAATTATGATATTTTTAATTCCCATTCATTCATTACTGAAGGTGTCTCTAATCGATGTTTGTGTTATATGTTGGTGCACTCTTGTTTGATAAAGAGTTTTATACTGTTTTCTCTTAGGATATGAATTTTAAGCGATTTATTTTCAATGATGGTTGTTTTGTTACACCAAATTCCTATCTAACTGGGATACAAATAGGACTTAGAACCAAAAAGTGGTTCAAGCAGATATCTGTACTTTTGTGAACTATCACTTCTTTTACCATGGGAAATATTTTCTTGTATGTGATTATGTATTGTATGGGTATAATGGATTTTAGTCCTCCGCTGTTTCAAATGGATTTATGCATGTCTCAAGTATGTTTAAGATTAATTGATAAATATTCTCCTTATTCCCTCAATCATTATAATTAGGATGACGAAACACAACTACATGGGATTACCTCGAAAAAATATGCATAAGGATTTATTGAGTTAAACAATATAAAATAGGCTTATGTTTACATTTAAGACTAAAAACAAGTGATAAAATTCTCAATAGAGTAGTTTTCACTCAATATCTATTGAATGTCATTAAAAAAGAAATTTATTGATAAACTATTCAGCATTGCTGCGTAACCACTCCTTATAAATAAAAATCACCAACCAGCAATTGCACAGGTTATGTAAGCAATCACTATGTAATGATGTCATTAGGGCACTTCACTTTTTAAAAGAATGACTATTTGCAAGAAAGGTCGCACATGGGAATGATTCCATTCCAGTAATAGGCCTAAGTAGTAAATATTTGAGAGAAATATTGTGCACATCTTAACCTTCAAAAGACAATAAATTTTACATTTTTATGGATGGTATAGACTGAATTACAAAACATATTATTATCGTCAGCATAAGTTGTATTATCTACCAGTTGTATGTAGCCGAATTAGTTTTTAATTATTGGATATTTTCCTGGTTAACGGAGCGGTCACAGTACCTGATTTTCCGCTTTCCTATAAGGAGCGTAGTTTACATATCCTTAGTGATATACAGTATGACTGAAAATTAACCGTTAAGTTCATGCCAGATATATCTTGGTATATCTAAAATCCATAATACAAAACAATTATTACCATCATACTTAAATTCACTCTCATAAGTATTAACGTGTAGGCCCTATAGATAAAATTCGACAATAGGTTATTTTGCCTACCAGGTTTTTGGAAGAAACTTCTGACTCATTCTGATAGAATCATCCATTAATTATAAACTATTCATTTTATAAGGCAAAATATTTTCATGGTTTTAATCTTGATCTTAATTTCATTCTAATCAGCGTAACCATTTTAATAGTTATTGTAGTTTCTTTTTAATTATTATTTTTTTTTATCAAGAAGAGGTAATTCCTGATTTGTGTAAGGACTGCATTTTTTCAGTTAAATCCTCAGTCTTTTTTGCTGCAAGTTTTCTTTACAGGCGGGTTTAACAGCGAGAATGCTACTTTTAAGCGAATGGATTGTGAAAATGAATTGCTTCCATAAGGTTTATAAATTGATTTTCTCTCCAAAGCAGCATAAGAGTACATGTTTCCGCAGCTCAACTGTGCTTGATTCATGAGTTAAAAAAAAGACTCTATCCTGACGGTTTTCCCATGTCATCACACAGGTTCACAACAAGGAAGAATGGTGCTTCCTAAACCGTTCTTTAAGCTTTATTCTGAGAGTTACGTGTTTTTATTTCTAGGGGAAACGTAAAAGTATATCTCGGTTTAAATCCCACAGATGTATAAGACAGTAGTAGGCAGCTAAACGTTTATAGGCCTATTTTAAAACTTCTCTGTCTCTACAACTCTTGCAGGATAAAGCTCTAAGGACTTTCCTGTTACGTTTTAGTCTGCAATTGTAGTGATAATTTATGTGACACGTAACCTTTGTTCGATATTAAAATCTCGTTACGGTATTTACAGATTCATTCACATAAAATATAATTGTTTCATTTGCAAACATTTCTCGAGTTAATTTTGCTTATTTCATTAATACAGATTAAGAAAAACTATTCCCAAAACACATCCTTGCTGAAATTCATAACTTATTATAAGTGTATCCTGTCCAAACAATTTACCTATCATATCACTGTTATGCCAAAACCACGAATGTGCAAAAATTCAGATAATGATTCAGTCCATTGCTGAACGTTGTATTTTCTTCTCTTGATGAGTAAAAGTTAGTTCCATTTCCATTAAAATACAAGTTCTGCTTAATTTTTTATGCTACAGTAACAAATGTGACTCATTCATGATTTTTTAATTTTTGCACATTCGTGGTTCTGGCATAACAGTGCTCGATCATTCAAAATACTTCCGAACCAATGTATTGCTGTAGGTCTACATCTAATTTCGACTGCTTCTAGCTTAAGAATTTGATGATTAACGGTGTCAAAGGCCTTTCTAACATAAACCTGAAAAGAAAGAAAGAAAAAACATAAATTTCAAACAGAGGAAGTATTTCCTCACAAAAGAAGTAGGATTATACAATACGTAAAATTGTTGTGTACAGTACATAACATAGATTTTTTCAGTGCAGTCATTAAGGGCAATCATAGGATAAAGTTTTCAACTGCCGCCGTGTCTCGAACTCGGCTCATTTCTTATAACCTCTCACATTTCTTTGATGAAAAGACAATCCATAGATCTTGGGAAATATAAATAAATAATTGTGGGAAGTAGAACTAACAACATATCGGTACCGGTAGACTACTTGCTTCAAGTGCGTAAACACACAAAGAAAAACAAAATATAATATTTATTTTTGCAAGAGGAAAACAAAGCCATCCATATATGTTCAGTACAATATACAACACGAGTATGGTCACAATGTATAAATATCTCAGACATTGACAAATTTGAAAGAGTAAAATTCTAGATTTCAACAATAGCTCCTCTATAAAAGTTGTATCTCTTTGTTATATAGTAGCCTATACGTTTCCATGGGATTGTTTGTTTTCGTGGAAAGTATAGCTGAATCCTGACCCGTCCAGATTATCTTAATCATGAAGTCTCTCTTGGTTTTACATCTCGCTTCCTATTATGTTAGTAAAAAATAGTACTTAGAGCGGCTTCATACTTCTCGGAAAAGTTAGTCGGTCTAATTATAACGGATTTTAATGTATACCGGTAACTATTGTTATTTATTGCAGATTTGGCCGGTACCAAACACATTCAGAGGATGTAAACTGGACCATGTAGGTCTACCACCGCATTTTATCACCTACAAGAATCTCAACAGCATGGTGAGTACTATGCATTATATTGCGTCTAAAATTATTTCTGTATTAATAAAATTGCTTGTCTAAAAAGAAAGTCAGTTTTAATTTACTGGCACTTATTATGTAGTGTTGTGGCTTTATAAAAAAATATAAAAGCTAAAAGCGAGCGAGGTGGCCGAAATGTTAAAGTCTTGGACTCGCATTCGGGAGGTCCCAGGTTCAGATCCCGTGGCCGACCAATTTGACATGGATTTTTCCAAGGTTTTCCTAGTCGCAAAGGCAAATGCCGAATAGGATTTTTACATACCATGAATCATCCTCAGCATTTCATCCTGTATCATATCCATTTAAATTAAATCAGTTGAAATTTACTCCATTAAAATAAACCTACAATAGAAACAATTGAAAAGCAATAGTTCCATGGCCTATCCTACTGTACAGATACAGATCCCAAACTTCTGATATAGCCTCGAAGGTGAAAGGAGTATAAACACAGCTGAAATAAAAAATAATAAAAAAAAGCTAAAAATTCACTAGTTTAGAACATATTATAGGCCTATATTGTATACTACAGTGTGCAAATTATCTGGAAAACGTTTAGTGCTCAATTGTCGTGTTTTGTCATATAACAGAATTCAATTGAAGTTTTAAGTTTACATTTGAAGTTTTATTATATTACAACTCAATTACAAGTTTCAATTTTTTCCATATTGTAACCTTTTTATTTATCAAGACACCGCCCGAATGAGCACTTGTTCAGGGTCGGGGGCAGTCCAGAAATAGATGTAGGCCTATGTACACCAAACAGAAATACAAACTATTCTAAACAAAAATACAATCCAATAATATCCATCCGCAACAATAAGAGGAACAAAATTTTCAAAAGAAGAAACATGAAAAATAAATCTTTATATAATAAACTTAATTAGCTTCTTAAATGTTCAGATTAATAATTCAGGAATACATTTACAATGGAATTCAATAATCTGGAACCGAAACTAGAACCGTGGACCCTTCCAAGACTCAGAGAGAGCCACATACCGTGGGTGGGGGGTTAAGAAGAATAAAGCTTTTATATGCTTAATAATATTTATTAATTTTTGTGATAAATATTATGAAACATTCAGTAACGAAACATATGAAATTTTGAAATTAATCTTACGATTTCTAAGTGAATTCATGTATTTGAATAGATATACGGTTAAATCTGAATTTCAAGCTTGAGTTTAAAACTTTTAAATGCACAAAAGACTCAACACTTTCGAAAATATGAACCCCGAAACCTTACGACTGAAATGTTATGTAGGTTATCGTTAGGTTCAATTTCGAGTGTCCCGCCACTAACTTGAATACTTGATTAATGCTGAAGATTCAAAATACAAAATAGACTAAACACTTCGGTGTATCACAACCCATCAGTTCATTTCACATTGCATTTTTATACAGTAAAGAGATTTAATTTTAAAAGTTGGGCCTGCGTTCTTGGAATTTTGTAGCATATGAGTCCCTTATGGGGTATGCTGTGTATGCAGAAGCACACCCGAACGACCCCCGAAACTCATAAATCCTGTAACACTTTCCACACTTATAATTAATTAATGAATGAATTGTTGATTATTTAAGCCCTTGAGAAATACACTGTGGATATTTATCCTTTATGTTGAGCGTTTCTACATTATAATTGACTAGCTTAAAAGGCCCGGCGTCGCCCGGGTTTTTTATTTTGTAATTGGAAATTAACTTATGAAGGACTTTAGATTTATAAATTCTAGGTCCTTATATAGGTATTTATAATTTGAAGTAGAAAGAACGACTTATCACACTCAAACTATCCCCTAAGAAAATGTTTGAAATAGCTTTTATGGCTATATGTAGAATTTTGCATCCCATCGCTTGTACAGTACACAGTAAGCCCGGGAGGGGTTCTAATAAGAAGAAACCGAAATTCCGGTAACATAAAATTGTATTATCGTGGCTGAAAATTTTGTTTCTCACTATCATGTTACCATAAAACCGTTTTCGGAATGAAATTAAACAGAAATACAATATCACTTTCATACATCTCTTCCCAAAACATATTACCTTACCTCGTATTGTTTTCTCTATGTCCAGGGTAAAGAAAGTTATGTGACTGCATTATTTTCGTGGATATTGATAGTTCTCTCATTTGTTTCTCTCATTTGTCAAATTTATTCTACTTTCATTTTTTTTCCATGGCCATCTGAGACCCGCTGGTAACAATATGTTTTAATGTCAAATGTGATTCGGATTCGATAATTCTGTGTAAGAAGGGATTAAGTATTCTCAAAAACATTTGATTTTTGGCATTTAGAATCTGAATTTTTCAAAATCCTTTCTTAGTGAGCACCTACATTATGAAACGAAGGTACTGTCAAAATTCCAAGTCTCTACCTGTTATAGTTTAGGCTGTACGTTGATTCCTGTCATTCAGTCAGTCATTCAGTCAGTCAGGACAAAGCCTTTTATATATATAGAGATATGAAGCATCACGTGCTACTGCAGTATAGAGAAATCGGAACAATGTGTGTAATGTATCAACGTAGAGCCTAAACTATAATAGGTAGAGACTTGGAATTTTGACAGTACCTTCGTTTCATAATGTAAGTGCACACTAAGAAAGGATTTTGCAAAATTTTGATTTTTAATGCCAAAAATCAAATGTTTTTGAAGAGACGAAATACTTTCCATAAGAAACACACGAGTAATTCCATTGTTATGGAAAATAGTATTCAATTGTGAAATTAATTGAAGATGGCCTTGCTCGGTTGCTGCCTTGATTCATTTGTTTACGATTCGCAGAGACTGATTTTTTAAAACATATGTGGACAGAAGGGGAGAATGAATGCACGCCTAAATGGGAAAACCTTGAATGATTTGGGTGAAACACACAATTATGCCGTTTTTTTAGTGGGGGGGAGGGCTAGGGAACTCGAATCTGAGGCTTTTTTCCCCCCGGGCGGTGCACTTTGTTCGTGAAATGCTATCAATGCTATCAATCGTTCTAATAAAATCGTTTATGCATGATTTGGGTAAGGTTCATAAATGTATCGTTAATTTTAATCGTTTCATTTCAAATTTGTATGCCAATATGGCAGCATAAGATTAATTTTGTTCGTTTAATTATGAAATAAATATTATTAAATAAATTATTAATATAATTAATAATACAATTATGTAATTCCTGCAATTTATCTAAAAACGATGTCAATGTTAATAAATATAATGTTTTAATTATTTTTCTGTTAGATAAATGATTTAAACAAAACATCTAACAGTTGAGTAAATAATCGCGGGTTCAGCCGCGAGCACCTGCTAATAGCATACACAATGGGAAATATAATAATAATAATAATAATAATAATAATAATAATAATCTTTCTTTCTTTCTTTCTTTACCGTAGTTTCATCTCTCCCTTTTTAGGATTTAAGCGACCCAAGCCGCCCGGGCCTTATTAATAATAATAATGTTTTATTTTGCCTGGCAGAGTTAAGGCCATAGGGCCTTATCTTCCACTCAGCCAGGATAAATACAAAATACATTAAAGGAATACCTACAAAAAACAAATACAATAGATACCATACATAATAATAACAAAATGCTAGCAATAGAATAATAATACAATTGATATGCCTATATTAAAACATAAGACAAAAATGCGTCCAATAATGTGCATACTTTGAGGAATGATACGTGAAACTCAGACATGCTTATTGAAGGTCATAATATATTCATCATATTCGCCAAATAGTGGGTAGATGACCGTGTTCTCTTGTGTACTTAGCTTTCCTGACTATTTGCATTCATGCCACGGAGTTGCAATATTAACTGGACGTGTGCCATATGTGTCAAGCTTGACAGCAGATCTGTCCGCTCTCCGTGTTAATTATTGTCTCACAAACAAGACTAAATCACGTTATACGTGACGTATTGTACCCCTCCTAGATTAACTCAACGACGGCATGGCATTTGTTTTGTGTACTAAATCACTATAATTATAATAATTATAGTATACTTCTGACTCGTAGCTCTTGTAGAAACCTCTTTTTAAATACAAAGTTCATTTGGATATGCTATGTCATTCTTCATTGCTATGTTATACTTTTTGAATGAATACAACACTTTTTTTGGCCTACAGCACACAACAGGAGATTGCTATAGCGTTTAAAGGACTAAGCCCACTTATATTTTGATTCGTTAGAGTGTGGATTGTGTATTGGCACACCTAACGTGTACAGATTTATATCATAAAGTGGTATCAAGCGTTTAAAATAAGAAATGCCCATATTTTTTGCAGCATTTGAGCTTGATCAACTGAGGCGTACTGAGTTTCGTAATATAAACTGAGGAGCTACTTGATTAAGAAGTAGTTAGTTAGTTAGTTTATTTTCTTACACAGTACAGTGTTTTTCATTAACCTACTTATAAGTTTACATATATTTATAAACTACATTTCTTAAGTTTAACACACACATTTACAAATTAATAATTTACATACAAATATTCAATACATGTATAATATTTAAACACGCAACATTTTACTACATTATACATTTTAATATTATTTCTAGCTCTATTTTTACAGTATATGGAAGATGAATTTTACAAATTGAATGATAAATTTAAGAATACAGTAGGCTATATACACACTTACAACGAATAGAGATCACTTATATTATAAAAACAGTTTGATAAAAGAAAGGATTTGAGCATTCTCTTAAATGAAATTTCTGTTTTTTGTGATGTGATATGAGAGGGGAGTGAATTAAATACCTTAGAGCATAAGTAGTATGGAGAAGATTCGAATAGATGGGTAGAGTGTTTCGTCAGTGCTATACTGTTTTTATGTCGGGTGTTGTAAGCGTGGTAGTCAGAATTAACTTTGAAAAGGAGTCTATGAGAATAAGCAAACAGGGCGGCTTCAAAAATAATGATACATGGTAGTGGGAGGATCTTGTGGGTCCAGGCACGGAAACCATCATTAAAGGCCATGGGTATCGGCCTGCTTTTTTTTTTTTTTTTTTTTTTTGTGTGCCCACCCTTACCCCCGGAGTGCCAAGCAATTAAGCCTAAACCTCCGGTCAGACCAAATTTTGGTAACCATATGTGATGTGTGTATGCCTATTGTGCCCTTATGTACATCCGTAGGGGATGTTGATGGTGTGACGTGTTTGGGCTGAGTACTTGTGTCTTTGTACTTTGGCGCAGGATAGACCTAAGTGCGGATAGGTCTTATGTGCAATATTTCCGAGTGTGTTTCTTTTTGGTGAAATGTAGTTATGTATTCTAGAGATTTGTAGTGCGTGTATCTGTTTGAGGGGATTATTGACCAGTCCGGCATTCGCCTAAGAACGAGGGAAACCCCTCAAAAACCTCGTTCGGACTGGAGCAGTGGCCAAATGACCGTCTACTTTGGTGTGTTAATTTACTATAGACTTTTCGAGAAGTGCTGTTTTTGCAAAGGTTTTAAGTGCTGGGAAGGTGTTTTTACGCGTCCAGAACGTGAGGTCCGGTGCCCAGGCTTCCTCTTCTGCCCTAGCGGCTTCGTGGAGGAGTAGTCGAGCTTCTCGATATCGAGGACAAGTATACAGCATATGATACATGGTGTCTGGTTCGCTGTCCTCACAAGCGCATAGATCGTCGTCTGTGAGATTGAAACGGATTAAGTTAGCGGCAAAGTTGCCGTGGCCAGTTAATACCTGTGTGACGAAGTGGTCCAATTTAATCCATGGCATTTTAAGTCTATTTCTGATATTTGGGAAAAAGTCACGAGTGATTCTACCATTTTGGGCAACTACCCATTTTTGCTGCCAAATATCTATTAACTGTGAGTGAATGCGTTCATAAAGATGTTATCGATCTAAGCTCTCAAATTCCCTTGGTCCGATTTGAAGGGCACCTAATTGAAAATTAATTTGCTTCCGCACTTTGTACCTGGCTATCCGTTCCTCAAGCAGGAGATCAACAGGAAGAACACCAGCTATGACTGGTAGAGCATCATTCGAAACAGTGGAGTAGGCTTTAGTTATTCGCAAGAGAGAATGTCGCTGGGCAGATTTGAGTTTACGGATGTGATGTGTGTTAAGTTTAGTGGCCCAAGCGTTTGCAGAATACGAGACAATAGCCTCAAAAATAGCAGAGTAAAGTATACGATAGTTAGTGAATTTGTATCCCCACTGCTGTCCAGAAAGTCTGGCTAGGGCCTGAAATAGGTTGTTAGCTGTAGCACTGATTCTTTGAATATGAGCGGTAAATTTATTACCTTCTTGTAAAGTTATACCCAAATACTTTGTTTCTCGAACATACGGGATCCGGTCCTGTCCTATCCTGATGATTGGAGGGTGATTTCCTATTTTCCCCTTGAGGAGCATTGAATTTGTTTTAGTTTTAGAAATCTTTAGCTTTGCTTTGTGGGACCAAGTTTCCAGAATTGTTAGTGCTCTATTAGCTTTGCGTTCGAGATCTGTTCTGGACTCACCTTCGATAATAATTACTGCGTCGTCGGCATAGGCTATGACGTCAGCGTCTTGAGTCTGTTCAAGTTGTCTGAGGGCTTCATCAAACACCAGGTTCCAGACCCTGGGTCCCAATACTGAGCCTTGGGGACACCCTTTGGATGCGGCCTTTGTGAATGAATGAAGGTTATCCCTTAGCGTTATTCGTCTGGACCGAAAGTAGTCACTGAGGACGGCATATATGTTCTGTGGACAGTTTATATTACGAAATCTCTCCAGGGCGTGTGGCCACCAGACGTTGTCAAATGCGCCTTCTATATCTACGAAGATGGTATCGGCCTGCTGACCGCATGCCTCCAATCCTGCTATCTTCCCACGGTAGAGGATTCAGCGGTCGCATGGTAGGCCTAGTCGTTCAAGGGATGTTGCGCCACGGAGTTTTTTTATGAGCCTTATGATCCAACAAATCATAATACTTGTAGTGTAGTAATACTTTCTCGTACCATAAGTATTATTATTATTATTATTATTATTATTTAATTTCCAGGGATGAAAACCCTATTTCGCCACAGAGGCATGTTAGGGCTGTAGTTTACAAACTAATTTTAATAATTATATAATATAACAATTAAATAAGTTATTAATTATAGTTGATCATGAATGTAAGTTTAAATCTGATAATTTCTCTAAAACAGTAGATTTTGTAAAATAAATGGAGACGTGAGTTGGAAAAGTTTTCTTTCTTCGCACTGAGAAGCATGGAATTCAACACTAAACTTTTTTTCTTTCGAATAATGGACAGTTAAATAAGACGTGTTTCACAGTTTCTGTTGACAACTGACATGTGCAGACGTGGTTTCTGTCTGTAATAACGTTGAATCTCGTAAAATAACTAATCAAACATATTATCGTAGGTATAACTGGGACGCTAGGACCTTAACCAAGCACGTGCAGATTGTTTATCGTCCGCCGGTAGCAATGGAGTAGGGTTTGAAGAGAATGCAAATACTGTACTATTCATTCCAAACTATGCGGTTCATAATTGCCCGTAAGACATCGTAAATACTTCAGACGTAAATTATCTGTGTCCATTTTCTCAATTAATATCTTCCGGTTATTCGCTGTTTTCCTCCACCTAAAATGTAAATCTTTCAACACTTGCCTTAAAGCCCAATTACCCCCAGAAAAATTAATTTTGTTCCTTAGGACAGGTAACAGCGTTTTTAAAGTTGGCCTTTCCTCATTTGTTTTGTGAAATTCATTCACCGTTCTTCCAATTACACACTTATGAAAATCATCTAAGACTGTTTTCACTTTTTATCTTGGTCGCTTTTTGTGTGGAGTACGGTACTAAATCTCGTTCCATCTTGAACACATTTCTCGCCTTCTTTTACAATTCTCTTCATGCTGCTGAGTGAAATTCCTGTAGCATCCGAAACACGCTGCTGAATTGTATATTTAGGGCCATTTGGTGCACCTGTTTGAAATACCTAGGCTTATATACATTCCACACTATTTCCCTACTCTGACTGTGAATCACTTTACTACCACCTACCTTTTTGCTAGAATAACTACATTCGCCCGCCTTATATTGCTCTTATTAACGTATGCCACTTCGCTATTGAATGCTGTGAGGCTAACTAAGATGTTTTTACACGGTCCGTGCAGTATGAACTGTACGCAGCCGTTTGTTTGGCTCAGATCTTACCGATCGAGTTATACTAGAGGAATGATTTGGTTCGACCTTAAATTCGAGGTCGATTTTTCCATAATGATGCATGTTTTGAGATCCTTGAATCCACAAATATAGTGTTCAGAAAAATGTGTGTGTGTGTCTATGAACCAGAAACCTGTATTTTGTGTTACACCGGTACTACTTTATAATTAGTAATTTTACTGCTTTGTATTGAACCTTCCTTAAATGTGTACCCTTTTTAATTCCCAAGGATTCAAAATAATCAGTATTACCAAGCGAGGTGGCCGAGATAGTAGCGCCTTGGACTCACATTCGTGAAGTTCCGTGTTCAATCCCCAATTTGACTTAGTTTTTCATGCTTTTCCCAATCGGAACGGCAAATGCCGATATTTACTTAGGCCATGACTCTTCGCTACTATTTTAACTTGTATCATAGTCATTAAAACTGAATATCAATTGAAATTGAAATTACTTATCAACAATAGATGAATATGCACAAGGATAGTTACATTGTTTACTTGTATATTACGCACAGTACCTGAACTCCTGGTGAACTCAATGTTCAAAAAAGTGTAAGTAAATATAAGTAAAAATCATTCTATTCGCTCGTATTCCGGTGTAGCTGCGGTAGTTACAGCCTGCTTAGTGGTTCTGTGACGTACAGTACTGAGGCGTTTGCCATGACAAAGCCTTGCTTGGCAAGAGTGAGTCTGCAACTGGTGTGTCTCGTCCTTTGTGTTCGTATTGCCTCGGACAGTGCAATGTAGTGAAATATTAGTTGAAGAAAGAAAATAATAGTCTAGAACAGGACTGTTGAGCAGTACTCCGAAGGTGTGAAGTCATTTTCGCGTGCAGCCGCAGATTTAAACAGCTTTGTCCCTCACCCGGAGTTTTTGAGAAAATACAAGAAGCACTCATTTCGTCGCCCTCGCAACCCTAGACGGGAGAGTGGAACCAGCCGGCCATATTCCATCCTCCACACTGTGGCGAGTATTACGGAATGAATTTGCATCCCGCGAATGAAAGTTTTAAAATCATAAAATATTATATTCCTTATTTTTTTAATTTGCTTTGTAAAATGAATTATTTTTTCGTGTTAAATAGAGTTCCCTTGCTTCTACTGGTCTCTGAGGTGGCCCCGGCATTGGGCTGATCACTCATCGGGGAAAGCCATCCATGTCCTTATCTGATCAAAAAAGTGTTTCAGTGATCCTTTTAACCCTCCTCCCGACAGGTCGCGATCTTGTATGTTCTGGGCGGCGTGGTCCACATAAACGTCCCTACAACAGGACTGAATAAGCTAAGAGAAAGAGAAACATACCTGTAAATCTATAAACACGGAACTGCCACAGTTATATGCACAAAAATGACATCGACCTGGGCTGGAATCGAACACGCGATTAGAAAGCCAATACCATACCGTCTATCCCACAGCAAACGAATTGAGGGTAAGAAACCCTCTTATTTTGTTAAATTTAAAAATTATCTTTAAAGATTTTCGTAAAAGCATCTGCAAGAATGCATTTCACGAAGATTTAAATGAGAGCTACGGTAATCTAGAAAATATACTACCGTCCTAAGTGGATACTTTACTCGTACTTTTGGATAGAACAGGTTATCTGAGTCTTCCGAACAGACATGTAAAAATGTACCTGGTATTAGTCGGACCTCAGTCATACTATTAGCCGAACCTCAGTAGTACTTTAGTATTAGCGTATTCTACTTTTACTGAATTACTATGTATGGAGGTTAAGGTGTTACACGCTTAAATAAGAGAGAGGATTGATGGGGCTTTCCCCTAGTACAAGAGTACCTATCTGAACTGACTGCACTAACTGACTTTACTGACGGATAAGAATAATGCATAACTAAACTAACTGATCTTACCAAAGTAACTAACTTACACAGCGAAACTTTACAAGTCCCTTGTTCTGTGCGGGCAAGAGATCCCAACTCCCCTTGTGACGCTTGAGGCCGCCCCCATCGCTTTTCTTTCTATTATCTTTGGTGTTCTATTTCCCCCTCTCCTCCCCTTGTCAGTACAGTGGGGTGAGTTAGCTTTTATCGTGACACGTGATTAAAGAATGTGATGTGAAAGTCACATAACTTCCTCTGCCCAAATAAAAGGTAGCAGTATTCACATATCCTTGTACAGAATCGCAAGATAATTTTACGCTAATTATGCTATAAATATCTTATAGCCCCTTCTTTGAATGTTGCGACTAAAAACGCAGGCTATGAACAAACAAAAAAGGATGAAACAAGTGAGTGCAAACGTTTATTGAACTTTCCGCCATTAAGAATAATTTCCGAAATTTATCGAATATTCCCCTCAAATATTTCTTAACTGTAAGCATGGCCAACAATACATATTTCTCACTTCATGTACTTATATAGAATAAGAGAGGCCTTGAATGGGCGTACTGAGTTGTTCAGGCAAGACAGAGTTTCTACAAACAGCTTACAACCACTCTTCAGAAAATTTGTTTTGAAAAAAAGATACAAATAAAAGTTTTAGCTCTTGGTACATGTACAAACTTTAAAGGAATCGTTAGATCCGTTTTTGAGAAAATCGCAAAAAACAAAATTTTCTTAATATAAAGTCCCCTTAAATGTAAGAGAAGGTTGTCGCCAATCTTCATGTCACAACCTCAGAAGGTAGGGTACTTAACCCAAATACAACATTTTGTTTTCGTACAATTTTCCGTTACAAGAGGCCGTATTGCAAAGAGCGCGTATTCACAGTAGGTGGCTTATAGCTACCCTTCAGAGAATTTGTTCGAAAAAATGTTTCAAATAAAAGTTTTAGCACTTAGTATAAGCAACCCATGTTCAACATTTAAAGAAAATCGTTTGAGCCGTTTTCGAGAAAATCGCGAAAAACTAAAATTTCTTCATCTAAGTCCCCTTAAAAATAAGATAAATTCGCCAATCTTCGGCTCACATCTTCAGAAGTTACCTGACCCAAATCCGAAATTTTGTTTTCATACGGCTTTCCGTTTTGGAGTTACCCTGTTCACAGACATCCACACACACACAGACACACAGACGTGTTTCCAGAAATAGTTTATTTGGATTCATGAGGCCTTGAAACGTGTATTTATGTTAAAAACTCAACTCAACTTTCCTCTACCTATAGTACCTATGGTACGAGGAAGTAAAAATTAGATGGTGGAGATGGCAGTCACCAGTCAAACACCGGTCAGATACCAGCTGGAGTTCAACATGAGCTGACATTAAAACATTTAAGCTGGATCGGAGCAGCTACATAGTCTAACCTTCAAGATGTAATTTCAGTGCAGTGCGTCGTTTGGGGATAGAGGATGTTTGGGTAAGTCGTGAATATTTTAAGTAATCAGGTTACATTCATATGGCAGTTATATTGGCCAGTTAGTGTTTTATGTTGTACCGTTGAATCTGTTACATTGTCCAAGTAAATTCATAGAATCACGTAAGTTGTGGTAATTTAACTTTAAAGTCAATTTGAGGCTAATTCTAGTTTTGATTAGGTTATATCAACAGTTGCTTCATAACTGCTTGCTATCGGTTTGGAGGCTTCACCTCGCTGTGCGTTAGGCTATTCGAAATTGTTTCTATCCGTATTCCCTTTTATTTATCTACATATACAGCTCGATACTTTTGGTCATGCAAATGTGATTATATAATATATTAGAAGGGGAAAGTTTTATTCATAAAGTAAAGTTCGTGAGATATTATGTAATATTGTAACATGCTGTGACGGTATAGCAGTTCTGGTATATTCTGAAGGACGCCATCTTGAATTATTTGGGAAACGCCCTCAGTCAGCTGGTTTGTAAATTGTTCTATGGTCCCTTATTAAGGCTAGTAAATGTCAGTTACCTAGTAATTTAGTATTGATCGCCTTTCATGTTCTTGCATTTTGCTATTATATTCTCTTATGCCGTTGATTGAAATTATTGCAAATCTTGCCCTTATATTCATATTCATGATAGAGATATTGCTGTGGATTTCTGGTAATATATATATAGTGAATTAGTATTTGATCAGATTTTCTGTAGATAGTCCCGTTTCATGAACATAAACTATCGTTTCTGGGTCTTGAATTCAGTTCATTAATGTTTAATTCGCCTCTTGTTTACTTATTCTGAAAAAAGTTCATGAGTTCTTATAATTAAATCGGCAAAAGATAGATTTATGCTGCACCCCAGCCAAGCTCCACCGTTTTGTTAGGTTAGGAACGTTTATGTTAGTTTAGCAGCAATATACTGAATAGCACAAGGTTTATTATGTCTCACATTGAATTTCTTCTGTGACGAAACCCTAAACCCCACCTTCCCAGGCGGGCCTCATTAGAGAGGAGCCTAGGGTGCAGCATAAAACTATTTTTTCCCGATTTATGACATTGTAGGTAGGCCTATAGAAGTTCAATCAGGCGTCCACGTTACATTCTTAAATTATGTATTTGCAATTATAATTTAATTATCGTCTCTCGGTTTATGCTTCATGTCAGATTTACTTCTGAATTTTCATAATCCATTTAATGTGATTTATTCTTCATTGTCGCATACTTTTACTGTTACCAGTCCATTAAGAAATTAATAAATGGATCATGGCAGGGATCATTTCGTCAGCTCCCAACTGTACGTTATGAAATATTCTTCTTCTTTGGCACGCTTTTCCTACCCTGCCCTACCTCTTGTAAGTGGAGCCGATCTCATACAGCCCTGGAATGAACCTTCCATCTAAATTTCTTATTTAAATTAATTGTGAGTTTCTCAGTACTAATAAAATTCCTATAATCACCACAATACGTTACACCCTTACTTTAAGAACGTAACATTCTAACCCTCATACATACATAATTTAGTGAAAGTAACACCTTTAATGTGAGTACTGAATTATATAAATACTTTACTTTTATTAAAATTTTGGGCATTTTATGGGTATTTTATTTAGTTACCTAGTTTACTTTATAAGAACAGTGAGATCCGGCTAACATGAAATCATAGGTTCGGCTAATACATGTGTCTAAATAACGGAAGATATTTTCAAGTAGAGGAAGAATAGAGTGTGCACTGTTTCGTGGTGAGAATAACAAGTCATGTGTTTCTGTCATATCATTATTTGTTATCATGGACGCCCATACCCGGGGGCAAGGGGGGGCACAAATTAATATTTATTGTCAGGCGTTTTTCTTTTTTCTTTCTATAGTCAGGACAGTTATATATAAGTCAGTAGAGGCATAAACAGTTTGCAGAAGTTTTACCAAATCGACAACATTGAAGCAGAATCCACAGTGGATTAGAAAAGATGGTCCAGGGGGTCCGTGCCCGTAAAACTCAAAACCCAAAATTCTTTTTTTGTATTAAAAAATATTAAATTAAAAAAGTTTTGTTGGTGTGTCAAATATGATAGGCCTATAGCAATTATTTTGTTTTCATCTATTATTTCCATTGTTCCATGTGTTATTAAACTTTTCTTATAAATAGTATTAAGTATTAAAAACTTAGGCAACGATTTCTTGTTTACGTTGGCATGTCTTAAAATATGGTAAACAAATTTTCTAACTAGTTTTTCAGTGCTAAAATAGCGTAAAATTTGATTTTCATTAGTTCATTATTTAAAAAAATTTTCGGGGGGCGGACCCCGACCCCCCTTTCTTGGGGGGCATTCTATACCCCCAAACCCCACGGCACTTTCGACTCTCCCGAAATTATTTTCTGACTATATCATTGTTGCACTTATTATATTATTAATATACTGCCACAAAATGGCCCAAGAAGTTAAAGCGACAAAAAATTAATTACTTTAAAAAATTGGCCCTCCTCTAGAAAATATCATATGAGCGCCCTTGTTTGTTATGGTTTCTACTTTTTACTTTCATTTGTTCTACAGGTAATAAAATAAGTTATTAATAATTTCTCTCTCACACTTTAAAATTCCCCGCATGTGCAAAATTCAGTTTACGAGGTACTAGTGTTGATAAAGTAGGCCTATCTATAAATTGAACAAATGCAAGTCAATCAAGATAAGGAATTAATTAAAGCTTATCAGTTAATAAATCATGACACACATGGGTACATATCTTAACACCCTATTTCCCATATGTTGTTATCGGTAATGGCGATGGCGCTATCTGCTTCATTAGTGCACCCGGCCTCTCTGATCGTTAGTTGATCGTTAACTTTAAATGGGTATACATCCATCAGATATGTCTGAATGTAAACAGCTTCAATATCAATTACGTTTAAATCTGTAGATTCCTGGCGTGGCGAGACGATAAATAGCCAGACAGCCAGTATGAGGTTGTGACCCTATGGTGACCCTATGATGCACAATACTAAACTGGACTGAAGCAGAAATAGGTTTGTTGCGAATCACATAACAGATCAACTTAAAAAAGGCACCATTAACTAAAAAGGACACTTATGTGTGTAAATTATAGTTTTCCTCTTCATTTCTTGCAAATACTTCGATACACGGAAAAAATATAAAAATGTTTTCTGCCTATGAAATAAGTAGCAAATTTATAATAAGTATCCACATTATTCCCTCATATTACTTAAAGTTTCTTTAATAAATACAGCGCAAGGCTTAAAAGAGAACCGTTATAAATTTTACTTACAGTGCTCTTTTTACAGTTTTGTTAATGTGTTCATAAAATTCTAAACAAAAGTGTAACTTACACTGTTCACTATGATAGGCCTATGTCCATAATTTGATGCACAAAATCACATAATAGCTTCAGTAATAAAAACAGTAAATATATATTGGTATTGTATAAAAGTAACTTTCACTGTTGACTGTCGTAGGCCTATGTCAATATTATTTTGTTTGATGCACAGTAACTTTAATTTTTGTAGTTGAAATACACCTTAGTAAAATCATATAATAGTTTCAGTAATAGAAACAACAAAAGTATATTCGATGCTAGTGGTTACCTTTACACTGTAAAATGTTTATGTGTGGAATATACTCAACTTAACATACACATTACATTGTAGTTATTATTCCTGATTGCTGCTGAATGATGGGGCTCTTGAACCATATGCTCTAATATTTTCCAGCCATCAAACAAATATAGACATAGGCCTACAACAGTCAACAGTGAAAGTTACTTTTATACAATACCAATATATATTTACTGTTTTTATTACTGAAGCTATTATGTCATTTTATGAAGATATTCTGTGCATCAAATTATCATAATGAACAGTAAGTTATAGTTTTGTTGAGAATTTTATGAACGCATTATAAAACTTTAAAAAAGGGCACGTAACTAAAATTTATAACGATGGTTCTCTTTTAAGCTATGCGCTATATTTATTAAAGCAACTTTAAGCAATATGAGGGAATAAAGTGGATACTTATTATACGTAAATTTGCTATATATTACTCGTAATTAGGCTATCCTCAATGATTCATCATGAAATTTGTCAAACTATGAAATAAGTGTATATCACAATAGAACACTTACAGGTCTCAACTCATTATACCAGGTACTAATCGCACTTCGTGTAACAGTATGGGACCCTAAATAACCAGGAATAGTCTATGTCTCATCCCAGCAATTAATCGTGCTTTGTATGTAACAGTGTACAGATTATTCGGACATTTTATACTTAAAATCGTAAACTTATAGTATAGTATAGTATAGTATAGGTAGTCATTCATATGTTGGCAATGGTGTATGTGTACTTATTATATACTATGGATATATCCACAGTTATTTAAACTACGGTATTTTATTTTGGGTAAAAATAATTCAACACATACACTATTCTGCAAAAGAAAGCTTTGAGATTAAGTTTTGGAGTCTCGTCCACGACCTTCTGCTGGCTACTTTTTGTTGAATCATGCAGGCCTATTCTTATTTTGCAATCAATGCATATCTTGGCTTGTCTACTTTATGTTAATCAAAATGTACACAATTTTCCAACTTGTGATTCAATTCAAAGATACTATTCGATAAGTAAATTTGATGCTTATATAAGGAATATAATTTAACACAAAAGACTTCTGACTACACTTGTTTAAAATTACTTTTAATAAAATTAAGAATATTAAGTTTCGTAAGCAGTAGCTTATTTTACGGTAACTTATGGAGTGGGTATGTTCATTCAAAGTAAAATATATTAGGACTCCATTGTAATTTTTGTCAGATATAGAACCTCTTCATTAATAAGAGAACTGTTTTTACATATAATTAAACTACGCTGTAGCCAAAATTTACTCTTGCATATAAAGCCAGCAAACAGGAATTCTGTGAAACATTAACTTACCACTGGTACAACGACGAAGATAATAAAAGTGGCATATATCGGTATGGTAGGCCTACTGCCAATAATTGCTCTACCTTTAAACCTAGAGCAAAACTTTCTACTAAGTTCTTATGTGCAAGCGGGAGTCAAGTTTGCCAAATTACATCTGCGCTATTATCGCGATATAAACGGTCAATTGTTATTACAACCCGGAGTTTGGTAATATTCCAAATAATTTGAGAATTCAGTGTCTTTACAGTATTGTGTTGACATCGTATTAGCCATAACTGATATGAGAGAAACCTCTCTCAGCCCCATTCTACAAATAGCTTATTTCCTTAATTTTTCTAGCGAGAAACAGGAAACTCAATGCAATGAACAAAAGCATAACTGCTAAATACAAGAGTTGTTTTTTTAGTTCTGGCAACTATTATATTTCCCCATACATAGCTTAATTACATGGTTCTAAGTTTTATAGGCCTTTGATGTAATCACCACCAGTAATGGGAAGTAATTGAGTAAAAGTAATCGGATTACAGTAACAATTCCATTTCCGGTCCCATTTACGTGCAATCAATACTTTAAAAAAATGTAATTTCTACTTGTAATTTACTTCTGGAAGTAAAATTGTAATTGTTACAATTTAGTAGTCATTAGTATTAGCATCATTCTCGCTTGCTATATCGTCATCACTGCTGTTTTTGCAACTAATATCCAAATTAGAGTTATCATTAACAAAAAGTTACTCAATGTTTCCGAAAATATTCTCAATGTGTTTTTTGTTTGTTTTGTTTGTTCATTAATAATTTGGGCTTGTGCCTAAAAGAAACCAAAAACAAGGAATTTCTTGGTACTGCCATTATGTAAAGTAATTGTAAATGTAATTGTAATTTTACTGATTACTTTTTGAAAAAGTAATTTGTAATTGTAATTAAGTAAAATGTCTCTCGGGTAATTGTAATTCAGCCCAATTACTTTCTTTTTGTACTTTTCCCATCATTGATCACCACCATTGCGTACAACATGTTCCCAGCGATGCGTAAGTCTTTGGATCCCGTTGGCACTGCCTAATCTGTTGATGGTGCGAAGAGAGCGGTCGGTTGCCTGTAAAACATCTTCAACCATATGAAAGCGAATCCCGAAAAGTGGCCCCTTCTCCTTCAGGATTAGATCAAAGTCGCAGGGTCTTAAATCCGGAGAGTACGGAGGGTGATAGAGCACCTCCCAGCCCCAGGGATTGAACAGTTCAGACACAATTCCTGCTGTATGCGCCCTAGCGTTGTCATGCAGAAAGATGGGTGGATTATCCGTGAAGGTTTCGCTGTTTTATTTTTAGAGCTGTTCGCAGATTGTTTTGCAAAAACGAGCAGTAGTAGGCCTACTCCTCAATAACGTTCTGCCTTGGGGGAACGGTATGTTTTAACATCACATCATCCCAATCATGTTTTACGGGCAACCGACCGCTCTCTTCGCACCATCAACAGATTAGGCAGTGCCATCGGAACCCAAAGACTTACGCATCGCTGGGAACATGTTGTACGCAATGGTGGTGATTACATCAAAGGCCTATAAAACCTAGAACCATGTATATATGCTATATGTGGAGAAATAAAATAGTTGCCTCTATTAAAAATTCAACCCATGTTTTTTACAGTTAAATACTATATTTTTATAATTAAATTTTTAATTTTAGTCTTCTGTCAGAAAAAATGGCCCTAAATCGTAAAGCTCAATACTTCAATAAAAATCTGTTGTGAAAGTCACATAACTTCCTCTGCCCAAATAAAAGTTAGCAGTATTCACATATCCTTGTACAGAATCGCAAGACACAATTTTACGCTAATTATGCTATAAATACCTTATAGCCCCTCATTTGAATGTTGCGACTAAAAACACAGGCTATGGACAAACTAAAAAAAAAGAAGAAAAAACAAGTGACTGCAAACGTTTACTGAACTTTCCGCCATTCAGAATAATTTCCGAAATTTATCGAATATTCCCCTCAGATATTTCTTTATTGTAAGCATGGCCAACAATACATCTTTCTCACTTCACGTACTTATATAGAATAAGAGGCCGTGAATGTCCGCGGATTGAGTTGTTCACCAGGCAAGACAGAGTATCTACAAACAGTGGGTAGTTTACAATCACCCTTCAGAGAATTTTAAAAAAAAGTTTCAAAATAAAAGTTTTCGCTCTTGGTATAAGCACTCCATGCACAAAATTTAAAGGATATCGTTAGGGCCGTTTATGAGAAAATCGTGACAAACGAAAATTTATTCGTGTAAAGTCCCCTTAAAAGTAAGGGAAAGTTGTCGCCACTCTTCGTGTCACAGCCTCAGAAGGTACCTAACCCAAATACAAAATTGTTTTCGTACGACTTTTCGTTACATGAGGCCGTATTGCAAAGAGCGTGTATTCACAGCGGGTGGCTTATAACTACCCTTCAGAGAATTTATTCGAAAAAATGTTTCAGATAAAAGTTTTAGCTCTTAGTATAAGCAACCCATGTGCAAAATTTAAAGAAAATCGTTAGAGCCGTTTTCGAGAAAATCGCGAAAAACGAAAAATTCTTCATGTAAAGTCCCCTTAAAAATAAGAGAAACTTGTCGCCAATCTTCAGCTCACATCTTCGGAAGGTACGTGACTCAAGTACGAAATTTTGTTTTCATACGATTTTCCGTTTTGGAGCTAGCTTGTTCACAGATATTCCACACAGACACACACACTGTCACACAGACATGTTTCCAAAAATAGTATTTTTGGATTCAGGGAGCCTTGAAACGTGTATAGCCTATATGTTAGAAACTTAACTTCGAATTTTGGGGTCGAAAACAATACTTCCTCTACCTATAGTACCTATGGTACGGGCAGAGGAAGTAAAAATGTACTGTCATGATATTGATAGACTATTATGCCAATAAAAGCTCTTCAGTGCGACTAGCAGTTCATATAATTCGAATAGGAATTAATGTTAGGGATCTAGAGTAATATGGAATGTGAGTGTTTATGTCCTAGGTTAGCGAGAGGTCTCGACTTGAGCATAACAAAGTTAAAATCCGGGTTCGATGATACATTTTCCGCTACAGGATACAATATAAATCTCTTGCGTAAGATAGACTGAAATCCTGTGTTTAATATCAGTAAATGTATTGGTTAACTTATTATCCTATAATTAAATAAATTACACTACTTTGTAGAGCATCTGTAGCGATGTCGCTAGGTGTTAGACCAATATTTGGAATAGATACATCTATAGGAAGCACTGTGGCCCTGGAGTCGACTCAATCTCTAACAAAAATGAGTACAAGCAGCAATTCCGGGAGTAAATATGGCCGGTTGCTTAAGGCCGTCAACCTTACCTCCTCCACGCAACCGAATGACTAATATTGTTGGAGCTTCAACCCAGTGGCGTTCCTAGGGTGGGGCGGTGGGGGCGGTCCGCCCCGGGCCCCACTTACTATGGGGGCCCCCATTGATGCCCCACCCTAATATAAAAATTAATGTTCCACCTGATTTTGTAAAACGAGGCAGTGATTTTTTCCAAAACAAACAAGGCCCTTTTGATTAAACACAGAAGTCAGGAGAAAAGTTGTTTTTAACTATTTATATTTCACTTGAAACTGGTGAAAGAAGTTTTTCTAAACTGAAATTAATTAAAAAACTATTTGCGCTCAACAATGAGCCAAATCAGACTAAATGGACTAGCAGTATTATACATCGAGAACAATTTGACTATGAAAATAAACTTTCATGCGACAATTTTCTAATGTAAAAGCTATAAAAAGACAATTTTAAACGTGACTATTACATATTCTGAATTAATGTAAACCAGATTTTGCTAAATTATTATCTGACTCTCTCCGAATAAATTAAAACTGTTGTCTGTTATCTTAAAATTTCGTTAACTTTATCATATTTAAACATAACCGTTTTTCCACTTCATTACTTTGTAATTATGCACACATTTATATTTTGCTAATCAGTTAACTTAATATGATTGGAGTAATCTAATATATAAAGTCGAATGTGTGTTTGTGGGTATGTATGTATGTATGTATGTTTGTTCCTTATACAAATCTACATTTCTTAACCAATTTACACGGAATTTTGCACACATACCCAGTTAAGCCCGGAAAGTATAGCGGTCAACATTAAACTATTTTATTTCAGGCCCGAAACGGTTTAACATGAGAATGAGAAATAAAATTTTCCGTCAAGTCAATACAATCTTACGTAATTTATGTTTCTTCTTATTTCAACCCCTCCCAGGCATGATGAGTAGAAGCAACGGAATGCAGCATTCGACATCCTCTATGAACCATAAAAAGCTATATCTAGCGTTTTCTGAGGGAATAGTCTGAGTGCCATATGTTGTTCTTCCTCATTTCGAATTCTACATACATTATTATATCAGGACCTAGAGTTTCAACATCGAAAGTCCTCCATAAGTTAATTTCAAATTACAAAATACAAAGCCCGGGCGATGCCGGGCCTTTTCAGCTAGTATAATAATAAACAAGTAGGCCTATACTAAATACTGCATGAGTTCGCTCCCTTATTCTGTCTACTTATACTTATTTTTTCGTCTAGATTAGTCCATAGAGACGAACCGAAAGACAAAAAAGCTAGCCATAGAAAAAGAAGTTCAAACTAGCCGTGTCGGTAGCTTTTGCTGGGAGGAGAGAGTCTCAAAAATAAATTCGCTCCAGGCCCCAAGTGATCTAGTTACGCCACTGCCTCAACCTTCTGGAACCAAGAGTTTTCACGGCCACGGTCATTTTACTTTTACATCTAGGCTAGGGGATTCGAGTGGTCAAATTTCAGGGCAGCTGCAAACCCGGGTTAGATTCCCGCCCTTGACAATTTTTTAATTTACAAAATATAAAATAACTTTTTAGGTTACTTTGAAATAATGCGTTTTCCAACTGTTTCAGTTGAAACTATGGTAATTAAAATTAGAGATAATTATGAAAAAAATAGAGAATTCAACCAGTAGTTTAACATCCACTTACAAGGTTTTAAATGTAACTCTAATTGTGAAATGGAATTTAAGAATACAGTAGAGCCTCGGTAATTCGAGCCCCGGTATTTCGAGGTTCCGTGTAATTCGAGCTGGTCTTGAGAAAATTGAAATTTTCCATAAAACTAGAGTAAAATCCAGTTTTTATATGGTGTCCGCATGTAAGTTTTACATACTTCCGAATTGTTACATTTTGAGCTTTCTTTCAATTTTTCCATGTAATTTTTTTTTTTTCCATTTTTCCAGTAAAACTGTCCCAATTAGGGTTTTCGTTCATAATACACGGAAATAACCTTGGCTTCAGACTGCTAATACATTTCTATTACAGACTGACAGAAACCGTTAGGTTCGATCTTTCTTTGTCGGGACCTCGTGTCAATCAATTGTACAGTGCATACCATCCTTTCAGAAAAGAATACTTTATTGTTAATTATTGTGCCCATTAAACATTTATTTATGATTTACCCATTGATTTAGTGATATTTCCGTATAATCCGAGTTTTTTGTAATTCGAGGTAGCCTCATCCCCAATTAGCTCGAATTATCGGGGTTCTACTGTATGTTCTTATTAATATTATATCATGTGATAAAATCAGATCCGGTAACATCGCTTGTAATCCTACAGATCGAATTTATAGACAATGTTGGACACTCAGCAAAGTACGGCACTGGTAAGTTTAATATAAATAAGATTACTAACGAGTATTTTTATGTCTTATTTACGTTGCACTTATTTATATAAATTTATATTCTTTTAAAACAGTATCCCCAAGAGATAAGTATAGGCATAGTAATTACAAATAGTGAACTTTAATTAAATTTATCAAGCTTTCTTGTTTTTCTCCCTTTTTTAAAAATGTGTTGCGTGCCCGCATCGCCTCTCTTCTGCGGTTTGTGTACCTTGAAGTTTAAGTTGTTTTAATAAGCATGGTATTGTTTGGACATGACTATTCCATTCATACGTAGCGTGTTTGATATTGACCAATAACGTGTAGCAATTCATGGTTGTTTATCTTATAAAATGCTTGCTTTTAAGACGAGGGTGCGATTTTATCTTATAAAACGTCAGCTCGTTACTGGAAATGTAAGTATCAACGTGCAGTGGCTAATACGTCACATGCTGCCAGCGAACACACTAAAACACATTATTTTATACAACATAACTTGTTTGGAAATTGAAGTTATATAAATGTCTGTTGGAGAAAGCTAAGGGTTCTACTAGCATTATTTTACATGTCTAGTAACAGTGCATATTCAAATGTTCCGCTCAGTGCATTTCTCCCTCTCAGCGCATTGATATGAGTATAAGCCCGCTTATTTCTGTGAATCCCCGTTTAGCGGCAGGTGCATGCTTCTCATCAACGTGACATCATAGCGTCATACCAAGAGTTAGTTAACAGCGAGCCTTCAAGCACGAGAGACGTGCTGGAGCGCCGTCCAGAATTACCGCCAATTTCATACAATAGAACAGAGGTTTTCTATTAAGTATCGAATAAAGACATAATACTTCCATTTACAAGTATTATCGCGTGATAGTAATTAATCTACACTAGTTACAGTAGATTCAGTGTTATCGACTTCTTAGATCAGTCTAAAAGTTCGTGTATCAGTGCGGCAACGTTGCGCAACCAAGCGTTCGCAATAGCTCATCTATAAAGTTCATAATATTCAATCTTTCAGTGTGAAAGCATATTCAGAGCAATTCAGTGATCATTACGAGTAAATTGAGATATAAGTTACATAGCTGGCACAATTAGAGAGAAATTCTCGCCACGTGTACAAAAGTTCCCGCCAACGCACATTCCTTTGTTCAGTGCAAGTGCAACTATCTTATATTCACTCCATTTTGTTATTCAAGTGTTATTATTCGTTTTACAAGTGTTTATTACCTATTTGTGTTGAGAATAAATGTTTCATAGTATATTACATGATAAAGGTTTCGCTCCAAGATTACATCCAGAGATCCCTGACACCAGCACCTGAGATCTATAAGTTCCACTCGCTCTACCCTGGTTGTCTGTACCATTAAACAGACTGGTCCTCCTAGCTACTAGATTATTCTATTTTTACTACCCATCCTTGTTCTCCTATCGCAACGGGACACATTGTACCCAAGGTTTGGTTCCTCTCGAGCCTGAAACCTAACACATTGCTCCTCGGACCGGATTATTTCCGTCCAGTCCCTATCATTTTGATCCTACCGGTGCCGGATGTAATTTGGATAAACCTAGAACTATCTCACACATGTACGGGTTCGCTTCTCGAATACTCCCAAGCGCGAGCTATTCAGTGTTCGTATCTTCCGCGTCGGATCGGAGATTCCAGCAACATTGATTCTTGGCCTTGGTATCTTCTGATTGGCAGTGATCCAGAAACTCCAATTAGCAAGCACAAGATTCCAGTACTACAAATATTGGATCATATTGGTACAATCATATTTATTGCATACTTGTATTCGCAAATACCGTTTCTCGAGTTCGTCTCATTCATCTGTGCTTCCGCGTCGGTCAGTTCGTGAGTTCCAGCAACCCTGAACTTCGCATCGAGGACAGCATCATAGCAGCAGTGATTCGACTCATCGTGGGATTCCGGTCACCAGTGAACTTCAAGAAAGCAGTGAACAGCTGACTCACATGTATCATCGTGCAGCGGTGGTAGCATCTCATCTTTAAACTACAAGTAATTTCTCATCTCACCATGGAAAGTGACTTGAAGGAATTAACGAAAAAACGTGCTTTTCTTAAAAGAAAACTTACGTACATTCAGAAGTACAGTGACAATATTACTGAAGAAGTTGATATATTTCGATTAAAAGTTGAATATGACACTCTTAACGAAGTGTGGCAAAATTATGAAGTGGTACAAACTCAAATTGAAGCTATTATCGAAGCTGAAAGTGAACTTGACATGCACGCACAGTATGACGAAGAGATGAATAACAAGTACAAGGTGCTAAAGGCTAAGCTTAGTGAATTGTTATTTCTACACGACCAACCAGTGCGTAGTGTAGGATCTCATCACAGCCAACGATCTAATCACAGTGGTAACTCTCATCACACATGTCAGTCTTCTAATTCACAATGCAACAATAGAAATATACAATTGCCAAGAATTCAAATTCCTGTATTCACTGGAGATGTGACTAACTTTAAACACTATCACGACACTTTCAGTAGTTTAGTGGTGAACAATGATTCCTTGGATAACATCCAGAAATACCATTATTTGCTGAGTTCTGTTAAGGGACAAGCCCACGCGCTCCTTCAGAATCTTCCAGTCACGAATGAGAATTTTCCAATAGCATGGAACTTATTGTGTGCAAGATATGATAATACTAGAGTTATTGCCACAGCTCATATAAAAAATCTACTTTCATTACCAATAATGAAAGATGAAAATGTTACAGACTTGCGAAACTTACTAAATCAGTTTCAAAGCAATCTTAACGCCATCGAAGCCCTCAATCTTGAAATCCCATTACACGAAGTCATGTTTATTCAATTAATATTGGATCATCTTGGTGAGACTACACGTAAAGAATGGGAAAGTAAAATTGACTCAAAAAAGTTCACATCACTTCAAGAGTTGATGAACTTCCTAGAAGCCAAGGCTCATTCATTAGAAGTGTTATCCAATTCCAACAACGTGTCCAGCCCATCACCTGCAAGAAAGGTTGAGCTGCGATCTCCAAAATACACTGTCCGAGAACAGCGACAGTCGTACGAAGGTACAAGCAGATTATCGTGTGCCTATTGTCAACGCAATCACAAGCTGTATCATTGTAATGAATTCCGGCAAATTCCAGTCAATGAGCGATGGAATTTCGTCAAGTCACAGCACATGTGTGTCAATTGTTTCTCAACGAATCATACGGTACAACAGTGCAATTTAGAATCTTTCTGTGGTTGTCAACAATCAGTCCACAGTCAACTTCTGCATCGTGACATGAATACGGTTTCGCTTCAAGATGATGAAAACTTAACGACAGACGAAGAAACAGAAATGCATTCTTTCTTTGTCACGAGCAAACCTAAACATCAGCAAACTTGTTCTCTGTGTAAACGAAACCACTCGTTACACAAGTGCAAGAAATTCCGCAAATTCACAGTGCAACAACGATGGAGTTGTGCACGATCGAACCAATTGTGCTTTAATTGCTTCTCCACAGAACACAAGGTACAAGAGTGTGAATTGCCTTCTTACTGTAAATGTGACTTAAAACATAGCAAGCTACTGCATTTTACAGCTAAGCAAGAAAATTCAACAGCATACGCCCTCACATGTTTTAACATCAGTCGAAGTCAACAGAGCACTTCACTGCAGAGCAATTCTAAACAAATTAGAATTCAAAACAATACAAGCAAAGCCTCTCATCACATGCAGAGCAAACGCTTAGAGACAAACCGATCCAGTGCAGCGGTCAAACCAGTTCGCAATAGCTTCGCTTCCTTCAAAACCAGGAACGAACATTTGCACCCATCTATTCAAAATAAATCTTTCAGCAGTCAAGGGAGATTTAAAACAAGTGATAGTGTAAATACAAGAGGTAAATCAGATCCTTTTTACCGATCTTTACATTCGCAAATCAACACTCAGCAGTGTCTGTCTTCAGAGCGAAACAACACTCCGCAGTGTCTGCCTTCATCGAAAAACAACACTCAGTGTCTGTCTTCAGAACGAAACAACACTCCGCAGTGTCTGTTCTCATCTAGAAACA
Organism: Ectobius pallidus; assembly: GCA_964059195.1. Classification (NCBI taxonomy): domain Eukaryota; kingdom Metazoa; phylum Arthropoda; class Insecta; order Blattodea; family Ectobiidae; genus Ectobius; species Ectobius pallidus. The sequence continues at coordinate 24,985,841 of CAXKWD010000005.1, read as the reverse complement.
ATACAAAGCAGTGTATCTCATCTTCCAAATAGTGAAAAGCTATTTACTTGCATCATCTGCATATGTCCAGTTTAGATCTACCATGTTAGCAAGAAATCTACATGTAGCCAAACCGTTACACTGTGAGATATGTAAGAAAGCAACTTTTCAGCACTGTTTGTGTTAAAATCTTACTTAATGTTTATCTAATGGTCTTTCTACAATATGGCAAGATACCATGTTAGTAATATAAGATCATCAGCTGTGCCCTGAATGATATAAAGAAATCATCAAGCATTTCTTCAACAAGTTTCTACAGATTGTGTTTCAACAAGCCACCTGATCTACACTACAAGTTCCTGAATCAGCTGTTGAGCACAAGTCGAAGTCTTCACTTATGGATGCTACAACAACAGTTTGGATTCCAGCCAGTAGTCAACTAGACCTTCACAACCTTGCGTGTGTTGCTAGTCTAATTAGTGTAGAGTCAGTGCTTCAATGTAAATAGTTAAATTAGTGCTTTTCTATTCAATATCCTATTCTTGCAATATGTGTAAGAAGGCATATTTTCAACACATATCACATGTATACATCCAATTAGAATCAGTGATGGTTTTGTGTATATGTAAGTTTTTATTATAGCTTTCTCCTTAGTTATTTTTCTTAAAATTAATATTTTAACGGGGGGAGTCTATGTTGGAGAAAGCTAAGGGTTCTACTAGCATTATTTTACATGTCTAGTAACAGTGCATATTCAAATGTTCCGCTCAGTGCATTTCTCCCTCTCAGCGCATTGATATGAGTATAAGCCCGCTTATTTCTGTGAATCCCCGTTTAGCGGCAGGTGCATGCTTCTCATCAACGTGACATCATAGCGTCATACCAAGAGTTAGTTAACAGCGAGCCTTCAAGCACGAGAGACGTGCTGGAGCGCCGTCCAGAATTACCGCCAATTTCATACAATAGAACAGAGGTTTTCTATTAAGTATCGAATAAAGACATAATACTTCCATTTACAAGTATTATCGCGTGATAGTAATTAATCTACACTAGTTACAGTAGATTCAGTGTTATCGACTTCTTAGATCAGTCTAAAAGTTCGTGTATCAGTGCGGCAACGTTGCGCAACCAAGCGTTCGCAATAGCTCATCTATAAAGTTCATAATATTCAATCTTTCAGTGTGAAAGCATATTCAGAGCAATTCAGTGATCATTACGAGTAAATTGAGATATAAGTTACATAGCTGGCACAATTAGAGAGAAATTCTCGCCACGTGTACAAAAGTTCCCGCCAACGCACATTCCTTTGTTCAGTGCAAGTGCAACTATCTTATATTCACTCCATTTTGTTATTCAAGTGTTATTATTCGTTTTACAAGTGTTTATTACCTATTTGTGTTGAGAATAAATGTTTCATAGTATATTACATGATAAAGGTTTCGCTCCAAGATTACATCCAGAGATCCCTGACACCAGCACCTGAGATCTATAAGTTCCACTCGCTCTACCCTGGTTGTCTGTACCATTAAACAGACTGGTCCTCCTAGCTACTAGATTATTCTATTTTTACTACCCATCCTTGTTCTCCTATCGCAACGGGACACATTGTACCCAAGGTTTGGTTCCTCTCGAGCCTGAAACCTAACACATTGCTCCTCGGACCGGATTATTTCCGTCCAGTCCCTATCAATGTCCATTGATTAAAAACACAATTTTGATTCAGTGCAAGTCAGTTCGTGTGCTTTTATTCTGTTCTGCTGTTAGCTTAGGTAAACGATGTCTACAATGCGATTTGTAGCATTGGTCACAACATGGTAACTCGAATCGATTCATGGATGGTTGAATCTATCGATAAACTTCTAAACTCTCGTGGGATTACCTATGATAAGTTTGAGAGACTTGAAATTCCTGTATTTTGATTCACTGTTGTAATCTGATCTTATATCTTGAAAATACTCTTTTTTTTCTTCCATGATGCAAGCTTGTCCGTTCGTCCGAAAATCAGTTGTGCCATACAATTGTACCATATAAATAAATTTAAATTTAGAAACATTTGTTACATACTTCTCTCCAACTTCTACCTAGCCTGATGGAAGGAAGAACCCATTGCATTGCGGGATATCTTTGATAAAATCAATATTACCTCCCTCTATAAGACTTTTTAGATCTTGCCAATTACATACGTGAAATAAAATCATTGGATGCATAAATTAGGAGGCTTGAAGCAGAGTTCCAAGGTTGCATAAACATACATAGCATAGCAAACGCTTCTTTCATTCATATGTTGTAACTTACACCAAAATTTCGATTTTTTCCTTCTTTGGAAGCATTTTGTGACATTTTCTTCTAAAAAAAATATAGCCCATATATGAATGACCTGCAACTCTTCTAGATTTAGTTTTAATTTGTCATTTGGTTTCACACCTACATTATCTGCCTTTATTTGTATATATTTCGTCCTTTTCTTTGTCTTTAGCTGTAAGTTATTGTTCTTTATTACTCCACATATTGTGCATAACTTTCTTGCAGTCAATAGTTATTTCTCTGTCAGCTATAACCTTCAATAAATCATATTCAGTGTCGACTAAAATGTGCTGGTGGTAGTTTAGATCACGATTTTCATCTCCGTCTAGCAATGCAACAGAATTATCCTGAAGATAAGTTGTTCTCTGCTGTTTTTTGTTTTGTCGTCAAAACTCAATGGGTTGTATTCCTAACTGCACGGATATCAGTTGCCCTTTTTTTTTTTTCAGATGAAGTACTAAATAATTACTCTTTTGCTATCTCAACTTGTAGTCCCTGACAGAGCATACGGCTGTGACGTCATTCTGTTGGAAGCCACATCAGTTATTCTTCGAATTTGCGAGAACAAACCATCGTAGAAACATGAGGGTTTCACTGCTACATTTTACTAAACAAATCTTTATTCTGAGAGTCACTTTATTTCACGTTAACAGGACCTTTAACATGGTCATGAATATGGCAAGGCATTTAATGACCATAAAATAGTGAAAAAATGCAAAATATAAAAATGCATTTATGACCTAAAAATAGTGAAAAATGACACGAATTAAAAAAAAATTACAATTATTACTTATAATTGTGTACCTTACCTTACAAAGGGGCTAAGTGCCAAAATTAGTTTCTGAGATGATCAACAATCCTTGTGAAGAAATAGCATTGGTTCTTACCTGCGGTGCTCTCTCTCGAGCAACTTTGATACCACACTATTATGAATTTCACTTAGCTCTTTTGTAGGGCAATGCAGGATGCCATGTACCACCATTGTATAGTAATATATATATATATTTAAATTTGGTGGTTAGCCCCTTTGTAAGGTCATGTACACAATTAGTTTTTTAAGTAATGAATGGCTGAAAGCAATTTAAAGGATGAGAGTGCGTTATTGGCCTTTATAGATGTACAATATAAAACACACTTGTTTTGTTACTAAAGGATTAAATTTATACTAGTTGGACACCCTTAGCGAAAAAAGAAATTCTTTCTGAACTGGCATGACCATCAATTTGCCCCTAGTAAGCTTATGCCATCTAAAAAGAAGGAAAAAAAGAATTCTTTATTGCTACAAGACAAACTGCTGTGGTCTTTACAATAAACCTGAATTGAAATGAACTATGAACACTTGGTGGAGATTCTCAAATAAGAACGATTGTCTGTTGTCTGAATTTAACGATTTGTACATGGAAAAGCTCCCCTCTACCTCCACTGAAAAATGAGGTAAAAATGCCGAAAAACCCTAAAAATTGCCAAAAAAATTATCTATCTCTTGAAAATGTCGAAAAATGCAAAATAAAGCACAAAAATGCAAAAACAAATTTATCTTATTTAATCAATTATTTCATGATACACATTTGTATGTATTCGAGCTATCGCACATTCACATTCAAAAGATGCAAATCATCAAATGCCTTGCCCTAGGCACGCACATTGTAATTGTGTGTATAGCCTACTTGTAATGTTCATTCTTGATTAAATAAATAAATCAAATAATTAAATAAATAAAGTAACGCATAGATAACGGTAAACGATTGAGATGAAGGATCTGAATCGGTTACGTGCACATTGGCATAATATTTTTATCTTGCAATATTATCGTGCTCATCGCCACACACCCTTCGTAGGGGTGGACATAGAGAGACAAAGTTGGAATTACATTATCGTATTGAATGCAATGGAGTACACAGTAACTGCTGGATAGAAAGACAAACACTTCCTTTTATTATTATAGATACATACTGTGTACATTACTATTATAATTTTATTGTTTAGAAATCATTAATAAAGTATCTGCCTGCGATTGAATGAGACTTATGAATTGATTGAATGAGAGCTAATCTAATCAAACCTAACCTAACCTAACCTAACCTAACCTGACTTAACCTATCTACCGTATCAGCGGCCGTTTTCCTTAGCCGCGGTAGCTAAGGGGTGCTTTCTTGGAGCCATGGTGAAGGAGGCTGTAGGTTTGAGTCTCTATGTCCACCCCTAGCCCCAACGGGTTGTGTGGCGATGAGCACGATAATATTGCAAGATAAAAATATTATGCCAATGTGCACGAAAATGCGACTGTGCCGATGAGCACTTGTGCCAATGTGCACGACACCATCTGAATCAGCCTTTGAATTGAAAGTGGTATATCGTTTCCAATTGATTCACGGCAAGGCATTGCTCCGACGCACTATGTGGCATGCGGCATCAAAAAAAATCAGAAGTGGCGAAGTGTGGCATCAACGCAACTACGATAGGTTCATATTTTATACACTAATTGCACCATATGCATAGGCTAACACATAATAATATACGGTATATAGTGTGTCACTCTACTTCAAGATCTGGGAGTCACAACATCCACCTTTAAAGAAATTGGCTTACAGGCTTTAAAGTTTTCTGTAAGAATACTTAGTTACTATCTGTATTCAAAACAATGGATTTCTTCTTCTTCTTTAGTGATGAACCTACAATATATTTATACATGCTGTTATGATATTCTTTGTCAAACTGGCAGCCTCTGGATGTAGAGGAAGGTTGTTATTAAATTAAATAATGTATTATAATTGTAGGCTATTACAGTAACAGCTAAGATTTTCATTTGAAAATTTTCCCAAGAGATAATCTTATTTAATACACAATTTTCGTTTTTAGGTCATGCTTCGCGAGCAATGCGATTTTGAATGAGGTTAAGACAACTGAATTCGCAATACTCCAATACAGCCGTATACATATGTACTTTATGCCGGAATATATTAAGGGTAGAGGAAGTTACGTGTTTCACATAAGATCTTTTCACTAATAACGATCACGAAAATTAGTGCGATTTGACCGAATGTCCTTATAGATCGTACGACTCTGTATTTGTTTTCATACAGGGTGTTTCAAGAATACTTTTACAAACTTCGGGCATGGGTTCCTTACTGGTTATAGTCAGTTCCATGGCCTGCACGTTCTCCCGACCTCAATCCTTTGGATTTTTATCTCTGGGGGCACCTTAAACTATTGTTTTATGGAGCAGACATCCCGGATGAAGAAACTTTTCATCGACGTGTCATGGAAACCTACGAAACCATTCGACACCATCTCGGAGTATTTGAAAGGGTGCTTCAGTCCATGATTCGACGAGTGCACGCATGTCTAGAAGCAAGAGGGGGACTTTTCAAGCATTTGTTATGAATTTTGTGTGTTGACGTGTTATGAGTGTTGAACAGTTCCTAACTAGAAAACAAGGATTATGGGACATATGATAGTGGTGTAAGGAACCCATGCCCGAAGTTTGTAAAAGTAGGGCCTATTTTTGAAACACTCTGTATAAGCGAGGGCTGCAGCATCTTTTCTCTGCTACATTCACTACTAATATTCCACTAACTTTTAATTTCATTGCAAACGAAAACTGCTATTTTCAACAATTTATTAGCATATCCCTCTTATTTTTCCTTTCCTTCCAAAGACCGCCCACAGCTTTAATTTGTCATCAAATGTACACATGGAGCGAGACTGGGCTGTGATCGACCGAACTTCCGGCAATATCCAGGCTGGTGTAGTTTATTTCTCCTTTCTTTGTGTGAAGAAACAATTTCCTCAGGAAGCCCCCCGCTGATGCTGCGCCAAGTCCACTGTAGCAGTGCAGGAAAATATCTGGTCAGTTACACTGAAACGTTTCTCGCATCCGTACACAAATTTTCCGAACTAAAGCCTTACATTTTTCACACTCTGTAATCGACTTCGGAGGGTCTGATTGGTGTGCTGAACAAGTTCGCTTTCTTGAAAGTCTTCCAACAAATAAAACAATGAAATTATATGTCGCCTTAAAGACTATTAAGTCGTTGATTCAGAACTTAATAGAAATTATAAATGTTCTTTCGAATTTAATAAGATAAATGTTAGTAGGCTTCTTACTGTCTTGTAGTTTATTCTTAATTCATTTAATTTACTTTTGAATCATCCAAAAGTTATTTTGTTAAGTAAGCCACATTATTCAGTTAACATTTTATTCCTATTTCAGCATGTTAAGAAATGGTTTTCCATATTTATCCGAATGTTTATTCTCAGGGAAAAAAGGGACTGTAAACTGCCGATTTTCAACTTGTTTACTTCAGATTCCATAGAAACCATAACCTAACAGTAGTGAAAATCGAGAAATTATGTTAGGTTTTTATAACCTAAAACTTGACACTAATTCCCATCAGCCGCAAGAACTGGCTGCTGGAACATGATGCGATGCGGGGAGTGATGTGACGTCATAGCAAACTGATAGACTTGACAGAGATAGCACAGTATAAGTATATACTGTGGAGATAGTGATGTGGGGTCAGCTGCTACCATTGTCGTGTCCAACATAATATCTATACTACAACTAATATCACTGCTGTTAACCTGACACTTGTTAAACTAAAATCACTGCTATTAATTGTAAGCTGGGTTTATCACTAAGCTAAAAATTTGGTTTAGCAGTAAGCTAAACTAACTGCATCGCGGCAAAAAAAAAAATGCATTGTTAGCATCGATACGAGTATTCATACAAGATTCAATGAGACGATGCATGTGAGTCAGCCGCTAAACTAAACTGAACTAAACTCCGAGGTGCTACATCCCTGAAGGGACATAGCCTACCAGTCTCTACCATAGACAAACGGTAGGGTTGTGGGGCATATGGTTAGTATGCCGACACCGTTAACGATGGCTTCCTTGACCGGAGGAGCTACTTCTTAATCAAGTAGCTCCTCAGTTTGGATCACGAGGCTGAGTGCACCCCATTTAAGATCTCCCAACCTCAGAAAAAATCTGATGAGGTACCGGGGATCAAACCCGGGCCTGCACATCCATAGACATCGACGCTAACCACGAGACCATGCAGGGGGTCGAGTCAGCCACCGAATGGGACGAAATACAAGCCATTGCCTGCGTAAAATGTCCGATGAAACTTGCGATGCTGAGACGCACTTCTGAATCCAGAACCGCGAACATTAACATTCAATATTACAGACGGCTATGGTAACTGTTATGACTCCAAATAATCTCCTTTTGTCATTACATCTTTGTCATATTGTACACTACCAGGTGCCCGAGTCTTCGCCCGTGATAGTCATTTAAAAAAATTAAAAATTAAGAGCGCAATAAATAAAGCACACGCGAGTCATTCATAAACTAAACGATTAATAATTATAATGAAACAGCTAAAAATCCGGCTTTAGAGTGCATTCCACGATTAGAGAGCGCCACATTGGAAAAAACGTCAGATTCGAGTTCGCTAGCCCAGAAAACTCGTGCATAGTCCAAATCGATCAGTGTTTACATTCATTATCCCTCTTCTGTCAATGTTAAAAATTTCAGATGTCTGCGTGCCTTGTTGTTATAAACAAATGAATAGACCAGGGTAGGCTTAAATAATTTCAAAGAGATAGACAATTCCCCGCGATATGTTTAAAAAATAGCGATGCTCTTATTTCTAAGTTATGACAAAAAAACAAACAAACAAACAAACAAAACAAACAAAACCACCTGAAATTGATTTGACATTGAAATGTAGTGGAGAAAACTGGCTTTTCAATAGCGCAACAAATTCACGTTTTCTGGCAGTTTTTCACTCATAACTCGCGAACGAAAGCGAAAATAAAAGATCGGCCATCATCCATCTCTGTTACAAATTTCAGATTTCTGCGCGGCATAGATTTGGCTGGGCATCGCACATAGACAGACAAGCACACATATACAAACACTTCCTTTTATTATATAGATTTAAGCCCAAGTAAAATGTATAAAAGTTAAAATAACCTTACAAATTTGTGAAAATGAGTTCACATTAGTGAAATTAAAGTATTCTGTTATTAATTAGAGATAATAAGGTCGTGAAGAAGGTTTCGATATCATTGCTGATCTAACTGATCTTTTAAATGCAGATACGGAAATGTTTTTTTTTGATCGACCATACTATAATACGCTGTGACGTATCAGTATCATAATGACATTCATTTCGACATCGGTGTGGTATCGATTACACCGTTCTGCATTTCGAAACTAATTTTCTGTTGTTTTAAATCTGAAGGGTGATTCACGTCAGGTTTTCAGACAATTCATGAATAAATAGAAATAAAATTATAGCTTTGGGAAAAATCATAAAATTATTTTCAACAAGAACTTTGTGAGAAAAACTAGGCCACAATTTGCTATTTGCCACTAATTAACCATTCATTTATAATTACGAACACGTTCATAACATTACCTCAATATTGCACTTCAAATTTTCTCCTCTTTAACCTCTTAGAATGTTGTTCAGAGCAGTCCCTTTTTAACATCCAGCAATAGTCAGCCATCATGTTAACGTTCCATTTCTCTTGATACCTCATTACCATATTTTTGATATCCTTGTGAAATCTTTCACCTTGTTTCTCACTAAAATGTCCTAAATTATCAGGAAAATAATTTAGATGGGAATGAAAAAAATGTACTTTGAATTCATGTTGCAGCCAATCTTTTTGAAAGTTTGTAGCACCAGTTTCAGTATGTTAACATTTCTTTTTGTCATTTTTATTTCCAAAGAAATTGAAAACAACGTTTCTGAAAACATTCCAGTCATCCTTTACATCTCGACTCATAGAGTATTCTCGAACTCACTGTCCATAATGAATTTTCGAATTTTTGATCTGACAAATTTACCAGCTTTAATTCTTCCATGGGGCAATGAAGGAAATCTAACACAAAGGTATTTAAAGCACTCACTGTCTTTATCTACCGGTAGAATTTCACAAATTGTTTAACTAAACCTTATTTTACAAGGAGAGGTGGCAACAATATTTTTAAGGGATCAATAAGAGGCTCATCTCTTATATATATAAAAGGCTTTGTCCTGACTGACTGAATGAATGACTGACTGATTGACTGAATGACAGGAATCAACGTACAGCCTAAACTATAACAGGTAGAGACTTGGAATTTTGACAGTACCTTCGTTTCATAATGTAGGTGCTCACTAAGAAAGGATTTTGACAAATTCTGATTCTAAATGCCAAAAATTAAATGTTTTTGAAAATACTTAATTCCTTTTTACATAGAATTATCAATTCCAAATCACAGAATATATTGTTGCCAAATGGTATCAGGTGGGCTTGGAAAAAACAATTGAAATGCACTTTTGACAAATAAGAGAAGTTATCAAAATAATTCATGTTATAAATAAATATTACAGAATGAAATCCACTAAAATAATGGAATCACATAACTTTCTCTACCCTGGACATAGAGAAAACAAAACGAGGTATGGTAATGTGTATATTATTATATTATATCGCAGGTTTTTGGAGAGAAAAGTATGAAAGTGATAATGCTTTATGGTAACATAAGAGTGGGAAATTTCCCGCCTCGATATTACAATTTTATGTTACAGGAATTTCTGTTTCTTCTTATTTAAACCTCTACCAGGCTTGCTGTGCACTGTACAAGCGATGGGATGCAACATTCTAGATCCTCATGAGCCATAAAAAACTATATCAAGCGTTTTCTGAGGGAATAGTTTGAGTGTAATAAGTCGTTCTTCCTATTCCAAATTATAAATGCCTATATAAGGACCTAGAATTTAAAATTGAAAATCCTTCATAAGCTAATTTCCAATTACAAAATACAAAACCCGGGCGACGCCGGGTCTTTTAAGCTAGTTGTTTATATTTCTTTCTCCCGGCGTTAAATCAGTCCTACGTGGCCACTGATCCCTTTCTCAGTGTTCTGACCCAACTCTGCTAGCCCATTCACATAAGAAAGAAGGATATTTTGTGAAACCAGTCTGCTGACCAATAATAGTTTAATAGTCTTGAAATCTCCACAAATAGACCATAATTAGTTTCCGTACTGCAATTTATGTAACAAAAACTTTATATTTTCATATGTCTCCTTTAAAACAAAAGAGTGGGCCACAGGAATGGAAGGATTAATATTTCCATTATGAAGCAAAACATCTTTAAGACTTTTCTGAGAAGAATCTATGAACAACCTCCATTCTTTTTATTTGTAGTTTGGCAGTTCATTTGAAGGGGGCGGAGACAATTTTGTACATTTAATTTAATTTTAATATTGTCATTTGGCAATATACAATTGCAATAGACACAATTACAAGATAAAGTACAAGTTTAAGATACGTTTATAAAAAAGGAGTCTGGAAGTCTTCATTAATGTTATAAAAGGCATTTTCCATCAACCACTTCTGAATAGTTTTCTTTTTTAAACATGCTGATTCATTAGGGATACATATGCAGGTAAGTTATTGTACAATTTGAAGACCATTATATGATGGTGGTTGACTTTTACTGAAAGTCTGCATTATTCCTTGTTCTAATGCAATGTTCATGGATTTCATTAACCTGAGTCATTGAATTTAAATTACGTTTTGCGTACAATAACAATTCCAGAATATACAGTCCTGTAACCGTCATAATTCTATGTTTGATAGAGAGAGGTTTACAATGGGCATTCCAATTGGAATTCGTCAATAATCTGATTGCTATCTTTTGCAGAATAAACACTTTGTCAACATGAGTACAATTTTCCCAGAGCAACAATCCATATAAAATGATACTTGGGAAAAAAAAAAAAAAGTATGCAACCTTAACATAAGTGTATGGTAAAAGAGTTTTTAAATTCCGTAAAAGATATAAAAAACGAGACAATCTGGTACATACATAATCAACATGATTTATCCAAGTAAGCCTACTATCCTCATATTTACCAAGCAATTTAACTGCTTTGTCCACATTGAGATTTTTCAGTGTAAAAGTTATAGATTCAGTCTTACTTTAATTTCAAAACAGTTTATTTAGCAGAAACCCATTTCTTTTCCTGAATAAGTGACGAATGTGAAACATTTGAAAGCTCATTTTGGGTACTATAGCTATTTAAGAACGTAGTATCATCTGCATAAACAATGGTAAAAGCATAAAATTTTTTGAAAAGATCATTAATCATAAATTACTTCAAAAGTGTACATCCCTCAAGGGCGGATATAGTTAGCAGATTTTAGTAAATATATAATATAAACATAATAAAATATATTCTTTCACATTTTAAGTAGTTCAGTTGCAATTATAAGCTGTCGTGGCTTTCTAATTTTTTCAAACAAATGACAAGTAGAAAGGAATATTACTACATTACGAAAATATTGAAAACATAAAATTTTGAATTATGAAAAATTATGATGTGGTACGCAAAAACGGATTTCATTTTTGCAATCAGTGTGAAATTGTGGTTTAGAGACGCTCATTTATTTCAAAAGAACAAAATCCATGCAAAACGGTGTTATTATTGAACCCGGAACGATCTTGAGACCTTGAGAGAGCAGCTAAAATCTGCATAATATGTAGCCTATATTTAAAATAAAACCAATTCTGTTCGTGTTAATTTTAATATGATTTTGATCATGATCGCGATTTTGAGACATTGAAAGTAGCAGCTGAAATCTGCGTAATAAATAGCCTGTATTTAAAATAAAACCGTTATTAATTTTAATATGCTAAAATGAATTCAATTCGTGCTGTAAAAATCCGTTAATTTCAAGAAATCAGTAATAAGGTAGCTTCAATTTGATCAACGCCATGACCTCCTACAGGGCATAGTCCCAGAACAACTCCCCCCATTGTCGCGATATGGCTTCTTCACAATTTATTTGTTTCAACCGAGCCAGGGTGACCAACTAATACAACGGGTGCACAGTCACTTATGTGCTTGTCTGCATTTCATATTTCATATTTATTTAATCAATTTTGACCACAGTTATGCGGTATAGGATACAATATAACAAACTATTATAGTACAAGGGTACAAGAATAATATTAAAAATACATACAACACAAACAATACAAAGAAATACAGGATCAAAAACATTACAACACTACAAAAACAATAAACAAATAAATAAATAAATAAATAAAAAGTGCAATGTGTCAAGTAGGCCAAATAGTAGGTTCTGAAAGATTATTTAAAGTTTTTGGCTGTCTCAAAAAATTCATAATTTTTGTAGAAGCAGATTTGTTTTAGTTTCATCAGTGCTAAGCCTTTAAAGTGTTTAAAAGTTAAATTTCTAGTAGCAACTGGAAGAGAATTGGTGATAGGATGTTAGGTTAGGAACAGTGATATTAGTGTTAGTGTTAGGATGTTAGGTTAGGAACAGTGATATTTGTGTTAGTGATATGTAGAGCTTGCATTTCGTTTTGTTATGTTGGTCACAGTTCATCGCTAAACAACATCACACAGGCAACGTCCAATCATGCGATCTGTACAATTAATATGGCGGAAATATAGCTACTTTTTGTCATTTCGTACTATAAAAGAAAATGTAGTCTTTAGGGTGGGGGGGTTGGACTACTAAATCACTCGTGAAGACAACATCTCCTCTCCCGAGAATGATGTGTTTTGAAATCCATGTGTTTTAAAGTGTTTTTTTTTTGTGATAATCTTGTGTTAAAATATGGGGGGGGGGGAGTTGATATGGGATTTTACCTGCTACAGCAAGCCATAATCTAGTAGAGGAAGAACTACGACTATCAGCTGACGCGGAGGACATGATGGGCTCGTTGGCGTTTGCTTGAGTTAATCTAAAGCTCTATCCACAATGCGCAGTCGGCAGTTGTTAGTCGGTAGTTGGCAGTTTACATTTGCAATCGGCCGCTTGGGAGCAGCACTAGAGTCGTCTACAATATGCTGTCGACATTGAGGTTAGGGAAACATTTTACAGAATAAAAAAGATGGAGGAATCGCTTTATAATTGCATAATATATGTTATAAACACATCTTGCTTTCTCGTAGTATGCTAATCTGTGTATTTGCACTAGTAAATAATTTTCAATCTCGCAATATGTTACTTGCAATCGTTCAGTTGGTAGTCAGAGATGAATTTCTCGTCTGCCGACTACTGTCTACCAACTGACGATTGCCTGCTGCCGTCTGCAACTGCACATTGTGAATGGCGTCCATTGCTCACCACACGTTCTACTTCGACTACAAACTACCGTCTACCGACTAACAACTGCCGACTGCGCATTGTGGATAGAGCTTAAAATATCAAAATTTAAAACATTTAGTCTAATTATGTTCGAACAAAACAGTAGTATGCAACTTGCCTTTAATGGTCATTTAAGATACTCCTATTATTATGCTCGTTTCATAAACATACTCGTATCTTAATAATTGCTATTATAGGCTTCTTGCATAAAGTACATTTCATTCGGGGATTTTCTGCTGGCATAATCATGTCACTTGATATTATTATTATTATTATTATTATTATTATTGAATTCCCAAAAATACAGAACCTTATTTTACCAGATGGCATATTAGGGTTATAGATTAAACATATATACAGAGTATACAGTAAACTACATATATATATATATTACAATTTTGCAAAAACACTATTCATGAAACTTAAAACAACTTTATAACTTTGCTTATTTAAGAATAGAGGTAGATTGGTGTAGTCAAGTCAAAATTTAGAAAATTTAAATATAATATTAACTGATAACGTTCATGCGTAAATAACGGACAATGAAATAAGAGGTGCCTAACAGATTGACTTTCCTCTTTACATTTACAATTTGCAGAGGTAGAAATTTTAAATCTATGTAAGTATTTACCAAATTTCCCATGCCCTGTTAAGAATTGAGTCATAATATAATCCGGAATCAAAAGTGTACAAGCTATTCTATCTTGCACTCTTGGGAAAAACATCTTTCGTTGTGCTGCCGTTATTCGTTTCTTGCCAAATCCGATCCCATTGGCTGTGCATATGTTCTCTTAATGTTTTCTTAATGAAGGATATAGGGCATAAACTATTAGTCCAGTAACTTTGTCGCCTGAAAGCATGGGGTAGTATGCGTCAAATCCGGTAGTTCTGATTTTTTGCAGACTTGTTTATGATGTTGGCCTAATGAGTAATCCAAGTTTGTGACCTCGAGCGCCGAACGCAACTTTGTCAAAAATCGAAAAAACCTCGAAAAAATCTTTTTTTTTTCAAATTTTGGCGATTATAACCCTAAAGGACTAGTTTCTGAAAAAAACTTTCTTAGGACGTTTTAAAAGTAGACTAAATTTGCTACAATATGATACTAGAACTGTCTCTGTAGACCCAATAGTTTCCGAGATTAAGCCTTATCATTTTTTTTTCGAACTTCGCAATTTTGCTTCCGAGCCTACCGAAGCACAGTGCACAGTGGTCCGAAATTCCAATCTAGGAGGAAAAAACTATACTTATAACTTTTACTATTACTTTTATGAAAGTAATTGAATTTTCGAAAGAAAATGCCATGTCTAATTGTATAAATATTAAAAAATAAATTAAATACATAAAAAAATTAATGAAATATATTCAATAATATAATTTTTTATGGAAACATAAATTATTTCAAAAGTACTAAATACGTTAAATTCAATTGATATTTATCATTTAATAAACAAAAAGTAGCTGCGCTAAATTGCGCAATGTTTATAAAATACATTTTTTATTTGTTTTAAGGTTGCTCCGTTACTCGTCGCGTGATTTTTGAAAAATTTAAGTCAAGCCCGCACACTCAGATTAGTGATTTAGTGACACACCTGTAGCACGTTTTTAACCTACCCTAAGTTTTTTTATAAATTTCAGTTGTTGACTGGCTTGCTGCCCATCACGTGAGTGCTGTTTGAACTCAAAATCTACAGAATGTCGCATCCCAGTCCCAGCGTGGGTTTGTGTTTTATCTGTAAGGAGACTTTAAGTGAAGGTGAAGTGCGCCTAGTGAAGGAAAGAGGTGTAAAAACCCTTATTGCGTCGAGTATTTCCCTTAAGAACATAGAAAATCAGCGTTTATTGAAGGGTGTAAATGAGATATATGTGCACAGTGCTTGTCAGATAAAATACAACAATTCGAAGTTGATCAAAGCAGCTGTTAGCAGTGGAAAATCAAATATTACGCCATCAAGGGCCACAAGATTGTTGCACTAAGAGATAACGTTTCCGCATTAATGACATTGTTCCGTTTTTCTGGCTTTTTCTTTCTTTCTGCCACCAGGAACTCTTCGGTTATTTTGTCTCCACATAGACAACAGTATTCTCTGAAATTGGACTGCTCAGAGACTGATCTCGTGGCCCTTGATGGCGTAATATTTGATTTTCCACTGCTAACAGCTGCTTTGATCAACTTCGGATTGTTGTATTTTATCTGACAAGTACATATATCTCATTTACACCCTTCAATAAACGCTGATTTTCTATGTTCTTAAGGGAAATACTCGACGCAATAAGGGTTGTTACACCTCTTTCCTTCACTAGGCGCACTTCACCTTCACTTAAAGTCTCCTTACAGATAAAACACAAACCCACGCTGGGACTGGGATGCGACATTCTGTAGATTTTGAGTTCAAACAGCACTCACGTGATGGGCAGCAAGCCAGTCAACAACTGAAATTTATAAAAAACTTAGGGTAGGTTAAAAACGTGCTACAGGTGTGTCACTAAATCACTTATCTGAGTGTGCGGGCTTGACTTTAATTTTTCAAAAATCACGCGACGAGTAACGGAGCAACCTTAAACAAATAAAAAATGTATTTTATAACCATTGCGCAATTTAGCGCAGCTACTTTTTGTTTATTATCTGAGAAATATCAATTGTTTTTAACGTATTTAGTACTTTTGAAATAATTTATGTTTCCATAAAAAAATTATATTATTGAATATATTTCATTAATTTTTTTATGTATTTAATTTATTTTTTATTATTTATACAATTAGACATGGCATTTTCTTTCGAAAATTCAATTACTTTCATAAAAGTAATAGTAAAAGTTATAAGTATAGTTTTTTCCTCCTAGATTGGAATTTCGGACCACTGTGCACTGTGCTTCGGTAGGCTCGGAAGCAAAATTGCGAAGTTCGAAAAAAATGATAAACTTTGAAAGGCTTAATCTCGGAAACTATTGGGTCTACAGAGACAGTTCTAGTATCATATTGTAGCAAATTTAGTCTACTTTAAAAACGTCCTAAGAAAGTTTTTTTCAGAAACTAGTCCTTTAGGGTTATAATCGCCAAAATTTGAAAAAAAAAACGATTTTTTCGCGGTTTTTTCGATTTTTGACAAAGTTGCGTTCGGCGCTCGAGGTCACAAACTTGGATTATTCATTAGGCCAACATCATAAACAAGTCTGCAAAAAATCAGAACTACCGGATTTGACGCATGCTGTGATGCATAAAGTTACTGGATTATATAAGAAGTTTTAACATTTGAAGAAGCACCTAACTTAGCTAATTCATCTGCTTTCTCATTTTCTAAATTTCCCATGTGACCTCGGACCCAGGTTAAACAAATATGAATTGTGCTTGTATTTAGTGCATGTCTAATGTCTGTGGCTAGTGCATCCTTATATTTATCATCTATGGCTTGTAAAGCCGATTGTGAGTCACTGTTTATGCAAGCACTATTGCTACCATCAGTGTCACTTGATATTGTCATCAGGTAAAGTTATTGAGTTAATAATAAGTATATATGCTATACGTATAGGCCTACTATACATACTATATTAGCGAGTTTATTTTGGTGAAATATAAAATGTCCTGACAATACATGTCAGATCGTAATGCATTATGCTATATTTTAATGTACAGCCTATTGTAAATGCAATTTTCCTTAACAGTTGTGAACTGTGATACCATGGAAATCAATGACCCTCACCTGACATCACGTGTGGAAGGCACTCGTCTGGGTCAAGTGGTAGTTTTCCAGTGTCCTATTGGCTTCCGACTGGACGGCACTTCTAACCTCACTTGCAGGCTTCAGGTATGTGCTTCAACTTTATATGTTTTTAATGATTATGTTTAAAGAATATATATTAATCTTTCACAATGATTAAAACGCGCAGCATTTTTTTTTCAAATATCATCTATATTGTCACAGATCAGATAAAAATTGAAATATAGACGTACGAGCACTCCACTTGGTACCACGCACACGTGGCATTATTTTGGAACCCCTTCTACTATAGCCATTATAATCGTCATGAAGGTGGAATGGAATTTATTTCAAAATACTTGAATATTGTAAAAATGTTATTGAAACCTTTAACTCACTTAGTAAAGAGAGGGAATTCCTTCAAATTCTGAAGCGAGGTAAGGTTAGACGAAGGGTTTCCAAGTTCGAGGTCCGAGGGCCAATGTAATAATTGACTGGCTGGCCACACAACATTTTATGGTTATATGGAACCTGTTGTAAATAACGCGCTGAAATAACCTGAAATTAATGTAGCTTGCAATCGAACGTCTTTTAATACTTTTTTGACCAAGCGAAGTGAGGTCCTGTTTTAACTCGACCGTTCGACATTTTGTCTGTTTGTAAATTTATTTTTCACGCACACGCGTTCGAGTTTCTTCCAATTTGTTTTGAATGGTCCTTGAAACCATTGAAAACGTCGTATGTGTAATGATTTTATTTTTCTATTCAACTTAAAGATGGTGGTCGTTTTATTGGTTCCGTTTCATGTAATGTTCAGCTTCTTTAACGATACTAACCAAACATTTCCCAACGCTTCACAATGATTGATATCATTGGCGGATAAACATTAAAGACTGCGATGAAGAGCAGATCTTAGTCCTTTTCGGAGGGAGCTCTACTGTTCTCAGAGCCTCTAGTTTAAAGAATTCTAGAAGTAATCTAGTTTTGCTTATAGGCCTAATATAATTTAACAGTATTTTCACATAAGAATTGAAATGCATACTTTATTAAGTACCAGAATGGTACTTTATGAGATTAAGTTGTGGGCGGGAAATGTATAACTGGGACGCTAGGACCTGAACCAAACACGCGCAGATAGTTATCGTTCGCCGGTAGTAATTGATTCGGGGCAGAAGAGAATGCATGTACTGTACTATTAATTCCAAACTATGCTGTTCATAATAGCCCGTAACTATTGAAAATAAAAACAAAGTGAATAAAGTATTTTTTTAAGTTATGAAGTATTATTTAAGTAATGGTATGTAACTAACAGAATATCGCTGTTGGGTCTTCACTATTGAATGCTGTGAGGCTAACTAAGATGTTTTTACACGGTCTGTACAGTATGAACTGAAAGGGAAAATCACACGAGATGAAGGTTAGGCAGGTCTAGATTACATCATCGTAGCCTACTGCGCAGCCGTTTGTTTGGCTCAGGTCTTACCAATGGAGTTATATGTCCGTATATCCGTGTGTCTGTACGCGCGATAATTCAAATACGCCTTACCGGATTTTCATGAAACTTGGTCTATGCATTTATAACGTCCATGGGACAAAGCCTATTGATTTACTACCAACTCGGATGACTGGTACTGGAGTAATGACTAATTTAGCGCTTAAGTAATATGTTAGAGAAAATTTATGAAATGCAAATCTATTCTCATGAGGATATATTGTTTTACAGTGTTCATATACGGCTTTGGAAGTTGCCAATACAGTTAGCCTTGATAAATAACTGTACCCACATAATCCTTCACATATGCTTATCAAACTTTAGACCTTTGTCCTTCGATAAGCCCTGCTTAATAAATTGTTCTGGAGCTTAACTTGGAAATCGATTACAAAAATAACTAATTTTCTCTATATCATAATTGCAATTATCACTGATTTAACAAAATCATTCTGGCACTTTGTTATCAATTTAGCTGATTTGGTCTTAATCTAAATTTCTAAAATTGGGCAATAAGAA
Source organism: Ectobius pallidus (assembly GCA_964059195.1). Taxonomy (NCBI): domain Eukaryota; kingdom Metazoa; phylum Arthropoda; class Insecta; order Blattodea; family Ectobiidae; genus Ectobius; species Ectobius pallidus. Next base: position 24,966,665 of record CAXKWD010000005.1, on the reverse strand, counting down.
CAATTTGATTATAAATTGAAATTGGACATTTGACATTTATTTCACTAAAACAGATTACTTAATGAGTAATAGTTCTAAAAATGGAATGTATTCTACGCAATCTATTGTGCTGCGGGGAAAGACAAGACAGAACCCCTTAATCAACAGTTCCACTCAGCACAGAGCACAAAAAGCAGTCCCGCTAATGCTAAACCAAAATATGAAAATGGACAATCTTATAAGGAAAGCCTATCAGAGCAACACAAATTCGACAGTCTTACAATAGATCATGCAAAGGTATACAGCGAAACCAACATATTGATTTTTCAGTATTTTTCACTGACAACGGTGATAGTAGTGACCAACGTAATAAAACAAGCGCGAGATTCAAGGAATGAAATTCTACTTTAAGGAAATCTGAATATTCATAACTTCATTATCTTTGATATCCAATTTCCTTTAATGTGGCTTATTAATTTCGACTATAGAATATACTAGACGGAGAGATGGAATTGCAAAACGGGTTTCTTAACTAACTAATACTGACACTGACAAAACATGACACTGAAAACTGCACTATCTGTCACTGACACTGTCACTGGCACTATATGTCATCGCTACTGGTAATACATGTCACTGACAATGGCCCATTATGTCGCTAACAATAGTACTACATGTCACTTATACTGGCACTATATGTCACTGGCAGTAGTACTACATGTCTCTGACAAAGGCACTGGGTCTATATGTCACTAACACTGACACCACATATCACTGACACTAGTACCTTATGGCACTGACACTGGCACTATAGATCACCGACACTGTACTACATGTCACTTACACAGACACTACATGTCACTGACTCTGGCAATATTTATAACTAACACTGACACTACACTGAGTCTACATGTCACTGACCCTGGCACCAGGCCTATTTATCACTAACACTGTCACTACATACTACTGACAATACATGTCACTGACACCACAGGTCACTGGCACCACAGATCTTTGACACTGGCACTATGTCACTGGCAGTGGTACTACATTCCACTAATACTGACACTACTTGTCACTGACACTGGATATTTATGTAGATGACACTGAAACTACAAGCCAATGACATTGGCATTATATGTCACACTACTTGTCACTGACTGTCACTAACACTGGTATGTTACTGAAATTGTACTACATGCCACTGACATGGGTACTATACGTCCAAGACACTGACAATCAATGACAATGACAGTGACACTGGCACATCACTTCGTTGACATTGACACTACGTATCACAGATACTGGCACTATATGTCACTGATATTGGCACTATATCACACTGACACTGGTACTGCATGTCACTGACATTGGCTCTACGTGTCACTGACACGGATACTATATTATGTAACCGACACTGGTACTATATGTCACTTACTGTGGCACTTTATGTCACCTACACTTCGACTACTTTTTAATGACACTGACACTGTATGTCACAGACAAAGGTGACATTACATATCACTGACAGTGCCACTATATGCCATTGACTGACACTACATGTCACTGACAGCGACACTAGAACCAGATGTCACTAACACTGACACTACATTTCACTGACACCACTTTTCACTGATACTGGTACTCATATCACTGACATTGGTACTATATGTCACTGAAACATACTTGTGGACACATATTACTGTCGGTGGCACTATATGTCTTTGACACTAGTACAACTTTTTACTGACACTAATGCTACTTCTGTCACTGACACCGAAACTACATGTCACTGATAGTGGTACTATATGTCACTGACACTGGTACTACATGTTATTGAGACTGGCATTATAAGTCACACACTACATGTCACCGACAATTACACTATACACCACTGACACTGGTACTACATATTTCTGACATTTACACTACATGTCACCGAGAATGGTACTATATTATGTCTCTAACACTGACACTACATTGCACTGAGACTGACACAACATTTCACTGGCACTGACTTTACAAATCACTGACAGTAACAATATATGCCCCTGACACTGACACTACATATAGCTGACACTTTTACAATACTGTATGTCGCTGACACTGGCACTTTATGTCACCTTCAGTTTACTACATATAGCTGAAACTGACACTGCATTTAACTGACACTGATATTACATATCACTGACACTACATGCCACTGACACTACATTGCCACTGACACTATTACTTTTTGTTATTGAATCTGATGCTAGAGGACGCAAATCACTGACGGTGACATTATATGTCACTGACAATTATTCTACTTGTCACAGACACTGCTACTATATGTCAATGACACTGTTACTATTTGTTACTGGCACTGACACTGCTTGTCACAGACACTGACACAGTTACTGTATAGGCCTACGGTCAATCCTCGATAAAATGCCCCTTTTTACAGTGCCACCCTCGCACTGCGCCAATAAAAGCAAGTGAACGGATCTTCTCCCGTATAAAATACATAAAAATCCACGTTACTGTGCCAATTCATTTAGTGCCAGTGAATATAAGTCAAGATTTTTACAAAATATAGCTTGCAATAATTTTTTTCAGTTCCAGAATTATTTTAAACTGGCATGAATGTTGGTGTTTCCCTGCCACGAACTGTAAATGTAGTGCGGTGGAATGAGGAAGCTATGTTAAGAAGTCGGACAGACAGCTTGAATGAGGGTGGAGCAGGTAGAAAGAGCCCTTCATACAATGAGACATTCCAGACTTTCATTTTTTCAGTCCAGTATCCATTCAGCTGTTAAACACTTCAGTTAATTTTTTACAAGGACTAAAGGTATATCATGTAATCATAATCACTTACATGGACCTAGATGATTTTATACCCCTTTGTGTACTGTAGCACTGGACATAATTATACTGTAATAAATTTGAATTACTGTGCAGTACAGTACAGTGTATTTAATTTTATGCAAAATATATTTATTTGCCTTTTATTTAATTTTTCTTTCCTAATACAGCACTGTATTTTGCCATTTTATTTTAAAAATTAAATTTCGTTTTAGTGTCACCCTCGCTTTGTGCCACTAAATGTTAGAGAACGGTAAGTGACATTATATCGAGGGTTGACTGTATCACTGACACTGATAGGACACTCCTCCTTACACAGATGGCAGTAAAAATGAAGTTGGGGTAGACGCAGGAGCAGCATTCTACATGGATAACAACCCGGGCCATCAACTCAGGTTCAGATTATACAGTACTAGCATGTGCCCGCGGCTTCGTCCGCGATAATTATTAAAAATTAAATTAAAAATTAGGAGCATAATAGTTAAATCATTATATTTATTAACACCTAAATCACGTGGACTACATACCACGATTAGATAGCGTCTATATTAATAAAAGCGACTTCAGATTCGAGTTCCTTGGCCCAGAATACCCCTGTACAGTGAGTTCCGTCGCAATCGAACAATGTTTGACCATATTTAGGCCTATATCGATTATCCCTCTTCCGTGTAGGTTGAAAATTTCATATGTCTGCGTGCCTTGATATTCTAAACAAATGAATCGTCCAGGATGGACTTACAAAATCAAGCAATCGCCCGCGATAATTATTTCAAGAATTAAAAATTAAGAGCATAATAGTTAAATCATTATATTTATTAACACCTAAATCACGTGAATTACATACCACGATTAGATAGCGTCGCCTGGTAAAAGCGATTTCATATTCGAGTTCCATGGCCCAGAAAATCCCTGTATAGTGAGTTTAGTCCAGATCGAACGATGTTTAACCATATTTAGGTCTATGTTGATTATCCCTCTTCCGTGTAGGTTGAAAATTTCATATGTCTACGGGCCTTGACATTCTAAACAAATGAATCGATCAGCGTGGGCTTACAACATTCAAGCAATCGCAATGCTTTTATTTCCACGGTATGACAAAAATAGCCAAAGCCAACTGCAATTGATTTGACATTGAAATGTATTACTGAAATCTGATGCTTCGACAGCGCTAAAATCACGTTTTCTGCCAGTTTTTCACTCATAACTCGCGAACGAAAGCTAAAATTAAAAATTCGGCTTCGATGTGCATTCGCCCACCTTTCAGTCCATCTATCTTTAAAATTTCAGATCTCTGCGTTCAGTAGATTTCGATGGGCATCGTGGACAGACAGACAAACAGCATGTGCCCGCATGTGCCCGCGGCTTCCCCCGCGATAATTATTTGAAAAATTAAAAACTAAAAATTAAGAGCATAGTTAAATCATTATAATTATTAACACCTAAATCACGTGGAGTGCATTCCACGATTAGGTAGCGTCCCCTGGTAAAAGCGACCTCAGATTCGAGTTCCTTGGCCCAGAAAACCCCTGTATAGTGAGTTTCGTTCAAATCGAACAATGTTTGACGATATTTAGGGTTGATTATCCATCTTCCGTGTAGGTTGAAAATGTCATATGTCTGTGGGCCTTGACACTCTAAACAAATGAATCGTCTAGGATGGACTAACAAAATCAAGCGATCCCGTTGCTTTTATTTCCAAGGTATGAGGTATGATGACAAAAATAGCCAAAGCCAACTGTAAGTGAATCTATATTGAAATTTATTACTGAAACTGATGCTTCGAAAACGCAAAAAATGCACGTTTTTTGCTCATTTTTCACTCATAACTCACGAACGAAAGCGAAAATTAAAATTCGAGGTGCACATTCCGACCCTTTAGTCTGCCTATGTATAAAATTTCAGATCTCTGCGTTGAGTAGATTTCGCTGGGCATCGCGGACAGACAGACAGACAGACGGAGGACAGACACTTCCTTTTATTAATATAGATATGTTCGAATAATCACGCAGAACAGTTGGAAATAGTGAAATCACTGGAAAAAATAAATTAAATGGTCTATATAAACCCAATAGACAAACAGACAGCAATGTTATCATGGGTCTTCTGAGAAACAACACCAAACACAACAAACTAATATATAGGATTGCAGGAATACAGGGGAACGAGCTTGCAGATCATCTAGTAAAAGAAGCAGCGTCAACAGTGACTACGAACTAACGTATGACCATATACCGACAAGTGCAGTTGAAAGACTTAAGAGAAGACAGTATAAAGCTGTGGGGGAAAGAAAGATAAAAAATACAAATGGTGCTAAATTAAAATATTTTTTCCTAGCGGTAAAATAAAGACTAGACAAAACTATTTCAAAATCAGAATATAACATCAGTCATCTCAGGTCATGGGAATTTCGGTGCCAACCTACAGAGAAATGAAATTAAAGATGATCCAACATTTATTTGAAATGGTATTCAAACAATCGACCATATACTTGGGGTCATTTAGCCCCCTAAATGATCATGAACTTATGAAAAAAATACACTAAAAAATTCGAAGTGTTGATTAATAAATTCAGTTTCGACAAATTGAAGACATAAAATCAACAATGGCAAGATATGAAGATTGAAATTTAGTTTTTAATTTATGTATAAAAAGTCTGCGTAAAAATATTAGTGCATGTAGTATTACATGTTATGCTGTATGCATGTTGTAAATTTAAAAAAAAAAACTCGTTTTACATAATTATCACAGTCATTACAGGTCACTAACGCTGAGACTAGATTGCACTAACACTGGCCCTACATAACACTGACACTAGTTTTAAATGTCATTGACACTGACATTACATGCCACTGATACTGGCACTACATATCACTGATATTAGTACTGCATATCACTGACACTGGCTCTACATATTCTGACATTGACATTACATGTCACTGACATTGACACTACTTATCACTGACACTGGTACTACATGTCATGATACTGGCACTACGTATCACCACAGTATAAGTATTAATACAGTAAAGAAACTGTGTGTTAAAAGTCCTATGACAACATGTTGGCTGGACGACACTAGCGCTCCATGCGGAGATTAAGTAAAACTACATTCTCATCATATCAAATGACTTGGGAAAATACATAAACGCATCGCAAAATATGTTATGTTAAAAGAGAAAAATACAGAATATTTTTATTTAATGCAAATCTAATTTAAATTTAAGAAATAATAAAACAGATACTGTATTATATTCTAGTAAAGAAGAGGTAAACAATACCTAAATAGGCTACTGTTAAGGACTGTATCGAGGCCTAGTTCTTTTCCTTTAAAATCATTGCCTTTTAATATAATTTACTAGCTGAAAAGGCCCGGCGTCGCCCGGGCGTTGTATTTTTTAATTTGAAATTAACTTTTGAAGTACTTTATGTACAGTATGTAGAACTTGAAATGAAGGAAAAGATTTATCACACTCAAACTGTTCCATCAGAAAATGCTAGATATAGCTTTTTATGGCTCATAGAGGATGTCGAAAGCTGCATTCCGTTGCTTCTACACATCATGCTTGGGAAGGGCTGAAATAAAAGAGAAATGCAGTACCACTTTCATACGTTCCTCCCCTAAAACCCGGGACATAATATACTGCGAGCGTAGGACTCAAAATGTTCCACCCCATGCTTAGGGCCTATAATAAACATCCCTATTTCTCAACTAATACAAAGCCTACAGCTATGGATAAGGTATAAGGGGAAAGGATTATTTACAGACTTCTGATATAGAATACTCCCACACTTAAGTTGTCCCTTGCAATACGACCTATTCTTCGACATAAAAATGCGAAGTGAGAAAATATTTCTTATGTCGAGGGTAGAGAAAGTTATGTGACTACATCACACTGTGTTTTATTTTCGTGGATTTCATTTCCAGTCATTATTTTCGCCAATATATTACATCGATGGAATCATAATTCGTTAAAGCATTAGGCTATATACTTGCCAAGGCCCTATGTAATCATAGTAAACAATTTACTGTTGCCATGTGAACTAAACAGCAATTCATTTTTTCAGTATAAAATTCTCAGAAATTATATAATTTTCAAGGGAAGGAGTATTTTGGTTGAATTTTAATGTCGACAGCTATACTTCCCGGGCTTAACTGGGTATGTGTGCAAAATGTCGTGTAAATTGGTAAAGAAATGTAGATTTGTATAAGGAACAAACATACATACATACATACATACATACACACTTTCGATTTTATATATTAAGATAATTCAAATTATGATATTAAATAGCCTACGTATTAATTACGTAAATTATATTATAGGTCTGTCACGTTGTTCATCCTGCACGTCATTGTTGACAGTGTATTTTGATTCTTTGTCTTATATGGCAATATACGACTTCAATTTATTGTAGGTCTATGTCAAGGCTTGTAAACTACAGTTTTAATTAACGAGTTTTTATAGGAATTCATAAGCTGTCTGTTTTCGGCGTGTGTCAAGCATAGACGGTAATTTTCACTCAAATATTTTACATATTTTGTTACTAGGTTTTCTTGTCGACCATTAATGACCTATTTTATACACCAGAAATCATTACAACAGAATAAAATATAAAAATATTACATTAAAGTAACTTGAATCATAACCACACCAGAATCACGAGTAAGCCAGTAGGCCTACAATAAATATTACTTATTTTTGTTCTTACTTTTCTGGATGTTTATTACTGAAATTTACAGCAGAATAATAAGGTCCTTTCGAATATCGCGTGATCTAATAAATACAACACTCCTATTTATTTACATACTTCCCGGAGTAGTTTCTGTAGTCTTACTTTATGGCCGCTACGATCGCTAGTAAATGCGCGCGCATGCTTGTCTGGCAGAAAAACGGACTGAGTTTCTGTACTGTATTAATACTTATACTGTATCACTGTATCACTAATACAGGCACTACTTGTCACTGACGCTGGCACTACGTCTCTGTTACTGACAGTATGTTGTCATTGTCCCCGGCACTGCATACCACTGGCGCTGGCATTACAGAATATAACACTGACACTGGCACTACATGTTCTGACACTGACATTAAATGTTACTAACATTGGCACTATTTATCACTGACACTGTTCTCTACATATCACTGACATTTGCACTACGTGTCACTGCCACTACTTATCATTGACGCTGGCACTATGTGTCAGTGTCACCGACACTACGTATCACTTACACTGGCATTACATCTCACTGACTCTGGCACTACATGTTCTAACACTGACATTGTCAGTACTTATCACTGACACTGGCACTACGTGTCACTAACACTGACACTACGTCACTGTACTGGCACTACGTGTTACTGTCACTGACACTACATATCACTGAAACTGCCATTACATCTCACCGACACTGGCACTACATGTTCTGACACTGACATTTATACTGCATGTCACTGACACTGGCATGTGTCACTAACACTGGCACATGTCACTGACACTGGCAGTACGTGTCACCGTCACTGTATCTACATATCACTTACACTCGCACTTTATTTCACTGACACTGGCACTACATATCACTGACCTTGGCACTACATTTTCTGACAGTGACATTACATGTCACTGGCATTGGCACTACTTATCACTGACTGGTACTACATATCACTGACACTGGCATTACATATCACTGAGACTGGCACTACATGTTGTAACACTGACGTTTGCCCTACTTATCACTGACACTGGTACTACATATCACTGACACTGGCACTACATGTCACTATAACTGGCACTACATGTCACTTTCACTGGCATTAGGCTACATATCATTGACACTGGCACTAGGTGTTCTGACACTGACATTACACTTTGGCACTGCTTAATACTGACACTATGCCGTTCATCCAGGTACACATTTTAAGTGAAGACGTCACGAATCTTCACGGTGATGATTTGTTATGGCTGGATTTCCTGTATAATTCCTACCATATGATTTTATTCGACATCCCTGTGATAAATTTAAAAAAAAATCCGCTGTATTTACTCGTATCAAAACTATTTTATCTCATTATAAATTACTCCGGCGTTTCGTTCATAATCTGTATGCTGCTGTGCCATCTGATGAGTCAAATATGCATGTAGTCATTGTGATGTTCACTTATGTGTTTGTAATATTGGGGGATATTGTATACTTGGTACCGATCAGCAGGGCCGGCTGACATTGTTGCTACTTCATTCTCGGGTTATATTGGGTACAGACAAAAATGTAAATGAAAAATGTCAACATGGCAATACAACAATACCGGTAATAATGATACCATTTTTATCGCTTCAACTTTTCTTGATGTTTGTGCTTAGGGTTTTTTTATTTAAGAAAATAGTGCATTATTAAGTGCCATAATGGTACTTTCTGTATGGCAGACGGAAAATGTCTCTCCGTGTGTCTGTACGAGCGTTAACTCGAATACGCTTTATCGTATTTTTATGAGACTTGGTTTATGCATTTATAACGTCCATGGAACAAAGCCTATTGATTTTGAACCAAATAGGATGACTGGTACGGGAGTAATGCCCAATTTAGCGCCTATTTTGTGATTAATTTATTACACTGAATTTATCAAACGGAAATCAGTTCTCATGATAACATATTGCTTTACAGTGTTCATATACGGCTTTGGAAGTTGCAATACAGTTAGCTTTGACAAATAACATTAACATCATATTCCTTCACGTATGCTTATCAAACTTTAGATCTTTCTTCTTCCATAAGCCTTGCTTAATGAATCGATCTGAAGTTTAACTCGGGAATCGATAACAAAAATAACTTGTTTTTTTGCATATCATAATTACAATTAACACTGATTAAACACAAGCATTCTGGAACTTTGTTACATCAGTTTACTGATTTTTTATTTCAGTTTACAGAAAAATCTCGTTAATAGAACACTGATAAACCGGACTAAACTTAACCCCGACAGGCAGAGAAACACTTAAAACAACTTTCTCAGCAAGACTTTCATGCGACGCAGATTCAGGTCCACCTGATACATTACCAGGAGTAGGCCTATCGCGCAAGTACAGCATTATATGCACAGAATTGTTTTAAATTTTACTGAACTGTATAGTGTATTTAGGCCTGTTGGTGTTTACAAGCTCCGTAATAAATGTGGTTCTTTGCGGTAAACGGAGTTGTTTTTGCACTTTCTACTGTTATAATACACTATTTCAGTTAATACGAACTTCCGTTGAACAGCTCAACCAGGGCCCTATTTCATAAAAGTTACAATTTTACAGGTGACAGGTGACATAAAATTGTCTTACAGGTTTACATTTTGACAATTGTGTTTTTCATAAAAGCTGACAACTTTACATAAATGTCATGACAATTTTGTAGATTTGTATGACAATTTTACATATTGTTGTTTTTCGAAACTTTTGAGTTTACAGGTAAAAGTCTGACAAATATGTCAAATCTTAGGATACCTATCATTTATGGAACATTAATTTTTGCTGACATATTTATAAATTTACAAATAATGTAGAATTGTCATTACAGAAGTGACAGGCAATCTTTCATATGTACGCCAACAGAGTAGGTTATGTAAATGTGTGGCATAGCCTAACTTGGCAAACTTGCTTGTGATTTAAACTTTGTTAATAAACTTAATAAATTGTGTTGTTAATAATGAACACTAGTAGTAGTGATATTGGTAGCAGTGAAAGTGGTGAAGAAATAGACATGAAACCACCCAGTGTTTTTAGGCAATGGATTAACCTAACTTTCAATTTCAGTGACTTTGTATCTTCTTCTTCATCGTTTTTGTTTATAGACGCTGCTGCCTCTATATGAAAGATGGCTCCTGCGTCTCTCGAAAGGTAACAAGGGCTACCACCCGTATCAAGCGGATGGCGATATTCTGGTGGCGTTATTTAACTTGCATGGTAACCTGCTGGGTTAAATTTTCATTTTTGTTTTAGTTATATAACGGAAAAGAGCTTTTGCAATGTGTATAGATGGTCTGTATAATAAGCTGTCCATTTTTATAGGTCCTTGTGACGTATGTCGATAAATCATCTTCAAGAAGGTGGTAATTTGAGGTCGACGATATTCACATCCGAAGAACATATGGTCTATAGTTCCTACCTGCCCACACTCACAGTAGGGCGTAGGGGAATGTTTAATGGTATATAGATATGCGGGAACTTGAGCTGATTTGAATTTTATTCTGTAGTAATACATTATGGAGCGTTGTGGTATAGTGCGTGCTTGCTTAAGAAATGTTTTTGTTGTTAGCAATTTAGATGTTTCCAATGTACCAGGAGGATTTTGGGCAGTGGGATCTGAATCTAGGATATGTGTCAAATGGTGGGCAAAGTCTGAGGGAGGAGTGAGAAAATGGTCAATTGTTACTTTGGATTCAGATGTTCGGGCTAGGGCATCTACTAGTTCATTACCCGGGATTCCAATATGAGAAGGGATCCACGTAAGGGTGATCTGAAAACCTTGATTGACAAGGGAGTACAGGAGGGATTTAAGGAATATTTCATACACCGAGTGTCGAGCAGAATAATGTTTAGATAGGGAAAGTAGAGTGGTTCGACTGTCTGAAAAAATGTGAATGCGATTGCATGTATTTTGTCGTGCATCTTTGAGAGCTGTATAAATCGCAATAGTTTCGGCAGTAGTAATAGCCATCTGGGGATGTAGTTTCCATGTTCTGCCATATCCTTCACACCAGTTGAAGTAGGCAGCTCCTGTATTATTCAGAGTCTTGGACCCATCAGTGAAATAAATTTGGGTGGGAGATTCTTTGATCATCATGCAGGAATATTCTTTCCAAATCAGAATGGGAGGGGTATTTGAATGCTGAAAAGTAGTAACGTCAATCTGTACATCTGGTGGAAGGGATTGTCGTTCCATAAGGTAAATAGGATTAACTGGGGTTCTGTAGATCGAGGAGAAACGGGTAAAATGAACATAAAAGTCTACCAGATCGTCAGTATGTGGGAATCGAGAATGAGGGTAACGTATGCGTAATTCCGATAAGTGTTGGAGTTTAGGTAGGAGAATGTTATTACCGGTTGTGAATAAGTTTGCCATATAGGAAGAAGCCTTCTTTCTACGGCGAAAAAGAAGATCAAAATAAGGAAATTCATATTGTAATAGTATGCGAGCCGGTTTACCATTAATGCGAAATATTATTTTGTAAATATTATATATTAAAGACATGTATTGATTAATGGTGGATTGTGTAAGTTGGGAATGGAACAGAGAGCCGTAATCAAAACGCGAAAGCAGAAGGGGGGTCACAAGATTAAAACTGATCAGAGGATCAGCACCCCAATATTTACCGGTGATGCGTTGTAAGAGATTAGAGAATTTGTGGGAAGATTGTAGTATATGTTGAAAATGTTGATTGAGTGTGTTTCGATAGTCTAAATGGATGCCCAGGAAAGTAATTTCTTTGGCCGCCGAGAGGGTGGCGTTAGGTAAATGTAAAAATAGTTTTCGTCTGGGATGTCCAGGTTGGAATATAATAAATTGTGTTTTAGTTAGATTAATATGTATGCCTAGATCGCTCAATGCACAAATACAGTCGGTGGCATCAGACTGAAATTCTTGGAGATCAGAGTCTTGTGTGGTTCTACTAATAGGTCTATACAGACAAACATCATCTGCATATTGCAGAATTCGGAAGGGCGTTGAAGTTGGTGGTATTATATCCTGAATATAAAGGGCGTATAGAAGAGGGCTGAGAGAAGAACCTTGTGGAAGACCGTGGGTGGAAATCCGAGTGATGGGATTGTGATATTTGGTGGTAAGGGACAGTGTGCGAGGCTGCATCAAATGATATATGATGTGAAGCAAAGAAGCTGGGAAATCATATTTGTGAAGTCTATGGAGGAGAAGGGAAATATGTACTGAATCGTATGCCTGCGTTGCATCTAAAAATAACGCGGCAGTTCTCCGACGAAGTAAGAACGAGATGTGAATGTCGGTCATGAGAGTGTAAATGTTAAATTCCGGGTTATAGTGTTTTCGGAATCCGAATTGAGTTTTAGGCCACATTTGATTACGTTCCAAGTAAAATGTAATTCGATCAGCAAGAATTTTTTCAAATGTTTTACGTAATGTAGAAAGTAAGGAAATGGGTCGATAATCTTGTGGAGAGTATCCTGACTTGCCAGGTTTTTTAAGCGGGACAATATGAATCCGATTCCACTGCGGGGGGGTAATACCAGTATGGAGAATATTTGTGAAGGTAGAGGCTAATGGGAAAAGGAAACAGTCAGGCAGATTGCGTAAAAGAGAATATGATATGTCATCAGGCCCCGGGGAGGAGGTACGGGTTTTGTTATTCCAAACATGTTGAATCTCGGGAATTTGAATAGGTTGAAGTATGGGATGATGTGTCAAGCAATCAATGAGAGGCAAATTAGGCACCGGATCACGAGCCGTAGGGGGAGCCACCATTTGCAAAAACTGGGATTGGAGATCTATGTCTCCTGACAAAGGTGTGAGTTCCGCAATATTGTTTGAAGTTTTATACCAAGCCAGTTTTTTCCATATTTGGGATGAGGAGGTGTTTTGGTTGATTGATGTGCAATATATCTTCCAGGATGTTCTTTTGGCTTTGTTGAGGATCCTTTTTGTTCTTGCCTCCTGCTGTTTATATGCCATATAGTTCTGGAACGTGGATTGGTTTCGATACGTTCGAAGAGATGCTCTTCGGAGAGCAATCGTTTCTGCACAATCCTTATTCCACCATGGAGGGTGTCTGCTGCGGAGATTCGGGTGAATAGTATACGGATGATAATGATCAAGATAATTGGTAAGCATAGATTCCAGATCTTCATATGATAATGTGGACGGATCAGATGTGTCTAGTATGTCGGAGATGTATGTGGATAGAGTATCAGGGTTGATCTTACCAATTCTGTGCGGAGGAAGAAGGGTGTTTAGTATGGCCGAGGAGTTATTGATGTGAATTTGAAGCGGAAAGTGATCACTATTACATGTGTCATCTATACGCTCGATCCGTATGAGATTACTGAAACCTTCGGAAGCAATTATGAGGTCCGGAGTGGAATCTCGTTGATTAAAGTTTCCTAAGCGGGTGGAAATCTGGGTATTTAGAATTGACCAATTATTTGTGAGGCAGTGAGTGATGAACGGGTGTGAAAGACGTCTCCAGTCTGCTGTTCTGTGAATATTGGGGATGTTAAAATCTCCACATATCAGAATCTGTTTGTCCAGAGGTGGTGGAATAATGGAGTTCCAATCTTGAGCTGAAATATGATTGCGGCTGGAATTGTAGACACCAAATAACACTATGTCTTGAAAAGTGATGTGGACCAGTTCTAGATGTGGAAATGGCACAGAAGTATTATCAAAATGATTGATCTTGAGGTCGTGGTGAATAAAGATAGACACTCCTCCTCCTTCCCTGTTGCGGTATTGATGTAGTGACTTATACCCAGGTAGAGAAAAATGGACTTTACCATCGAGATGTGTTTCTGTTATTATAAGAAAATGATATAAATGGGTGCGTAGCAATTGTAATAATTCATTTTTCTTATTTCGAATACTGCGTGCGTTCCAGTAGAGAAGGTGTATATTGTGTGTGGTCTTCATGGTGGATTGTAACAATTTTTCAGATTATATCGATATTAATAGTTTATGGCATCAAATCTTTGATTTGAGCTTTGAGTCTTTCCAAATCCCCTTTCAGTGTTTCAGGGGCCTCATTTAACATTTTATTTATTGATGTAAGTAGGGCAAATTTTGGTGGTGGCAGCTTGGATGCTGAAGTCGTAGGTATGGTGTGAACTCGCTGAAGAAGCGATGACTTAGACTTACCCCCGGAGGGGAATACGCTGGAGGATGTCTTCTGAGAGAGGACGGAGGAAGCGTCCGGAACCCTGCCTGTAGGGTAGAGTAAAAGCCTCTTGTGAGCTATGTCATCTGAGGCTGGAAGGCGATCATGAACCTTGCGTTTAGGTGTTGCAGTCTTGGAGGTGCTGAGACCCGAAAATGTGCCGAGTGATTTATGTTCCTTTACCATTGTAGGATCATGTGCTAGTTTTTCTTCAAGACGGGGAAATTGACGGAATGGTTCAAAGGTGGCAGGCACCTGTTTATTTAACATCTGTGCATACGAAGAACGTCCAGATGCTATTTGACGTGCCTCGAAACGAGACACCGGAAGGGACTGTAATCGGTCATTGATCTGAATTTCAAGTCTATAAGTTGGACATAGGGTCTTTTCGGTAGTTTTGTGAGCACCCTTACAATTGAGACATTTCATCTCTTGAGCCTGACATTTATCCGTCGAATGATCCTCCCCACAGTTAAGACACTTAATGGAAGATCTACAGAATTTAGTTCTGTGATTAAAGCGGCCACAGTTAAGACACAGGGCCACACGTTCTTTATATGATACAACAGGACATATTTGGTGATATAGTTTTACTTTCTGTGGGAGTGTCTGACTGCGAAATGTGATCTTCACTGTCTGGGTTGGAACATACTTTATTTGACCTTGTTCATTTGAGATTTTCCTATTGAAGCGGTAAACATTCGTGACTTGAAAACCCTCGGGCACTATGAGATCTTCTTGTATTTCTTCCGGGGTAAGGGATGCTTCAACTCCCTTGATAATCCCGGCCGTAAATAAATTATACGATGGTATGAAAGATTGAGTATCATGCACTTCGTCAAAATTGGAATTGAGAAAATTGTTGGCCGCTTGAAAACTGGAGAAGTGTACATCGACTTGCGTAGAATTAACTTTATTTAAGTATCTCACATCATAGTTCTCTTTGAACAGCCATTTCCCGATTTTCATTGGGTGCATATTGCCTATGGTATTTGATTCATTTTTAACAGTTACAAAGTAAGGTCCTGAATCGGAATGAACATATCGATTTTGGTTTCTAGCACTTTGTTTAGATGACTGAGCACCTACTTTATCAGTCAAAGTGTCCTTCAACTTTACTTCTGAATTGTTTTTAATTGCACTAAGGGAAGCTGCAGCAACATCAACGTCCATTAAAGGCGGTAGAACCGAAGGATTAATTGCAGTTTGCTCCATATCAATTTAACTTACAAAAGTCTGGATTCTCCGAATTTGATATACGTAACCTCCCCTCCCGGGGGGTTAAATACCTATTCACTAGGAGTTAAGCTAAAGTTGTTTACTTACAGTTTAGCACACAACACTATTCACAATATCACAATAACCCAGCAGGTTAACTCAATAGTTTTAACTAAAATAGTCACAAATACAAGTTAAATTGTAACACACGACTTTCTAGATAGTTAAACGTTCTTAGATCCGCCAAATTAAAAACACAGAAGACAATATAATAATCTTCTAAATGCACAAAACATATAAATTTAACGCCACAGAAATAGAATCCTATTTAAACTGGTCGCCATTTATACCGGAAGTGTGTGACTTTGTATTAAAAGAGAAATATTAATTCAATTATTTTCGATAGTAATAATCGATTGCTTAGGGATCATATTCGATGTTGAGACAAGTATGTGAGAGCCATCTACAGTGTACTAAAGTAATCTTTAGGTTTGACATAAAATTGTCGCGTTTATGAAATAGGTTCTTTTAGTCTGACAGTTTACATTAATTTGCCTGTAATGTAAGGAAACGTTGTAATATTTATGAAAAATACAATTGTCGTGACATATTGACAAATTTGTCAGACTTGATATAATTGTCGTATTTGTCACACCTGTAGAGTTTTATGAAATAGGGCTCCGGTCCCCCGATTAATCCAAATTGTCGAGGGTTTAATGTAACAGTGGCGTTCTAAAGCTTTTCTATTTTGAATTACGCTTTAATATGCCCTTGTAAATGCCCACTAATTTCATTTCCTCCGTGATTATGAATGGAAATATGGAATGAAACGTTTTTAGCACGGTAGCACTGGCAAATGAAAAAGCCTCGCTAGTAGTCACAATATAGCCTATAGCAGAGCAGTGTTATGCCGAGCAGGCACTGCCAGGTATAGCAGACTCCGTATAATTGGAAATAATGGAATAGCATGGAAGCTCGCCGTAGCAATTTCTTCCTCTCAGTGTTACAAAGCACATGCATATAGCTTTAAAATTACATTTTCATATCTGCCTCTCAGGCAGGCGTATTCTCCCTAGTTCTTAGTCCATTTAAGTCTGTTATCTTAAGGGATATAAAACAGAAATGACGTTAATAAGCTATATATGGACGAATATTTATGGTTATATACACATACACAAAAATACTGCTTAGAATAAAAAGTAAACTTTCTTTTATACAGAGTGATTTTAGGCATCCGCAACAAATTATGATGAATGATAGGTCTCCAACGACGGCAATCTTCTGTTATGGGAACCCATGGTCTATGGCACCTCGTTAAAGGGGCTGGCGAACTCTTATTCATTGACATGTCACTTAGGAGTTAAGCATCCCTGAATCATCCTACATTTCTTCTCTGTTTTTTTCGTTGTATGTGAACTTTTGTATTATATTATTTAATATATTTTGCTATTATAATTTAGGCCTGAATAACTGTTGAGCTATTTTAGAAAATATTGATTTTATAATAAAAGATTACATTATACTCCCGAGAATTTATATTTGATCGTTAAATTTAGGGTTAAAATCGTTTTAAATAATCAGATAAAATTTTCCTGCTTACCTATCAGAACTAGTCTTCACTATGGCGAATCTAAACCTCTTTACGGCATTTATCACGGGTTCTGAAGTAGACATAAGGAAAATAAAATATGTTATAAAACACAAAAAGGGTTTTAGGAAAATGTGAAATGCCAGATAATTTGCGTCAGCTAATTATAAATCTCATAGTAGACAACGAAATACAGATTGAGGTTGGGTTTAATAAAACAAAACCTATCAGAATTAAGAAAGGGTTTCCTCTTTCGCCCATAATTTTCAACATGGCAATTGATCACATACTGAAGGAACTGACTGGTTATAAAGTATCAGAGGAATATGGATTTTCAGCAGATCCTAATTTGACCAAGCTTTCTTGTATTGCTTTTGCTGATTATATAGTACTGATTTCAGCTGATAACAATGGTGTTCAATCTCTCTTCACTTTAGCTGAGAGTCTTTTTCTTTCAATGGGTCTAATATTGAATCCACTCAAGAGCAGATTAATATCCATAGAGAAAGGTATACTATCACCACGTAAAATTACTACTATGAATGGTTCGGACATATGCTCTATTACAGACCCTCATGAACGTATTAGGTATCTTGGAGTGGACTTCAATGACAAAATTGTCTTTGATGAAGCCTCTGTCATTAAAAGCTTGCAGTCAGATATATCACGATTAGTTGATTCTAATTTGCTCAAGCCAGACCAAAAGATTTCTATCATCAATCAGTACATCTGGTCAAGTCTTATCTATCCTCTGCAGTGTGCTCCCATTAATAAATTACGAGATGGGTTCTTAAATGATATAGACAAGATAATCAGGGGTGCAGCAAAAGCCATTATAGGGCTACCACATGATTGCCCAGATAGTATGTTATATGCACCGAAAAAGTTTCGAGGACTAAGCCTAATGAGAGCTACATGGGAAGCATTCATCCAGCACCATAATATATGCAGGATTCTACTTAATATAAATGATGAACATCTTCACTCTTTACGAGATCTGGAAACTGAAAGATCATCAGCACTTACAAAATTAAAAATAAATGTATCAGAAGCAAAAGACTGGTCAGGTCGACGTGTGAGGAAAGAGCTTCGCAATCAAGCATTTGACACATGGTGCACGCTTACTCTTCGAGGCAAAGGGGTCAGACACTATGCAGATGTTCCTAAGGCTAACTCCTGGGTAAGCGAGAGAAATGGATTGTCATCCTCAGAATGGACGAATGCCTTAAAAATGTCATGCAACATCACTGCAGTTCGTGTTGTGCCTGGCAGGTCTAGTACAACCCGCTGTCGTTATCCTAATTGCAGCGAGATAGAAACATTAGGACATGTACTGGGATCCTGCCCCAAAAACGAACTTCTTATCACTACAAGGCATCACAAAGTGAGAACTACTCTAGCCACTTTTCTAAAACAGATGAAATGGAATGTCTATGAGGAGGTTCATTGTATCTCGACAAATGGTTCAACTAGGAGAGCTGACATTATAGCCATAAATCATCGAAATGGAAAAGCTTTGGCATTAGATCCTACCATAAGATCCTACCATAAGATCCTACCATAAGATTTGAAATTGACGTGAACCAGGCTTCTGCAGTTGACGAAGAGAAGAAATCAATTTACGAACCATGTCTTCCAGACCTTGCTCAACGTTATGGCATCGAGTTGAGTCATTGGTCAGTGACTGGTCTTTTGTTTGGTAGCAGAGGCACTTTACCGAAATTCACATGGAATTATCTTCTCTCCCTAGGAATATCCATGGAACTTGTGCGAACCATACTTGTGGGGATAATAAAGGACTCGCTTTGTATCCTACACGGGCACTTGTATTCCACTTAAATAGAAGATTATTAATACTCCTCCAGCTGAGTTAAGACGCTTAAATCAGTAAATCCTAGTTGCATTCTTATGCTATTTATATTGTATATTGTTAATATTGTAATACTGAGGCATACAGTATCCGTATTCAGGACCCCTGTGGTCAGTCATGAAATGAACTGATGCCATGTTTGATAAATAAAAAAAATCCATATTCTATAGGTTTGGAGCTCGAGAGTTAAATAATGTAAAGGCAACAAGTGTATTTGGACACGATTTTACGGATGGAAGACTTTAAGGATGTACGATTATAATTGTCAGATAACAGGGCATTACAAGGTCCTCTTTCCTGAATCTGTGGAACTGTGGGTCTACATAAATATTTCATGTAGGCTCCTTATGTGTTATTTACTGTATTTTAATTCAATGAACTCAGAGAACTCGCATCCAACACACACTTTTACAAGGCGCCGTTATTTTGTGCTACTCCAATAACTTTAGCGAGAAAAGGCCGTTTTTTCGTAATAATTTTAAGCCAAAGTTTTGTTTTCATAGAGAGCAGTTTTGTGACATTCTAAATGGTACCTGAAAAGTACCCGACTTTCTGTTATACGCTTCTGTTGTACGGGGTGAATTAATAGGGGAGTAACATCAGCTAAGCTACCTAGGCAAGTGGGGTGTCGTAAAAGGAATGTTCAGTATACCTCCATCTCTTCTTCTACTTCTTTGTCGGTGATGATTCATCTAGTTCTGAGATTCCCTCCATTGGAAGAATATTTAAACTAGATTGTCTATGACAATTTTTTCGCACTAGAGATTAATGGAGTCATATCTTTCTTCATCCACACCGGCATCGACCGTGGTGGTGTAATGTATGCGTTGATCCGAACGTCATGGGTGCAAACCTTGCCGCAGTCGATGGAATTTTCAGGACGTAAAGAACCTGAGTATTGAACACTCTGGGAGAGACTTTAATCTGTAGGTCCTTGTCAGAGGTTTGTGGCACGTTAAAGAACTCCAAGCCTAAATTAGAGCCTCTGGACAAAATTCATCTGCCTTTTCACGTACAAGCATAATACCTTAGTTTCCTTTCGAGGGTTGCTGAGGCGATGAGCTGTCCTCTCTCGCAAACTAAATTAGACCTGCTCCATTCGGAGGCCCTGTGCTCCCACTAGAGGTGCAGAGTGTAGGCTTATACATACACTGCAGTGGCGAGTTTGTTCATGTTAAAAGTTCGGCATTTCTTTTACAATTTAAAAGTTACGATTTTTAAATTTTAAAAACATCGCGTGTAGCAATGTTAAGAAAGAACAATCGGAATCTATAGTATGTAAGGTCATGCTATCTTCGTATTGCTGTTAATGGTCAGAGCTAAATTATCTCTTTGTTACTGCATCTTTGAAAGAAGACTTCGGTTGATAGGTTCTTAATTTACAATTTTCACTTTAAGATCAATATCTAAGCAGCTAGCTTGGCCTACTTTGTGGAGCTCTAAATGTTAGGCCTAATAATAATAATAATAATAATAGCATAATAAAATAAACATATTTCTAACATGGTGAATAAAGCAGCAAAAGCATGTTTCATTTTACAGTTGCAGTTGCGAAAAATTTTTTGTATGTAACTTAAGCTTAAATGTAATGCTGTAGTTATGAGATTATATATATATAATTCAATAAACAACTAGTTTCATATAAGTTATGATTACATTTTCAGGATATGAATGTCAACAACTTGCTCGTTATGAGAACTTCACAAAAGTATATTATTGTTAGCGTTTACTTTTTATTAGACATATTGGATTTAACTCGAACGACACATTACTAATTATCCTCTGATATGAATTCAGGTAATAACTTTTTTAATCTATTATTGAAATCCCTGATAGTTAATTATTATTTATATTCCATAAGAACGTCCTTTATTATCATATTAAACAATTAATTATTTTGTGTTGCCATAAAAATGAATAACAACAATAGTATTTCAAATGCTCAATTCTTGTAATAATGAATTTTTTTATGTGCACTTTACAGTTGTATTAACGTTTATATGTTTATTGCATAAATTCAGAGTTATTGTAATTCCAGATATTGTCAAATTATATTCAGCGTGGAAATCAATTGGATTCAACGTAGAAGCGTCAAATATGATTAGATTTTACAGGATATGAATATCAACATTTGCCTGTCTATTTGTTTTATAGATAAAATATACCAATACGGGGTGTATATGCGTAATACTGACAGGGTTTTGGTTTTTATAATCAAAGATACTGGCTGCGGTTTGCTCTTTAATATTCAACGCCGCATTGCTAATGTAATGTGGCTTGTATTTGTCACTGCTGCTCAGTTTTGGCTTCAACTAATTTACATCGATGGCTTAGTAGATTCATTCCCTCCCCTTGCATGCGATGTTTGCTATGAAATAGAACACTAGAGCCTACATACCCCCCAATTCCCGTCTCACATCTCATCGCCAGCCACCCTTTTGCAGAGAAAATTTGTTTTACAACTTAACAAGATTTAAACAGAGGAGGCTGTATGGTTTATGTTTAATCCAGCAATGATGAACACGTATAGTCGAGTGCACAGAAACTTTCCGATATGATGCGCAGTGGATCGTGTTGTTAAGGGGATCCTAAAAAGGCTCCATCCTTCCCACCCCCACAAGAGACTGGCTCACCCATGGCTGGTTTGCAACACAAAAGTTGGTCTTTAGCCTTTGTAGTCCAGCTGGTCCCAAAGTAGAGTTTTAGATCGTCTGTCCACCTTCTCTTTTGTTCTATGGCTGATTCTTGGATCCCAAGCTGTTGTTTTGTGTGCCCATCTGTTGTGATCCATCCTCATGACGTTGTCTGACCACTTCCATTTAAGGTACATGGCCGATGTTGTAACGTCTTTGATGCCTGTCTTCTTCCTTAGGTCTTCGTTACGGATTCTATCTTGGAGTTTAATGCCCAGGATCTTTCTCTCCATTTTTCTGTGGCATGTAGCTAACATTTCTTTCTCTGTTCGTCAAGGACTACGTTTGGGCTCCATACAGAAGGAGGGGTAAAATGCAACTGCCCATTATATCTTTCTTTAGTTTGATGTTATAGGCCTTATTTGTAAGGATACATTTCAAACTCCAGAATTTGGACCATGCTGCTGAAAGGAGTCTTTGAACTTCTTTGCGTGTGGCATTACCGAATGACGATTTAGTTCCTCGTTGTTATTTTTATTTTACCAAGACATTTTCAGCGCCTTAGATGTTGCAAATATTTCACTAGCTAAGGTGAACAAGTTAATCTTTCAAAATTTCAAAAAATTATTGTAACCGTATGCTAATTGGAACATTCCTGAAAAAATCTACTTTTAATAGGCGTGTAACTAAAGTTTTATAATTATAAATATAAGTTAACTTGCATTACTACTTTACACTCATTTTTACAATTATTATACCTTTTTAGAATAGTAATACTTTTTTTTAGGTCTTTTACGCAATCACGGGGTAGGTTATAAATCTCATTTTCGCAAAAAATAATTTAAAGTGGTATTTTAGAACCAAGCCAGAGATACATTCAAACTTACGTACAGCGATATTTCCGGGCCCTAACAGATGCGTTGTTGTATGAGGGTTGTTGTTATATCCCACATATTTGGAAGAATGCATGCAGAATACTTTGTGATTCAAGCAGCAGATGTACAGAAAAACAAAAATTACACAGGCCATCAAAAAAGCACATGTTAAAAACTTTTTTTTAAAGTTAATAGGCGATTCTTATGGCCTTTTTGTTCCTGATTCCATTTCCACTCTCAATTTTTTTTCTATCACCCTCAGTTTCGCCACAATGTGACTTCGTTACAAGCTAAAAAAATTACCGGAAATTACTATAGGAATGAAAACTACATTAATGTTACAACATTTAAAAAGCTTTTCTCTAAGTATAATAATGAAAAACCTATTTATTATACAGATTATGTGTCCATTTCCTTTCCCTCTCCTCTTTAAAGCTTCTGGTATAATTTTTTCTCCTATGAGACTCTTGCTGAACTTTTCGATGAAGTGACCAGCAGTATTCTCCCATCATACAGGTATTCCAACGGCCCTGATACTTTCTTTCCATCATTTTGATATCTTGAGGGAAACCCTCACCTTACTCCCCAATCACATCCTTAAATTGTGTGGGAAAAAATGGTGACTGTTCAAAAACATAATCTTTAGGCTCATCGAATAACCTAACTCTTTCAATTCTCCAGCACGTTGACAACAATAGAAATATGATGTGGGTCCTTTTTGTTACCAAAGAACGTGGTAACAACCTGCTTGAATGAAGTCAAGCCTCCATCTTACTGACTTTCATATTTAATTCAAAGTTTAAAGAAAATATGATTTTTTCTGATATCAGGCCCAACAAACATGCTATATTTTAATTTTGCTTCAGCTAAATGAGGCAAGATCTCACAGAGATACTTGAAACAATGCCCATCTTTGGGTCAGACTTTCAAGAACTGTTTCTCTAGCCCTAATTTTATGTGTAGAGGTGGCAGCAGAATGTTTTCCTGATCCACGAGGTTCTTGCGCAGATCTTCTCTCAGTTCTTCCTTCTTGAAGGCAAGTTTCTTCTGGACCAATGTTAATCCCGTGCCCCAATGTCGTGCAACCACTGTTATCTTAATTTAAACCCATTTTACCTATTTAAATAGTGGACAAGTACCGTTGAATTTGCTACACATTTAATTATCTTAAACATTTGGTTCTTAAGTGTAAAAAAAATGGTGGATGATACAGCTTTTTAATCATCATATTTGGGTTCAGCACACTAAAAACCATTAGAATAAGACAAATGCATTCAAAAGTTTTTTTCATTGTTGGCCTGTATAATTACGCAAAGGATCCAATTAATTAAAATACCTCTAATTTTGTTTCTAAACTTACTGACTGCCGTTGAGCGATGACCAAAATAGTTTAACAGCATGGACCACGCCGACTTCTAAGCAAAGACATGTCAGATATTTCAAACTCGTGGAGGGTGGAAAGAGGGAAGAAAAAGACCGAAATTTGCCACACAGCTGAGGCATAGTCAAACCATTTGCTCAGTAAGGTGTTTCAACTACAGAAGCAGAAACCGAACTCCATCTATGTATTGCATGTACTGACTCTTTCTCTTCCGAAATTTCTAAGACTGTAACAATTGTCAAGCCTGGTGACTGAGATGGACACTAATCTGCTGCTACCAGCTACTGGATCGCAATAACTCTGGAAATTTTCCAGGACGATAGAAAATACCGTTAAATGCGGGATTATCGTTACGTCGATCTTTGTTATACCGAGGTTTGACTGTATTTGATCAATGTAGGGTAAATAGGTCTATACATGTTACATATTGCAAGTCTGGAACTATTTAGCTAATAATAAAACAATATAAGTTTTAAAATTAAATTTGAGTATACTTACCGAACATTACGAACATTTGTAACTTATATCACGCTGGATCTTGATTATAAACATGAAGTCTCTCTTCAAAATAAGACGAACAGGTAATGATTTTATTCGTTACCATAGAAATGATATTCCAAAATATGATCACGTAATGTCTGGTGATCATGACTACCATATTAAATTGACAATGGAAATTATTATCGCATTTAACGGGGATAATGGACGAAACTTCTATTTTCTACATTTATAAACCTACATACTTGATTTCTCGTACCTTATACTTGTGGTGTATTAGGTACCAGGTAATGATGTGAAAAAAATATTTATTTCTGAAAGTTTACTTTTTAGTTGTTCAAAAATCAATATTGAAAAGTTTTCACATTTCAAAATGAAACTTGTAACACAATTTTTCACCATTAATTTTTTTAAAAAAATGGACCAATATCATATATAGAAAATTATCACCATTAGTTTTCCTGCATCTTTGCTACAAATGGAAAGAAAAATTAACATTCAATGCATGTCTCAAATTTTAAAAAAGGGTGGTCATCAAACATAATATATTTCTTATTGCAAGAACTATTGACCTAATCAAAATTTCTATGCACTAACTTATTTCGTTATTCATACTCTGTAGAACTTGAGTAAAAATTTCAGACTTCTTGCATGAGACTTGTAGAACTAATTTAGTTCTGAATATATAGGCCTACAAATGCTGTAAAAAGAAAAGCATGGGAAAATGAATTTAAACCACCCTTTTGTATGTTCTTTACATGTATGATGTGTACCTGTAGCTTAATTAGAAGTTTCTCAGCCTTACATCTGATGTATTTTTTTAATTAAGCCAACTCTAATATTACTTTTCTATTTTTGGGCAAAATCTTCTGAAAACAGTTTAATTGTTTCTAAATTGTTTATTTTCATCACAAATATACATTTAACGAGCGTAACCTTTTTAATATCGCATAGTTAGGGTGAATTAAAATGCCCGACGAGACCCTCGAGGAATGTTTATTGGTAATTTTAGCAAATCTATTAAACTTTATCGTGCTGTAGAGAAACAACCCTACACACGGATTTTGGAGTGGTGCCCTTCTTATTGCATATAAAGCATTTTAAATATGCTTAATATTAAATAAGATGAAATTTTCATTTTCCATTTTGATAGATAATGTTGTTCTGATGGAGTATATATACTTGTTCTCAGATGACGTATTGGGTAAGGATGATGTCAAGTTTTGTTTTCAATGGACACACTTTTTGTGCCATTTTGCTTTGTGTTATCGAAATTTCCGTCTATTCTACATCCCTCATTTAACTTTTGTAAATCCAAAGCATGGCACTGCACCTAGATTCTAAAATTCTATTACATTTTCTGCAAGTGTCCTTTAGCCAGCATCAACAAGTGATTCAGCAGTGTGTATGTGGCAGGGAAAATCAAGTCTTCATCACTGACATAAACAATCATGCCACTAGGAGGAGATATAGTGTTTGAAGTTTAGTGTATGAAGTGACCAAACCTTTATAATAGAACGAAAACAAATTTATGAGAACGCCACAATTCATGAATTTACAACTTTTTTAATATCCGTTTTTCGAAAATTGTGCAAACCCCTTAAGATGTGCAAATAAATGTACAAGGATAAAAAAAGTGTCCTCTTCACAAGATCTTAAAAAAGAAATACGAACCATTAAAATCTTAGGTAAAAGGGGGCAAATGGCAGCCATATTTTATGGCCACTATGGCCACAGAAAATGTCACATTCCAATTTTATTGGACTTTAACTTTTCTAGTAATATATTTGTTATTACGATACTATTATTACTGTTATTGAATTGTTTATTATTACATTTATTATTATGCAACTGATGTATTGCTTTATCTGTGTTCTTTGTACTTCCCTCGTGGACGAGGGCCTTCAGTACAAAGTGGGCCCTAGGCCAACGGTGCATGTAACGAGGGACACTAGCGTGGTGTGCAC
Organism: Ectobius pallidus; assembly: GCA_964059195.1. Lineage (NCBI taxonomy): Eukaryota > Metazoa > Arthropoda > Insecta > Blattodea > Ectobiidae > Ectobius > Ectobius pallidus. The sequence goes on along the minus strand of CAXKWD010000005.1, from coordinate 24,939,933 downwards.
GGAGACGTACGTCTGGTCGCATCCCCCTCCATTCTCTAAGTTGCTATGTTTGTCTTCCTGAGTGCACGACTCTTATATGATTCTAATCAATTTTCTCCCATCAGCAATAATGCTTCCCTAATATTCTCTCTTGTGTTGTGATGTGTTTGTGGGAAATCTTACACCTGGTAGGAGGGAAACTGTGAGATCTCGCTGTGTTTTCTCTTTGGGGCAAGTTTTTCAATTCCCCTGTTTGATAAGAAAATCCTTCATGCTGCAACAGGATGAAAAGCAAGCTTAGGAATATTATTACCCTTTCCACAATACAAAGAATGTGAGCATGTTTTAAGCATTGGGAAGTGTTCATAAAAATTTATTTTTGTGTGAAATTTCGTTCCAGAACATTAATTTTAGAGCATTTAGAAATTAATTATACCGAAACCTAACTCATTCACGTAAAATATAGTATTTGTATAGAACTGGCTCTCCTTCCGGCCTGTCCTCAGTTTCTCACTGTAGAATAATAATTCAATCCACAATGCATAGCATATTTAAATAGTAACACATTTTTGAAATCGAAATCCAGAGTTTTGTGTTGGCAAAGTTAGAAAGATTAACAACAATTTCCAAAATGAAATAAACTTACTGTAAAAGAGTTATGACGAGTGATCTGTATGCAAGTACCAATTTATTTGCAAATTCGGACATGAATCATTCGATGGGATAGGCGTAATGTGTTCAGAAATAAGATACTCAAAAGCGAATCATTCACAATTCTAGTCGAAGTGGCATCACAATTGATATTCATGTTATTCCTTTGTGAGATAATGATAATCATTTAGGCCTACGCTTTGTTACTTCCTCTACCCTATCAACATTAGATGAATGTGAATGATGGTGACGTGCATCTTTATCTTTATCCATTTTAAATAAATTCCAGTACAAATTTTCCAAAGCTTGAGCCTGTGCTTTAGCTTTCCACAAGAATAATAATGGTACAACACAAGAATATAATAGGCCTAATAGTATACAAAGATAAAGAGAAAAATTCGGAGGTAAAACACGTAACTTCCTCTGCCTAAATAAAACTTCAGGCAATTATAATACGAGGGCCGTCCATAAAGTAAGTTTCCCTGGGGCCGTTTACAGAAACAAAACACAATTTAATGGAAATGTTTATTGCAACAGATATAGCAAGTGTTCAGCGATTTTTAAACATATTCGCCATCGGAATTGAGTCTTTTTCATTCCTTGAGACCAACGTTTGAATACCTGTGTCGGAGAAGTCTGCCGCCTGGGATTTGAACTATTGTGTTGCAACCATGTCGTCTCTTTGTCATTCTCTGTCATTTCTTAAGGTGTAGGAAAAGATGAAAATCAATGGGAGTGAGATCCGGGCTGTAGGGTGAAAGTTTAAACACCTCCCAGTCGAACGTCTGCAGCAGACTTGCTGGGAGGTGTTTAAAAATCCACCCTACAGCCCTGGTCTCACTCCCATTGATTTCCATCTTTTCTTACACCTCAAGAAATGACAGAGAATTACAAAGAGACATACATAGTTGCAACACAATAGTTCAAATCCCAGGTGGCAGACTTCTCCGACACAGGTATTCAAACGTTCGTCCCACGGAATGAGAAATCCGGTGGTGAATATGTATTTGTTGCAATAAACATTTCAATGAAATTGTGTTTTGTTCCTGTAAACTGCCAGGGAAACTTACTTTATGGACGACCCTCGTAAACCGTATTATGTATGACATTCTTTTTATGTAAATTGGTTGTAAAAATAAAGAGAACGTCGTTACCATAGCGCATAGGTCAGCAACTGAGGGGAAACGTTTTAGTCCCCATCCCTTGCTGTGACGTAAGAAACCTGTTCTTCATGTTCAGTGTCACGTCGAAACTGCTTTATGCTGACGTCAAGGGCGACTGTAGTGGGAGAAACTCCCCTACCGCACAGTGACACGATGTGCCACAGATGCGCACCCATGCATAGCGCATGGCATACCCAAAGGTTGCACAACTCACTTCACCTTCGGATGTAGAATAAGAGGCCGTATTGCAAAGAGCACGTCTTCAAAAAGGCGATAAACAAATGTGGAAAGACGCTTATTTAATCATTAAAAATAAATATCACACTTAATTTATTAATTAAATATATTTTTATTAGATAAAGAAACCTCCTTATACCCTCAATATATTGGTAAAAGTATGATCAACCTAAGAAGTCTAGGGCTAGGAATTAATAAGAATATCAGCTATTATCTATTTTTTATCTAGTAAAAATATACTAATTCCCTCAATGGTATAGAAATGTAGTTTGTGAATATTATTATTAATTGAAGTTTCTGTTACATTGTATATTACAACATTGAAAATGAGTTTATAATAATCATGCTTGTCTCTATAAAAGAGGTATTTTCTTGAATTTTTACGTTAAAAATCAACTCCGTGGAACTACTTGTCACCTCCATGGCAAGCACATAATTAAAGTTGTAATTAAGAAATGATAAAATTAATATTGAGCTTTCCTAATAGGGCAAGGTACTGAATTCCACTCTGCAATTGTAAAACAATAATCAAGTTATCCGATGAAAACACGAACTAATTTTGACGCCCAACAGTGGCCAACAGGTTGTGGGGCCACTCCACCAAAGTGCACACAGTACTTCAACTGCAGAAAGAAGGCGTTGCGAATTTTGTCAAATGCTAATGCAACTGTACATTGCAAACCTCTTTTTATAGCTAACCAAATCTTGACTGTTATCAACATATATATATTGCAATGTCTGGTGTGTATCAAGGAAAGAGAAGGTAATTTCCTTACGAACATTGAAGTACATGACTATGCAACTAGAAGCAACACGAATATACATGTAAGCAGGCATAGACTCTCTAACACTTCAAATTGTTTTCCATCTATTGGTATTACATTTTATAATTTTCTACCTGCCCCAATGCGCAATTTATCTATCACTAAGTTTACAAGAGCACTAAAAACTTGGCTACTGATGAATCCATTTTATACGACTAAGGAGTTTCTTGAAGCCGACCACTCCACCATGTTAACCTATGTTTAATGTGTTAATTTTATTTACTGACTTGACCTATTGTATATACTGAATGTTCCAATAAATCTATGAATCTATGAATCTAGAATCAGTCGGGTTGAATCTACCTAAGGCTATGTAAATTAAAAACTAGTTACAAAAATATTTAGTAAATTGAACAATGGGGGTTTCCTTCTTACTCCAGTTCTTGTTTATATTCGTTTCAACATCGAGGTCATATGACGAGTCAGGTTCTGTAGGCATATGAGAATGGACCACGTAAGTGAGTTTTACCGTTGGGAAAAAATATTTTGTTATAGGACCATTTGCAGTTGTTTTCCCCATTCTTTCTCCCACAACTTTATGCTGTCTTCTCTGAAGTCTTTCAACTGCACTTGTCGGCATATGGTCGTACGCTAGGTCTTAGTCACTGTTGGACGCTTCTTCTTTTGCTAGACGATGTGCAAGCTCGTTTCCCTTTATTCCTTCATGTGAAGTGAACTATCCAGTTTTGACATTGCAAACTGCGCAGCATCTCGTGAATCCTGTGTATTAGTTTGTTGTGCTTGGGTTATGTTGCTGTCTGTATATATGGATATTATTTTGTCGGTGCAGCCCTTTTACGCAAAAGTACGTTGCATTTACGCAAATGGGTATGGTTACAGTACCGCAAAAGTTAACATATCATTAGCGCAAATGAGCATTAAGGCTTGCCTTACACTCCAAAGGATTCGTCATAGCAATCATTTTCTTCAGAACTGTTGAGGCTGGTAACGATGTCCCAAAGTTTTGGTGTACTGTAATAACGATATTTTACCAGCTGAATAACTTTTCCAGAGATCCATGTTGTATGCGTGTTTCTGTATGATATATAGGCCGTGTTCATAGTACTGTTCATCAGTGCTGCCACACCAGTAGGCCTACCACATGGATGTGTTCGTAAATTCATAAATTAAAAGTTAAAGCTTAGAGCCATGTATTTAAAAAAAAATTGCAGCAAAGTAGATTGCCTAAATTTATGTAGTCTCTGTGTGATTAATTTGTCACATTCATTTGCGGTACTGTAACCTGAATTTTTGCGGTAATGTAACAGTATCCCACGGGCAGTTTTGCGCAAATGGCATGCACCCTATTTTGTCTGTTGGGTTTATATAGTCCGTTTGCTTTATTTTTCCAGTGATTTCAATATTGCCAATTGTTCAGTTTGATTATTCGAACGTTTACTGTATAATCTGAGCCTGAGTTGATGAACTGGGTTGTTATCCATGTAGAATGCTGTTTTTTTTGCCTACCACTATTATTCCTCGTCTTCATTCTTTTCGTGCACTGTTATAATGTTTGCCGGGTGAGGCAATTCTCTGTAATATAATGCAGTGTCTAATAATTCTCCGTTGTAATCTGCTCTCCCTTTCGTAATATTCTGAAATTTCGCGATATCTGCCACTTCGATAGTTGGTATAGTTGCTGTGGCCACATTTAACACTTCATGGGAGGTAGTTCTGTACGCCTTTGCTATTTTAATGTTGAATAACCTGTGCTGTACCGTTTGTACCGTTCTAATCCTATTTACATTAATTTGAAGGTTGAGGTTCCGCCTATGTACTAGTAATTTATAAGACGGACAACGAAGTTGTGTATTGAATACGAACAAACATATATTACATTGCTAACTATGGTTTTATTAGTAATTTTATACTTTAAAACATATATGGGCAACGCCCGGCCCGCGGGCCGAATGTGGCCCGCCCCGACTTTTGATCCGGCCCGCGGAACATTTTAAAATTGCGCTCGAAATAATAAATTTTTTCGGTTCTCGCCAACAAGAGATTGAGAGGGGGGAAACAAAAGCCTGAACTACGAGGGTGTTCCTTCCGGTCAGCGCTAGAAAAGTCCTGCAATAGGCCTAAATCAAACTATCGAACCAGATTTACAGATGAAAATTTGGAAAACACTGCGCTTGTGTATTACTGGGATTGATGCCAACATTGATTATCTTGTTTCTCAAGTTCAAGCTCAAGCTTCTCATTAATTTCTGCTGATTGTAAGTAAATACCTAATCAGTTCGATATTGTTCTCATTCATGTAACTTTAGCTTTATACTTTACTAATATAAAAAACCGTATCATTATTATTTTTTTATAACTACCTATTATCTACGGCCCGCGACTTCATAAATATTGTAAAGTTTAGCCCGCATCTTTCCAAAGGTTGCCCATACCTGCTTTAAAAGAACATACACACATTCAATTAACAATGACACTATTTATGTGAAAATAATGTGTATTGTGCAATCCCAGTATAGTGACCTTGTTGACGTAGTTCATAGCGTCAAGATATTACGTTTACAAATGACTAAAATGAGTTTATCAAAATGTGATAATCAGCCTGAAGATATGTAAACAAATATGCAAGTCGAAATGCGTAAATATTATATTTATAACAATTACAGATATTTCCAAAACTTATGAGAAGTAAAATGTTTTGGTTAAAAGCTCTTTCATTTAAATCTCGAGTAAAACAATTGCTGGAAAACATTTATTTTAAAAACTTGTGTGTCTATATAGGCCTACTTCTAATTACTGAGTTTATCATTTATGATAAAGAGGCAGAAGTTATGTAAGATAAAAATACGTGAATATACCACTTTTAGGCAGTTACCAAAACTTAATGTATGTTAATCTGGTTAAACGCCTTTTTTGGGGGTGGGGGGGGGGGTTCTCGAATAAAACTTGTTGGAACAGTTTATTTTAAAATCTGTATATATATTATCAAAAGCAATGCGTTATGTTATAGAACGTAAACACCTTAAAATGTTCACTTTTACATCCCTATTGACATAATAACCTATATAAACTGACATATACCTGTAAGTCTCAACTTATCATGAATGCTTAGTTATTTTGTTCTTCACTTTACACTAATTTGTTTGCTCTTGTCTTGATAGAAGAATCTTGAAGAACATGTCTTGTTGGCGCTTATAGGTAAACGCTGAACTTACGTAGAATTTCCTATGTTTATTCGTATTCAGTGTAAAAACGTCGTTGCAGTCAAATTATAAAATGATATGCATTTCGATACAGTGAGCGTACCATCTTCAGTCAATCTAAGAAAAATTAATGGAAGAAATTAGTGAATAGTTAATATTTACTTATGTAATGAAGTATAATAATTGTATTATGTGTACCTATGTACCTTTGCGTCTTGCGGACATCTATCCAAGCAGTAACCCCATGTGAAAGGAGGGGTAAGATTGCTCCTTTATAGATAACTAACAATTCGTGCCAGCTAAAATTTAACTAGATCAAAATGCTGGTATGATTACTTAAAATGATTTTCCAGTGCTTGATGCATCTGCTCAGCAACAGTACACGCAAAACTATGTGCCGTTTAGGCCCGTTCTCGGGATCCGATTTCGTTTTATATTTTCTTATTGTAATAACATGTGTGTACTTACATGCTCAGGTCATTACCGCACGACGATTACCTCTGTTATTGTTATGCTTTCTTTTGTTTCTATGTGGGCGAGCTTACTCTCCTCCGCGTTTTGTTATGTTTTTGCGATCTTTAATCTTGTCCCTGCTGGTTTTGCTTGTGTCCGCCATGAGTTATTTTGGCGGTCGACTTGCTTCCCGAGCTGGGAGTTAACTAGTAATATTTTCTGTCAGTCTACAGAAGGAACCTACGGGACTAAGTACAGTAGTGAGTGTTCAGCGGTAGCGGTTTGCACCGTTTTCTGACAATCTGCAGGTATGTCTAGTTAATCTTTGTGTTGCTAGTTCTTGTGCTGGTGGATTTTCAATTTCATTAGTTTATTTCTCGTTTGTTACAATTATGGGGCCGAGCCCTATCTCCTCGACATTACAGTTTTAATTTTTGCGAAACGAAACAACGTTAAAAATGTGTCCCTAGGTGCAAGCATTATAATTAGGTGCGAAATTGGTTAATTTATAAGAATACACCCTGTAATTCTCATACCTTAAAATACGTAATTTATGATAAGATAGAACTGACGGCCATCTTATCGACTTCACTTAGAATTCTGGGTAACAGGTTAATCAACATGACAAACCTCGCAGGCACATTTTCGAAACGCGTGAATTAGGTATGCCCTACTAAACTAATATCATACCACTGTTCATAACCTAACATAACCTAACCTAACCTAATCTAACCAACCTAACCTAACGTAACCTAACTGCCACTAAAATCGAATCTACCAGCCACTACTTACCTTAATGCAAGAAAGACAGTTGGTATCCTGCTTCGCTCAGAACCATAATATGGCTGGCGTGTCTTATGCGTCATAAAAATGAATTAAAAGTAAGTAAAAATGCATGAAAAAGTTTAAAATACGACTAGTTTCACCTCTTAATCAATTCTTTTAACAAAAGTAAGTACATTTAAAGACGTGTTGATTCCCAAACAAGGAAAATTGTAATGTCGAGGATGTCGCCCAATCATGTTCAGTTAGAATTGTAATGTACCCACCATTTTTTTTTGGTTCTTTAGGTTCCTTTGAATTACAATTATTTTATTATGAAGTTTATTTCGTTTAATTTATTTTTGCAATCACGCCGTGGGAGAATGACCTGTCAATGTTAATCGAGCAAGACGATAATTCTATAGGTATACCTACATCTTATTGCTTTTACAACATGATAGTTCCCGCTTATTGGTTAAACATGTCTGTCTGATATTTTCTTGAACAATGATGTTAACTTAATGTTCTTTTCAAACTCCATGGTGCGGATATAGTCACACGATGTTTTTCAATTAATAAATTAATAAATTGTTAAATATTCTTGTTAATTTGTCACCATGTTTTCAAAAACCTATTTACCTCTGGGTTTCATATATATTGGGTCAGCACGTGCCAAAACTATGACACGAATGATTTTGCATTTTTCGCATAAAATATTTTATATACATTACACAAATCGTACATTTATAGTTAAATCTATAATCAATAGGCAGAAAATACATAACAGCTACTAAAATAGAATTTACCTGCCACTACTTACCTTAATACAAGGAGGATAGTTGTTGGTTTCCTGCTTTGCAGTTGGCATCCTGCTTCGCTGAGAACCATAATATGGCTGGCATGTTTTGTGCGTAATAAAAGTGAACAGATTGAAATGGGTAAACATACAAGATTAAGTTCTAAAAACTACTAATTTTACCGCTTAATCAATTCCTTTAATCAATTAGTATTTAATCAAGTGTTCAGTTCCAGAAAGGAGAATTTGTAATGGTTAAGGAGATAACGCTCTCACCGCTTTCTCGGAATGCACACAATTTACTGCAATTACTACTCGTAGTTAGCATTGGCACTTACATATTTAATGTAGCTAACGAGGTTCTGTGAAATAAAATTGTTTGTGATTGAAGTCACAATTGAGCAAATTTTGCAAATTTTACAGGATTAAAAAAAGACTAGGAAAATTGGATATATTGTAGGGTAATATGAATAACACTAGATAATTAAACTGAAAAACCTATTTATATTGTTGATTTATTTCAGTTCATATTGTAAACATGGGCTGGATTGTTATGAAAATGAAATTGTGTCATAATTTCGTTATAAACGTTGAAATAAGAACCAAATATTTTCTTGTTAAAGCCGGCCTCTTTAGCTTTTACACAACTCTTCTGACTTTCTTGAAGATAGTCCATTTCTCTTACAAAACCTTTTGATAATAACAGTTTTCGTATGAACATTTAAGTTATAGGATAGCAACCCGTTTTCTTTTCCAGCAATGCATGTATACAGGTACGGAAGGGGGGTGAGATTAGAATGCTCCGCTCACAGTTCGCTTATTTGGTCTGGTCTGCTCCACCGTACCAGATTTCACCAGCTGCGTTGTTTACTGATCATGATTGCGATACCTCAATATTGCATTTTTTTGCATAAAAATACCCAGCAACGCACATTGCACATTGCATTATATTTCAAATTTACATTAATTTATCGTTGAGAAATATTTCTTGCAATAATTATAATATAATGAGATTATTTGTCTGATTATATAGATTTGCTTATAACTCAGTTTCTAAAACTGAGTAATTACTGTGCTTATTATTTAGCATTGTTTGTTGACCCTATGATTGGAACTCTACAGTGAGTTGTAGTGCTGGCATAATAGTTAGTTGTTCATTAGTTGGTTGTGACTTTGAAAAATAAACTATTTCAGTCTCTTATAGTGATACTTTAGAAGTTGCATTCCTCTGCTCTGTGAAAATCTAAATTATTCAAGAGTTACTATTCAGTACTTATTCCCTTCGCTTTTCAGTCTATGTAGCATTTATTGAAAGTAATTTCTTACTGTACATAACTAGTGTAATTAATTCAAACCCCAATTAAGGAAATAGTTGTTTTAGTGATAGCGTGTACAGAACAATAAAAATGTTGTCTGAAAATGTATTAACCAGATCTTCGATATTGTTGTTGTTTTTAGTGTCTACTCTGTGTATCTCTGATCCAGGTGTACTGTATCTCACTCCTCGCATAAATAATGTTATTTTATTGCGTTAGTGATGTTAGTGTGACAATTATTGAAGTCTTCTTTCCTTGCAATGTATCTTGGTCCTTGGTAATTGATATCTTTAGTGTTAGTCGCTGTCCCAATGCTGAAAGTTATTATTTTACACTCTGAACAGCTTTCTTCGTTGCTGATTTCCCAATCTATGATTTATTTTACTAGATATACACAGCAAATTGTTTAGTACACTTTGCTTGCTGCTGGTTTGGAACGTAGGTATTTCATTGTCTTCGTTTATTACGTATAACTGGTTTACGATTTCTTCCAGTATTTCCCCCCTTGGGTTGATCATAACGTGGTGCCAGAGCTTTTATCTTTAATTACTGTCCATTGCTATAAGTACACCCTTACCTCCTTATTTTAATTAAATCTGCTTCAATATCACGCGTGATAGCTAGCCTATATGCTTGCAGCAATAAAACTGGTTTTACCTCGCATAATGTCTTCATTTGAGAAATGGCCGAGGTTGATTACATTAAAATATTTGTTTATTATGGTTATTGCTGCTCTTCTTCTTAAGCTGTGAAGATTTTGTATTTATTTTGAATTCCTAAGAATTTACTGCTGGCCTAGTAAGGTTTTTGTAAGAATGCTATGTCTGCTTTTAATTCTGTTACTATCTGCGACAAATTTTAAATTACTGCATTAGTGTGTTGTAAGTTTATTTGCATACAATTAATATAGTCACCTCTCTTAGGTTGTGTTGTCGTGTTTTGTTGTTTGCTAGAAGTTTCCTTTGTAGTAATCAATATTCATTTGTACCTTGCTAAGACTGCTCGCAAACTAGGGCAACTTTTATCGAGAGAAGAATGGAACTCGTTCACTTTTTCTGCCCTATTGAAATTATTGTAGTTTATGCAATTGATGCATCTATATGAGGTTTCATATGCAGAACAGTCCATTTTATGGCTTCCTGCACAGTGTGGGCAGGTTTCTTCTCTGCAATCGAGGTGACGGTGATTATACGTAGCGGCTGCAATTGTAGCATCTGGTAGCTACGAAATCTTTGGCTTTATAAGTAACCCATCCAATCTTTAGTTTTACTTGAAGTTTTTATTTTTTTTTTTAATTTTTTTTTTAATTTTTTTTTACGTGGAGTTACTTCTACCAACAGGTTATATGAGTTTCTCTTTGTTGAATATTTGAATTTAGCCACCATGTCATCTTCGTTTAGATTTAATTCTGGATATTGTTCTGTAATTATCTTCGACGCATTTTCAACGGTGATATCTTCCGGGACATCGTATATTACAATCTTAGGTTTCCTGAATTTAGGGACGTATACTTCTATCTGTTCACCACATCTATGACAGATGGTAGAGCTAAGCTGGTCGGTCTCTTCTTTGCCGCCAGTTTCAACTAGTAGTATACCGTCTCTTAGAGACATCATTGACTTAATTCCAACCTTCATTTCAGTTGGATTTATTTTGCTTTTCATTTGGCTCTGGTTACTGATTATATTTAAATTTCAGCAATAATTTGTATCGTCTGTCCACGTCTACATTAACGATATCAGAGTAACACCTCCCTACTGGACTTCAGAAGGCAGCATGTATCGCTGGGACGTTCTTGGGGTCTCCTATGGGATGTCGATATAGGGTGGTGTGTGTCTTGTACTGTTCTTACGCACGGTTTCAAGTTCACACTTTATCTTTGTCAATTCGTCAGCTAATTTCTTATTTTTTGTATTACCTTCCATAACATTTTCTCGTAATTCAATAAACAATTTCCTAAGAGTACTTACGGATTCTTTCCTTAGATTACCATTCTTTTCTGTGAGACTGACTATAAAACACTGTTTTTTTTCACTCTGATGATCTGTGTCATCCATCATCTCCTTCTATAGTTCCATATTCTTAATCAGTATTTGGTTGCTAAGGATTATGTGTGTGTATGTATGTATGTATGTATGTATGTATGTATGTAGTGTTATGTGTGTATATATGTATGAGATCAGGCCTATATTAGCTAAGATAATTTTAATTTTTAAAAATGGGGAAACATTGTCTGCAGTTAACTTATATTCGTTTACTTGTGGTACATTTGCCTCTTCACCTATTTGCAGGACACTAGATTTCAAAACGTTATTTCAAGAATGAATACCAAATTAAGTTTATACTTTTTATAATCACCACAATCCTTTATATGTTTTCTAAGCATTAGGCACAATAATTATTTCATAATGCTGAATGTTCCGGCAAGCATATACAGTTAAAGATCTCATAGTAAAAAAAAATATATAAAAAAAATCCTAGTAAAATGAACGGCAATTTAATCTTAAACTTGTTACTTCTAGCCGGTATTTCCTTTAACAATGGAATATCCCCTTCACTACATGCTTAGACTATAGGAATAAAATAACTATAGGAATATTTTAGAGTGACAAAATAATTTTTTTTAAATTATTTGAAATGTCGTTAGCAGTAATCCTCATTCATAAACCCTCACATATAGACGTTTGAACGCCTAGTTTTTGTATGTTTTTAAAGTTCGTGACATAATTCTTTTCCTTTCACGTGTAAATTAATTTGAAATTTGTTTCAGCTTGTAAAATAAAACTTATTTTATTTTGGCTTTAACAAATTCCAGAAATAAAAAGATGGTATATTACATTTAATACTATATGTGATTACAGGACTCCTTGAAAATATAAAAATCTAAGAAGTTGAAAAAGTGCTTTCTGAGTATGCCAGTCCTGTTTGTTTCTCCTTTCTTTAACATTAAATAGAAAATTTTACGTCACACGAGGGAAAAATGAAACAATTCAGGACAGAACTGCCATGATTTATTACAACTCTTTCTCACCCAGCAAAACTATTATACCCGTAAATGAGAATTAGTAAGTTCATTAATATTTATGGTGATGTACTCACATGGGAACAAGAGAATGAAATGGAACATGGACGAGAAATATTGAACAATACACTACCATGAAAAAATACACATGATACACAAAACAAATGGAAAAGGATTAAGCGCTAGCTGTTCTTTTTCCTTCCCATACCACAAACATACAAAGCTGACATTTTTTGAACAAATGAATGGGTGTAACAGGGTGAAAAGGGAAGTTTCCACGGACTTCTAATTCCACAAATCTCCGCCTTTCAAACGAGCGTTGCAGAAAAAGTGAGGAGAATGAGAAATGATAGCATGACAAAAGTATTAGGGTAGATTTGTCTGTTTGTCTACAAAAAATGACCGGCAGCAGGACATCTTAACAAGGAAGTGGATGTTTGCTGAAACATAACAAGAACATTAATGTTGATTTTTAGCAACACAGTTTAATAAGTTTTTTTTTACTGTTGTGAATGCTGCAAAACAAGGAAGTACCGCACTACATTCCGTTCTGGGCTTTGTTGAATAGAAAATTAATTCATCGCGATGTTTTGTTTAGCTTTATGTAATCAGATTTGGTACTGCTTCCCACACAGAACTTTCATTATTTATAAGTATAACCTTTCTCGTGATATAGTAAACAAAGCTTCTGCTAGTCATAAAGTTCTGGGTTCGATCCCGGTCTTGGGATCAACTTCAAGTTTTCATAGATGTAAAATGTTTTAAACGCGCAAAAACGTCCACTAGATTCTATAAACTTATGTAAATCATGATATTTTCTTTTTTTCTGTGCTGTGGATTGTTTTTCTTTCTGATATTCTACTAAAGTGAAGTATTTTTCATAAATGCTGTATGTTAACGATCAAGTTAAATCCATCAATTCAGTTTCCCATAGGTGTTAAAATACAACAAAAGAGACTTGCTAAAAATTCTAGATTGCAAAGACAAATAGATTAAAAGCAAGTTGAAGAATACGTAATGCTCGCATCTAATAAGTCGGAAAGAATTTAGCAGAAAGAAGATATCGACATGTATTAGTTTTTAGAGAATAAGTAAAAAAAAAGTGATAATACTATGAACAAAATTCGAGGACTTAGTGTTAAATGTACAAAATGATACTTTTTTCAGGAGAGCCAAAAGAAAGTTTTATTTTGTGTTTACACTGGTGTTTTTATGTTCTCTCAGTATATTGTATACATGTAGCATTTACAATATAAAAATTCATTCCTTTGTAAAGAATTGAACATAAATATGGTTTGAGATTACTTTAAAAATAAAAATAAATCCAATTTTAAAAATGACTGCCAGACATAAGACTCTTTGTTCCTAACTAAAAATAGCGAACTATGAGATCAGGTTATTTGCATTTATTATTTAAATAAGTACATATGGAAAGGTTTTAAGGGTTAATCTATTAAAATTAATCATTAATAGCTATTTTTGTATCAAGAAAACGAACGCTTTAGCGGACGAATCTACAGTAGTATACTAGATGAGTCCGATAAAGTTTTTAGGTTCATGGTTCATACAATATTTGTTAGTAAAAGCTCTCTAAATTATGTGAAATGAAATAAAAATACCGTATAATTAAATATAGTGAAAGGTATAGTCAGCCATTTGTTAACGTCATATTCTCACAGCCGCCTGAATAGCAGAACAACAAATGAATCGTACCAATACGAAATGCGGTATAGATGCATAATATATAAGTCGCTTGCATGTAGATAATATTGCATACTAACTAGTATGAAAGGCTTGTGAAAATATGAGTGATAATCCCGAGGATATTTCAATCGAAGCCAGAAACACTGAATTGGAACTGCTGGCAGTAAAATATCGTCAGCAGCAGACCATGAGAAGGAATATATGTTATTGCATTTAAATGCTGGTGCATCCATGGTAAGCAATGTTTCTCTCGTAAAACAAGATGTGAAAATGTTGTTGGCTTATATTTGTTTTTATATGATGAAATAGGCTACCATGTTTTGCGAAAAACCCTGGTAATGTTTCTGATTATCATAAAGATACAATTTGGCTTAAATTTGTTGTTTTATGACCAAATATATGCTTAAATCCATGTTAAAGTTGGTGCGACTGGTCAATGACAGCTGTATTTTATTTATAGATTGCCATGACGACTTTAGCGACCTAGGCCGATAAAACTTCATTTTAAACCGATAAACTGCATTTTAACAGTTTTATGTAATTTTTAGCGGCCTAGGTCGCTAAAATGCAATTTTTCGGGATTTTACCAGTCCGACAAGCAATTTTTTTTTATATATATAAAGCGAGTGTACTGAAAATATTTTAATGGCATTATTGTTGTAACACACCTGTTTGATAATACTTGTAATGCAAGTTTGGTGGATGAAGCCTATAAAAACCCAGGAAGTAGTCTACCTCTTCACTGCCTAAAGGATCGATGCTGGTGTATTTGTCATATTACATGTAAGATTAGCTTAACACTGCTGGATTGTAGAGTGAGTTTTCAGAACTATAGGGGAGGAAAGAAATTTATCATGTAGCTTTTCCCTTGACATTATCTGATACCTCGTACACCGCAAATCATTATTACAAATCTCTTTGTGTATTTCTGTCACAAGAACTCCTAAATGGAATTTTCTTAAAACGATCGCTGGTAAATAAAAGCATTTGTAAATATCACAAACCGAAAGAGTAATTGTATGTGCATGTCACGATGCTAATTTTTCTCTGCTCAAGCAATTTAAGCTTTTTTAATGAATGCTGTTTGTTTATCTTGAACAATAACAAAAGTATCTCTTAAAGTAAGGACATACTCCTGTTACGTCATTTGTCACTACCCATGAGGCTAGGGAATTTCATACTTGTTCTTGATATCTATCAAGGGATTTTTATGTTTAGTTCAGGGAATGTACGTAAATAATGCGTTTTTGTGGTCGAAAAATCCCACTTCCTATACTTCACTCCAAATGCTGCACCCACCCTATGGTTTGCATCTCACGTTATTCTCATAATATTATGGCACTTGATTGGGGAGAATCCCAGCTTTACTATGGTCGATTCGTGTTATGAGAATTATTTTTTATAATATTCACCCGTCTGTACAATAGGGCAAATTATATTAAAACCGAACTTTTTGCCAGAAATGAAAACGATTTAATATTTTATAAATCTGACTAATTTAGCATAGAACAAGGGGCCTTATTGTATAATTAAAATTTGACAGTATCTTTGGAGGTAAGAGATCAAATGTTTAAATTAATTTCTGTTATCCTAATAATCAATGGTGTAGCGTGCTACAGTGTGTTTCGCGTACGAGTTGGCCACGGGGGTTCTGCATTGCGGCAGCCACAGCTCTAACTCCCGAGCGATCGGGTGAAATATCTACGGAAATAAAACTGCTAACGGTGTAAAACTTATTTTAAAAATGAGTTCTCACAATTAAAATTAAAATTATAATCAAAATAACAACACACCTCATCACAAGAAATGTTGGAATATCCTCTTCTTGCATCCACATAACACTGGCACCTTTTTAGGAAATCTTCTTTCACGCGCATAAGTTCAGCTTCCGAGATAGAGTTAATTTCTCTTGTAATGTTGTCTTTAAGTTCTTCTAACAGTATGTGATTATTATTTATAGGGAACTTAAAACAAAATTGTATTGGTTAAACCCCCATACATTACAGTATGTGACTATCATTTATAAGGAATTTAAAAATAAAGTGTATCGGTCAAACCCCCATACATTAGAAGGATTTAAATGCAATATCACAAGAGAAATTAACTCTATCTCGGAAGCTGAACTTACGCGCATGAAAGAACATTTTCTAGAAAGGTGCCAGTGTTGTGTGGATGCAAGAGGAGGATATTCCAAAATTTCTTGTGATGAGGTACGTGGTTATTTTCATTGTAATTTTAACTTTGTATCTGAAAGAACATGAATCATTATGCCGTTAGCGGCTTTATTTGCTTAGATATTTCACCCGATCGTTTGAGAGTTACAGCTGTGACCGCCGCGACTCAGAAACCTGCATGACTGGCCAACTGGTACATGAAATACCCGGCATATAAATTTAGGGAAGTTGATAGCACAAATAAAAATGTCAAAGGAGAGATTCCTTATCTAAATTTCTTGGAAAACAGCTCAGTTATCGGGTTTTACTGCTAAATATCTATATCATCATTTATGGTAATATTAAAACGAACCCCTAATTTGAAAAATCCCACATGGCTTTTACAAATAGGCCTATATTCATAAAATTAGAGAGAACTAAATGCAGGGACCTTTTCCATAAAATATCTACTGTAAAATACGAGTTCAATGAAAGAATATAGCAAATTCAAGTTCAACGGTCTCCTTCAAAAGAGACTGTAAGGCCTGCACTTGCTTATGGTTTGTAGTGTTGCCTGTTTTCAACACCCACTGCTGAGAGTAATTTGATGTTGCCATTTAACCGATTTCAGTTCTCAAGGTGGTGGACAAAAAATGGAATTGCTTTCAACTACCTCAATTCTAGTAGCAGAAAAACTGCCATGAGCTTGCATTTGTACATCCTGGGAAGACTGCAATTTGAAATCAGGTTCATAAACTAGGCTGCTGCATATCAAAGTGTTCAGCAGAACTGCAGCATCTTAGCCTACATTGTCTCTTTTGAGGAACGTATGATTACTAAAATAAATAGAGTTGGTCTATGGTACAGGTACAGAGGTTAACATTTGCTTTATTTTTTGCAAAAAATCAAGCTGTTTTGCCTCCCTTTCTTCTGAGGTAGCTAGTTAATAACTTCTTAATTTTGACAGGAATGTTCCAAAGGATTTCCTCCGAAATAACTTTATTTATGTTTAACCTTTCTTTAGTAACTGCTACAATTAATTAAAATCACAACTTGTATTCTTTTTAGTTGTATTATGTGAAGTAAAATTTTGATTGTAAGGGATCACTTTTGACTACAACATTACTCGTTGGCAGGATTCGATGGGATTAGGGCTTCTGAAAGTACTGTTCACCAGCAATGGAATTGAAATAATGTTCGTTTGTTGTGATGCCATAGCAGAATTACGTTTAATATCTATTGTTCTATAAATTTTGTCCCTTTCGTTATCAATGCAGCCATTTTAAATATTAAAGTTTTCATAATGTAGAGAAAAGATATTTAGAATTGTATCAGATAAATGCTTAAATATTTGGGTAAAATATTTTACTGAAGAAACTATAATTATTATTAAATAATCTTTTGATTCTTTGTACCAGCGAAACTAAGGCCATACGACCTTATCTTAAAAACCACCAGAAATAGCTGTAAACATTTCAAAACAACATACTCACATAGCATAAATGAATTGCAATATTTGACAAAGAACTTGAAACAGAAACTAATTTTAGTAAATACAATGAAATTAGTGATAAATTACTAAGGCCATTGGGATTGAATTTTCATGTAAGAGTAAGTTTCTAATATGTGCATATTAATTTTGCACTGCTCTATGTATGGATGAATATAAGAAAAATGTATACGATAACCTTCTTTTAAAATAATTCCAACTTGTAAACATAAGTAATAACTAGACCTGGGATTTAGGGTCTTAAAAATTATTTTAAGGCACCTAAAATAGCCTTTTAAAACAAGTAAATAGGCTTTTAAAAAGAAAGTATTCACTTAAAATATACTTTAAAAATGTGTAAATAGATCGAAAATAGACTTTAAAATATTACAATATACACTTAAACTGTAACATGGTCTTTTTTAATTCAAGAAACGTGGTATACCTATTCTTAACAGTTTATTGCAAAAGTAGGCATCACGAACTATATTCACTTAAACAGATGTACTTTCACTGGGACTTGACAAAGTAGTTCTTCCCCCTTAATCCTCCCCCTCCCCCGTCAGTCAGCATTCCTTTAGCGACAATTGTAGGGAATAATCAAGTTTCTGTGAAAAACCCACCTCTGCTGTTCTGCTTTTCATTGAGGGATGTCCATTATTAGATTGTACAGATTACAGAAGTTGAATTTTATTTTAAATGTACAAAATAGGCATTTTAGGCACTAAAATAGTAAAATAGGCTCCAAAAGTCCAAATAGGCATTTTAGGGCACTATTAAACTCTATAAATGTAAGTGATTTACCATGAAACCTGCACATATTTAGACATTTTCATGTTATTTCATAAGGAACAAAATAGGCATTTGCCTTAAAATCCCAGGTCTAGTATTAACGTGGCATAAACAACTTAACCATTTTACTTCTTGGTCTTGAATCTTCTCAGTAACACAAGACAGTGGGTAGGAAACAAGAATACAAAGTACAATGTATAGAGAGAGGTAAGCAGAGATAATTCTGTTTATAAATCAGCGTTTGTTATGCAAGTTTCAAACAATACGAATAGGTTTTACAGGTCTTCCCTCTGTTAAGCGCGACCATGATAAATGTGCCCCCCCCCACCTTCCCACGTCAAGACGAAACTTTCACGGCAATGGTAGTCTGCGGGTAGAAACGATTAGAAATTGCGAACTTCCGGATTACCTGCAACTTACATCAGGCGGCGGCTGCCAGATTTGTGACATGGAACCGCAACAGGCCGTCTGTAAATTTCAGACTGTATATCTAGATCTATGTTTTAATTTGGTGAGCTTAATGCAGGAGCTCACTCACTGCATTGCCACATGACCGTGCTCATGAAAACGATAGACGTATTCGTGATTGAACTTCCGTGGCAATTTTGTTTCTCCTTTCAGCATAATTAAAATCTCCTGAGAAAATATAAACTAATCAATTTTAACAATATTCTATTTATTAAATCAACTCATCGATGTTTTGAAGATAATTTTAAATCGATTTAAGTAATTTTTTTACGATTCCTTCATTTATGTTTAGAAGTGATCACGGAAAGAGCTACAAGCTACCTGTTCTATTCTTACAAGCTATTTTGTTTGGAATAAAGGAATGTCTTTGTCAAGAAACTTCACTCTCGTTAGACGTGTTTGAAATTCGGTCTTCATTTAAAGGTCCATTTGGGATCTGTTTCATGTCAATTGAAGAATTAATGTGTTTAGAGTAAAGTAGGTAACTTTCAGTTATCAGTTTTATGCTTATATATTGGGTGAAATTGCTAAATACGTGACAGAATGCGTTAACTTTAAGGTAAGATTCTGAATTTAAGTTTCGGCGTTGCTGTGAGTACTTCCTTTTCGGAAGGTCTTCCCTATTTGAAAATTAGGTGGAAAGGTAGTGGTGGATTCTGGAGAAACGTTTTCTTGTTGGTAGATAAGTCGTGATGGGTTCTCTGGAATAGAGAATGTAAATTTCCTTGGTTCTTGTTGGTGGACACCTCCCTATTATTATGTGTACCATTCAGAATATATTAGCCCTACATCAGTTTCTGGTTATTGTTAGTTTCTTTTTGGAGACTTAGTTCTGAGTATTTAAGGGAAGGGTTGTTTCCCATTTTACGAAAACTCCATGCGTTAATTTACTAGTCTTTAAGAAAGTAAATGTATGAACATTATGTCGAGTTGTCATTTGAAATTGTATTTTTTAATTTATAAAATATTGTAGTCGATTTTTCTGGATAGACTAGAATACCGGTGCCCAAGTGCATTGTATATTTCGTGTTATTTTCCTGTTTTTAATATGTGATGTTAAGTCCTGTGAATTGGCTGTTCGATGGGGATCGAGTAAGCTGCTTGTAACTGTGTGGTTGGAGTGTGAGAGTTCAGAGTGGCTCACAACGAAGATATATGTTTTATTTGGCGAGAATAAAAAAATCGTTCTACACATGAACATTGAGCCTGAAAGTAGATGATAGTATTGGGGTGGGCGTTCCGCAGAGCTAAAACTCATGTGAAACAAGTTTTCGTGGTATAAGACCAACATGCATACAGCACTGAACTCGTTTCGTTGTTTTAGCGTTATTTTGATTCACTTAAAAACGTATTAAGAGCCGTCGATTTACCCCAGACGAAAAAGTGAAGGAAGAAGTATATGAATGGTTTGCTGCTCACTCAAAGCCTTTTTCTGGGAGGATCCAGAAGCTACTGGAATGCTAGAACAACTTTAAAACTCAGGGGGTATGATGATAAATAAAACAATTTTAGGGACTCCTTTGCTTATTAAATAACTATAAAATTGTATGCAGATCCATATTAAGTTGTCCTCAAATAACTTCTACCTTAATTTCATAGGCAGTCATTTTATCTTGTTGATCCATTTTCGAGAGCGAATAAATTATTTTAAAAACTTCCAATGACTTTTAGTAAGTCCGTTTATTGAATAAAATGTGTATTAAAAACACACATGAAACTAAGATCCATAACCTACTAACCCGCACTCTGTACTTGCTGTTATCATTAATAAATTGTGTACACACAGCGGACAAATTTTTCCCACAGCCAAGCATATTGATTCATTCAGAATTCAAATCAAATCAAATCATATTTATTGAGCATTTACTAATACAGTATGTTAAAATTTCAATATCTATACATCTATACAATACACAACTAGTATACTTAATAAATACAATAAAATACAATTAGAGAAAATACATATAAAATATAAATATGTTAGTTAATGAAGCTATTTCTAAGTTACAATTACAATTTATTATATAATTATTATAATGATTGCCTCTGAATGAGCATTGCTCGTGATCAGAGGAGGATGTCAAATTCAGTGAAAATTGGGAGAAAGAAGTGGACGTGCAAATAGATACCGGTAACATAAAAAATATAAAAATTATGAGCTAGGTTTAAAATACTAAATTTAATATTATCAAAGCACTAACAATGGTAAAGCTAAGATTAGTATAGTTAAAAAATGAGTAACATTTTAGGCTATTAATAATTAAGTTGCGTGTTACTAATTCTAAAGATTTCTTTAATTTTAAATTTGGACATATTTTTATTTTATAAATCCGGATGTTGTGAGAGAAAGTTGTTATATAGTTTCTTGCCATAATTAGAGCTATGTTTCATTGTAGCAGTCATTGAACATTTTGATTCTGTAAAATGGAAGACCACATTCCTTCTAGTATTATGGTTGTGCCAATAGGTATTGAAATCTTTTACATTTTGTGGTGAAAATAAGTTAATAAAGTATTCCAGAAATTTTTAGAAAGTTTATACAGGGAAGTTTTTGCTATGAAACAATAATAATTGAGATGGAGTAAACTGTTTAAAAAGATGAGGAGGCTCATCGAAACCTGGGTTCAGGTTAGTAATGAAAATAAGGAAAGTAGTGTATATAACTCATCTCAACAATATTATTGTTTCTTAATAAAGTATGTTTGTATATTTGCTCTATCTTCAAAACGTTAAATTCAGAAAAAATAACTTTAGTAGGATAATCAATAGGTTTTTAAGCAAATTTTTATAATTCTTTTCTGTGTAATTCTAGTGGCTTTCTTGTATATTGTGAAACACTGCTCCAGCCAATAATACCATATCGAAGTATGGACTGAACCACAGATAAATCAATTGTATAACTCGATCGGTAAGACCTGAGCCAAACACGCGCAGATAGCTTATCGTCCGCCGGTAGCAATGGAGGTAAGGGCAGAAGAGAATGCGTATACTTACTATTCATTCCAAACTATCCGGTTCATAGTAGCCCGTAACTATTGAAAACAAAAATAAAGTGAATAAAATATTTGTTTTTTTAGTTATGAAATATTATTTAAGTAAGGGCATGTAACTCACAAAATATCGCTGTTCGGTCTTCACTATTGAATGCTGTGAGGCTAACTAAGATATTTTTACACGGTCTATACAGTATGACCTAGCAAAGAACATCACGTGCTTTGAAGGACATACAGGTCTAGATTACGTCATCGTAGACTACTGCGCAGCCGTTTGTTTGACTTAGGTCTTACCGATCGAGTTATAGCCTATGTAGGGCATTGATAGGTAGATATGCATGTAAGATAACAAATTTGGATTCAAGCAATGGTATCGTAGTAAACTACATTATCAGTCACGGTAATACCACCTTGAGGTTCTAATTTTACCAACTAATTTACGAGCAACGAAACAAAGTCTTAAATAAATAACTGAACTCTAGCCATGAGCACTGTACTTCCCTCTTACATGCTATACATTTTCGAGCTTCATTGAAAGCTATAATGGAGCGTATTGACATTACACACACCACTGGACGCATTCCTTTTAGGGTAGGCCTACTTTTACTCTCTTAACCTGTAGGAAAAATGACTCATATATTGTACTTCTTTCCATAATGCATCAAATTTTCCGTAAAATCTCCTCAGAATTATTTTTATAGAAAATAATTGCTAAGCGATCTGGTAACAATAAAACGATAATCCACAATTGAAAACAATAAGAATAACATATTTTTGACTGGTTAATATTCTGAAAGAGGTGATGGGGATAGTTTCGATGATTATGCACTATGTTTATTCACATTAAAACAAGTTCAATCTGTGATTTTCAGCTTGTTGTGTTCTTCATAAACCATAGAAACCATACATTATTGTAATTGTTATGGAAAGTATCCAAAACAGTGAATATGGGAAAGAATACTGTATATGACTTTTCTAACCCATAAGTGGCTATCTGTGAACAGAAAAAGGCTGTTAGAAGGCACAAATTATGACTTGCAGTGAGTTGTGCATGGCTCACGTGATCCAGATATGGGGCTTTAAACTTCATGGCGGTCAACACAAAAATATCACTTTTCCTAACTCAAGTTCCACTTATCTAGTTCTACATGTCACTAGCACTAATATTAATATTCCTAACCTGACAGCCACGAACTTAGTTTATATATCGCTATTTCTAACCTAACTGCCACCAATCTAACATGTCAATAACATTAATATTACTATTCCTAACCTAACTGCCACGTACCTACAATCACGAGTGAATAGCGCGGGCAACGTGAGCTTTGAATCACGCACAAATAATGCAGAGGTAACGCTGATAATGGGAAACCAATGAGATGCCAGATATTTGTCAGCCAATGAAAGTAATTTATGGCAAGCATCGCTCCGATGCAACCTGGTATGTACTGCGGAGTGAAGTGCGTAATGAACGGCACTAGACCAATACTTTTGTTGTTACATTATTTGTGAATATTTTATTACTTATTTGACTTGTACGTAGCCCCTGCAAACTACATACAACCGTGTCAGCTATACCTGCGTTCAAATTATTCGTCGTTATCCTTTACTCTATTGCTAATTGCTGCTGTGAATGAGACGGTGAGTAAGTCAGAAAGAGAAGCTTTTATGAATAGAGATTGTGCCGTAACGCAAGAAGAACTTTATAATTTGAATAACGTCCCTTTAACTTGTCTGGTCATATAAAATATAGCTTCGAAACAAGAGGGTATAACAATAAAGTTTTAATTGAACGGGAATATAAGTTTGACTTCGTTACTAGATAGAACCAGTGGTCATACTTTTCTGATGGTTCAAAGAGAAAAAAAGTTGTATAATGGCGAGGTATCCTTCTCTTTATTGCCCTTATTTAACAAAATTTCCAGTGAGTGACTGACAGAAATTTCAGTATGTCCATCATGAACCTTTTGATGTCGAACCGCAAGAGAATTCCACATTTCTAGCCATCCTAAGTTGAGCTCGAACTAGCTTACGCTTCTGTTAATCGTTGCCATGCATTAAAATTCTGAACTTTCACTCTTATGGATGACGTAACCCATACGGCAGCGAACTCATATGCTATTTGAACAGGCCTTCAGATGATGTAGTTTAAATGTGGTTGTGATTTATTTTAACAAGACATCTTTATTCTATAGACGATATCATTCATAAATGGTTGATTGCTTTGAATAAGATAATAAGTAGTGATATTTTTAATTTTATGACACTTTTATTTGATGATGACCAGCTTATAATAGGGAAATCAGAAGACGAAGCCCAACTTGCAATGCATAAGTTCAGCCAAGTTGCTATTAACTATGGAATGAAAATATCGAAAGATAAGACAAAAGTGATGGCATTTCAAGGTTTGGAACCTATAAAAGCCAAATTTGTTATAGACGGTCAAACAGTTGAACAAGTAAGAGAATTCAAATATTTGGGGTATAATTTTAATATTAATAAAACAAATGATATGATGCACAAATTGGCTAGATTCAGACATTTCTGTGGAACCTTACAGTGAACGTTAAAACATAAGGTGAGAAAAGACACCTTGATTAAATTTTATAAAGTAATAGCCTTACCTATGCTGCTCTATGGCAGCGAATACTTGACCTTAACAGCAGATCCACTAAAAGAAATTGAATAATCAGAGATGAAGTTGCTTCGATTTGTTGCAGGATATTCATTATTGGATTATAAAAGAAGTGCGGACATAAGACAAGAATTAAATGTTGAATCCATTACAACGCTAATAGAAAAGTATAGAGTGAATTGGAAGGACCATGTTGAACGCATGCAAAATAATAGAATAACAAAAGCTGCAATGAGGTATAACCCAAAAGGAAAGAGGAGCGTTGGACGTCCGTTAAAGAGATGGCGTGAACAATTCTGAGGCGGAACAGGTCAACAGACCTAATCCTTCAAGACGATGATGATGATGATGATGATGATCTTTATTCTGGTAAAAGATAAATGGGTAGATAGGTAGGTAGATGGATGGATGGATGGATGACTGATTGTTTGCAGAAAAAGGAATCTTTTACGCCTGTGTATTATGTGGTTAACAAGCAAAGGTCCGGGTGTAAATATGTAACTCAACATGTAGTGATTCAGTTAAGTTTTTTTTTTTTTTTAGTTAATACCATGATAGTTGCGTGGAATTGAATTTTTATTAGAAAGTGGTTCCAAGCAAGAAATGAGGCATTTGTGGATTTTGGGCATAAGCAATAGTATCAGTTTATATATTTTTATTTTATAATATAGTCTGTTGCTTAACGAAGACACTGTTCGACACGTCGAATCATTTCGAGAGGTGACATGACGCATGCGTCCCGGCAACAACAATCAACCTGTAACATATACGAGGTACGTCCATAAAGCAAGTTTCCATGGGGCCGTTTACAGAAACTACACACAATTTCATGGACATATATTCCAACAGATACAGCAAGTGTTCAATTATTTTTCAACATATAGCCACCAGAACTGAACCGTTTGTCTTACTGTGGAACCAACTTTTAACACCTGTGTCGTAGAAGTCCCACCAGGGATTTGAACCACTGTGTGGCCAACATCTCCGCATGCCATTCTATCTCATTCCCTGACATTTCTTTAGGTGTAGGAAAAGATGGAAATCACTGGGAGCTAATTCCGGGCTGTAAGGTGGATGTTTAAACACCTCCTAGCAAGTCTCCTGCAGAAGTTCGGCTAGGAGGTGTTTAAACATTCACCCTGAAGCCCGTACCTCGCTTCCAGTGATTTCCATCTTTTCCTACACCTCATGAAATGACAAAGAATGACAGAGAATGACAAAGAGGCCTAGGTGGTTAAAATCCCAGGCGGCACACTTCTACGACACAGGTATTCGAAAGTTGGTGTCACCGTAAGAAAAATGTTTCAATTCCAGTGGCGAATGTGTTTAAAAATAGCTTAATACTGGCTGTGTATGCTGTAATAAATATTTCCTTGAAATTGTGTTTTGTTTCTGTAAACGGTACCAGGGAAACTTACTTTATGGACGCGCCTCGTAGTTTTATATAGTTTGTTACATAATGATCATATTAAATCCACTCTCTTCAAATACATATTGGTATGTAGCATTTTTATTGTCACACCAGGATGTACGTGCCACTAATTTATACAATTCGTGCAAAATCATGACAAAGGCTATATAATTTTGGTGTAAGCGTTAAGATGCTTTGTTTGTAGACGGATGAATGGAAAGACAACGGTCCGGAACCCAAAGCCCCCTCAGCTCATCTCTACAGAGCACATTGTACTACATTGCTGCCTATGTGTTGTATCGTGCGAGTAGCTGCGTTAAGCTGCGCTGCGTTGAATTGTGTTGTGTTCGCATGGGTCAATACAGACAGACACCGACTTTCTGTTCCACTGAGGCAAAACTGAACGACATGAGGCATGGTACTTGTTTCCTAGTGTTTCCTGATTGTACAGTGAGTCCCATGCAAGAGTTGGCCAATGACGCGGGTTTCTGCGTCGCGCCTGGCACAGCTCCAACTCCCGAGCAATCGGGTGAAATATCTACGCAAATAATACCGCGGTCGGTGTAATGATTCAGGTTCTCACATTTACAGTTAAAATTACAATGAAAATAACCATGTACCTCATCACAAGAGATGTTGGAAATGTTCTCCTCTTGCATCCACGCAATACTGGCACCATTTTAGGAAATTTTCTTTCACGCGCATAAGTTCAGCTTCCGAGATAGAGTTAATTTCTTTTGTGATATTATCTTTAAGTTCTTATTATGTATGGGAAATTGACCTGTACACTTTATTTTTCAAGTTTCCTTATAAATAATATTTACATACAGTTAAAAGAACTTAAAGAAAATATCACATAGGCTTATCACAAGAGTAATGAACTCTGTCTCGGAAGCTGAAGTTAAGCGCGTGAAAGAAAATTTCCTAAAAAGGTGCCAGTATTGTGTGGATGCAAGAGGAGAACATCTCCAACATCTCTTGTGAGGAGGTACGTGGTTATTTTAATTGTAATTTTAACTGTAAATGTGGGAACCTGAATCATTACACCGACCGCGGCATTATTTGCATAGATATTCCACCCGATCGCTCGGGAGTTGGAGCTGTGCCAGCCGCGACGCAGACACCCGCGTCATTGGCCAACTATTGCGTGGGACTCACTGTAGATGTGCGACCATGTGCCAAAAACTTCAACAATGTCGCATACGGAATTTGTCTCCCCGCATCGCTCGCGCTTTGTCGTCTATGCGTGTAGCATGCGTCTAAAACGATTCCATTCAGGCAACTTCAGTTTGGTGCATCTTGTCTTTACAAACAGTCGCGGTAGCTCCTTGTTTGTTAATAGCTTTGAATCCTAAAAGGGAAGAAAGCTACGATGGTGAAGAAGAGAACTGTATGTTGATAGTCAAGAAACTTAGTATATTTTATACAAGTTGGTTGCTAACGACGAAGCTTTATTTATAAATTTTACACAAACGAGTAAAGAAGATTTTGAGTACTTGTTTAAAAAATATGATACCAACTTTCGGGAAGCTATACCACCTCGTGTGAGGTTGACAGTGACATGAGATATTTGGCTACGGGTGATAGCTATCTATCACTTATATATCGGATATCTGAGACAAACATTTCTCGAATTATTCCAGAGATATGCAGAGCATTGATCGACGTTCTATATGACTTTGTCAGGATGAGTAAGAATATGAATATATTAAACCATTAAAAAATACTTAAAAAAGATGTATATTAATACAAGTTTTCTAGTCAATTTGTCAAAGTTGCTAATTAAGAATTCAGAAAGTACTGGAAAGGCCAAAAGAATTTCTAAGTACTTGGATGTTTCTTGATATTGAGAAAACGTCAATGCAGATGCCTCAGAGGATAGAACAGCGTATCTATCGTTGATGTGAAGAGGTGTACTCGAGGGTGCACTGGTATGAGTAGGCATATTCACGGTCCCACAAAATAATATAGTGCCACAACTACTACTTTCACATGGAAAGATGAAGACAGACTGAAAAATTCATTGCCATAGCGCTGGGATTTGAACCGGGATCTTCAGCTCTTCGTGCCGCTTAATGTTGTACCGGCATGTCGCCATGGTAGCTCAGTTCGTAAGAGCAGCGGTACGGAGAGCCGAAGATCCTGGTTCATATCTCGGCTACTGCATTGGATTTTTCAATCTGACTTCACATTTCCATATTAGACTACACACAGCCAGTGTAAAATAATTATCATTCCACTGTGATCTACTAGTGGTTTACTATGAGGCCAGGATCTTCAAGTAAACTTACTTACGAGTTTGTAAGTCGCCACTGGGTTGGTATCTCATATTGCGAACGTCTGACATGTGAGTCAGTTGGAGAATTTAATGTTGTACCGGCATGTTGCCATGGTTCCAGGAGCAGCGGCACGGAGAGTCGAAGATCCTGCTCCAAATCCCGGCTATGGCATTTGATTTTTCTGTCTGACTTCACCTTTCCATCTTACATTACACACGGACAGTGTGTTGTAAGGAGGTGTACAGTCGGTCAAATAAAAAACGTCGGGACTCGTATGCTGTTAAAATTAAAGTTTTGACGCATTAGTTCACAAGTTTCCTATAAAAAACACAAAATACAGGTCATTTTCGGAACATATGAGGCCATGCGGCAGGAGGGAAAATATGAACAAGGAGGGAAAAAATGAAAATCGCGGAAAGCGCAACACACGATATTCAACTTAATGCATTGTCATAATTCATTTTGCTTTGTGTCATCGCCACATACAAATGCTAACGTGAGAGAAAGTGTAGTTAGGGCTGTAATTGACCTGCATTTTTCGGTCTCTGAAGCAGCGAGAAGGTTCCATATTTATGAAAGAGCAGCTCAGAGGAGGGAACTTGACTATAATGCGACCGGAAGTTTTCATAGCAAACGTTGATCTGGCCGGACGCGTATTTCGATGCTAAGATTGGTTGCAGAAGTTGAGCGTAAGTTATTGATTTTGCACTAGAAGTACCGGAATTATAAAATGAAATCTTAAAAAAATTCTCCTTGAATAAACATATTCCTCGCGAATCTATTAATTATTAATATTATAAAAATTTGCAACCAAGAATATGGCGGATTTGAGGCATATAGCCACAGCCTT
The DNA here is from genome assembly GCA_964059195.1 of Ectobius pallidus. NCBI lineage: Eukaryota > Metazoa > Arthropoda > Insecta > Blattodea > Ectobiidae > Ectobius > Ectobius pallidus. The sequence continues at coordinate 24,910,795 of CAXKWD010000005.1, read as the reverse complement.
CTATACATGTTTGTTTTGGAACAAAACTGACTAAATAATCAAGAAAATACATGGATAGACAAGAGGCGTGTGTGAACCTAACCTTAAGTCTTCCTGTACATGCGCATATGCTCGTTCGTGATACTTAATCAAATACCGCCCGACGTTTTTTATTTGACCGACTGTACTGGCATGTTTAAAGTAAAGGCTTCCCTATACAGGTCATGGAGGCCCAGAGGGTTCCAGGAGGTTCAGGCTAACAGATTTTTAGACATTCGGAATGTGAAAGTGGTAAGGTTGTCAGCCTTATGCACCGGCACTGACATGTTTAGGTTCATCATATTTGCCCATAGCTGCTTCGAACAATGTATTGTTTATTATATGCTTAACCATTGTTCGTGCTCTAAACCTTAAAGTTCGCATCTCATTCGCCACATGTTCTCCATATGCTGAGAAATCATATCTTTGATTTGGAGCTATTTCTTTTGCATTTATTGCACACTCCATGTAGCTTGCCAGACTCATTGACTTCCGCTTGAGCATATTGAGTGTCTCGGCTGCCATCTTGTTCTTCCTGCAGTTACAAAAATGCAATTACTAGATAAATAAGTTATATGAATTTTTTCAGATGCTATGGATGTAATAATATAAAAATTTTCCAGATGCCAAGCATATATAATTTTTTTTTTCAGATGTCATGCTCTGAAGACGAGTGGAGAAAGATATCAAGAGATTTAGAAGTTTCCTGGAAATATCCGTATTATGTTGGAGCCTGTGACGAAAAACACGTTATCGTCCAAAACCCGCAAAAAACAGTGGCAGTATGTTTTTCAACTAAAAAGGGACTTTTAACACTAGAAATTGCATTTTTGTAACTGTAAATGCTACCTGTTGCCTAAAAGTTGGCTCAGTGGAATTGCACCTTTAGTTCGTGGGTTCAATCCTAGTGTAGGTCGCTGGTATTTATGAACAATTCAATGCGACATTTTTATTGACATGTGTATATTTTATTGACATGTAGACAAACTCATGAGTTATATAATTCGGGTCACCGCCGCGGGGTATAGACCAGATAGCACTATACACCCATTCAACGTTTTGCGATGATGAGTATAGCTCTGACCTGAAAATTGTACAATCAGTGAGAAACGTAAAGATGGAACGTTTGCAGACGCTCACAGTATGAAGTCCACAAAGATAGAGTCGAAGAAGAGGGACGAAGTTGAGGCGTGTGATCAATTTACTGAGTACTGAAGCGGCAAAACGAAACACGGAAAGATGGCTCGAGGTGCCGTAAAGATGGGAAAATTAGCGAAAGAAATGAAACCTTGAGAAGAAAATGTTATCGTCGACGCAATATTAGATTTATTACGCTATATTTTATTTATTTATTTAGCCTACCTATTTATTCAGTAAATTCGAGGATTGCTGTAATAGTGAAAAGTATGAAATTGATGCTCTAGATTACGGTACCTTTATCCAATCGTTACTCACAATATTTAGATGTTCTTACCTAATTTCAAATTTCTGATACATATGCTGTATGTAGAACAAACTGCAATAGGGATTACACCAGAACATTCTTATTTTATTGATGTCTACATCCGGAATTATTGATAACCCAATGTCTCTTATGATTATGTTTTCCTGTCTGAGATTTTATCTACCGTTCTATTGATCTTTTTCTCTCAGTTCCTGTAGTCCTATCAGTTTTTAATTCTTTGTCTGCCTGCTTTACTTTCTTTCTATTTTCTGTACCTCATGTCTGTCGTTCCATATTCAGTATACAGATTTGCACTCCTGTCTGTTTTACATCGTGTATTATGTACAGGTAGGGGGAAAAAGCGGACCGACTCTTGTAGCTGATTTCAGAGCCATGTGATACGTAAATAAATGTAAGAGATGTAACAGAAATGTTTGTTTTCACAAGCAATGCACATTACGTGAAATTATTTATCAATTCAAGCAATTTATCGGCTGTAGAACAAAATTCAATACATTCCCTTATATCCTGTGAATGCCGCTAGGCATGCGCAGTGGCTCATATCGGCAACTTAGATATTTTAGTTGGTCCGTTTTTTTCCTTACCTATGTTTAAAACTAGTAAGTACAGTAGTAGAGTATCACGAATTTCCTTATGAAATTCAAAATCTAAAGTTGATAAAAAAAATTGTCACTATCTTCACATATTTACAACATAATGAAATACCGGTAGTAAAATTGGAAAATAATTAGATCTTCCGGATTGGGCCTAAATTTTTATTTTTCTTCAAAACAAGATCGATTTTAATTTAAATAAAAACAATAATATAAGTTAAATAAATATTTTCAAGTACAAACACTTTAAGTTTGGAATCTTAATTAACAGTAAGAAAAATCATATCTCTAAAAAACATTTAGGTCTACAAGATTCTATATATTAACCTTAACTTTTTTACCAATTAAGCATATTTTTCAATATTCAATCGATCCTTTAGGTTAATTTCAAATATATTAGGAAAGTTTAGGTCTAGCAGTACAGCGTTTTGAAGAAGCGAGAATACCATTTTATTAAATTTCGAATACTGCACTTAGGTGTCAAGTTATGTCAATTCCGCGTGACCTTAGTGGCAGGTGTTGCGCGAAGGCATCATGAGAGTTATGTGATGTATCATCCACTCCCTCGACGCTACCTCTAAAAAATCCTCGATTCCTTTGTCAGTCGGCTCTTAGCGTTTTAGCGTTGTTGTTTCATCTTCATGAGTAAAAATCCTTATACTACAAGAAAAACTACTGACGCACCGATAATCGGTCAACCTCTTGATATGTTATCAATACTTTGCCTACTAAAGTTGATGTGGTACGGTATTTTGAAAGGATGTCATCATTCCAGAAAAAAAAGGTAATTACAATGCAAGTGGCTCGAAAGCTTGAAGAAATCTGGAAAAAGGCTTCCATCCCCGTTTCAAGCACAGACAACGTTGATCTGAAAATCTTCAGGGTGTAACACAATGAATATAAAGAGCTTCAAAACGCCAGTTGAAAATTTCAAATCAGACATTGTAAATAGTCTTTTTGATATTTATTCCTTCAAATGTTAGATAACTGTTTCTGTCCACCTCGAAGGAAAGTGTCACCATTGGAGCATGAGTTCTTGTACGACCAGTGAAGCCTGAGAGTTATGATTATTGGAGGAAGCGATGCACTAGAGAGTACAAAAGTCAAGAAACCGAAGAAAAAGAAAGGAAAATTCTTTGCAGTCTGAGCTAAATAGAAGTATGCATCCAACAAAGACCCTAGCTTTGAGACGTGAAGGCAGCACTATTGAAAGTGATTCAATGTCACAGAGTTCGACAGATGATGTAGCTGTATTTGATAGTAAAATGCGTTCACCAAAGCAAAAGCCCGCATGTGATCGTAGAGCCATTTCCAGTAAAGTAGGAGCTCAACTAGCAAGTGCTCTTTTGCAGGATTTAAATGTAATGCCAGAAAATCAGGCAGCGGTAATAGATAAATCGAAGGTTTTTCGTGAAAGGGTAAAATACCGTTATCTCAGAAATAATTTTACACTATTTTGATATTCGAAAAGATGATTCAATAAGTAAAAAACTGGTAAGTTCTAAATCTGTCCGGAAAACTATACAAGAAGAACATATATTTTTGGTTGAAGAGCCAAATTCAACATATTTTGGACATGTAATACCAGGCAGTGGCTCTGGGAGAGACATAGTATCATCAATACTAACATTTATGAAAGGAAACTGCATTTATGAAACAATTATGAAAGCTTTTGGTTGTGATGGTACCGTAACGAATACTGGAGCCTCTAATGGATCAATTTCATTGTTCGAAAATGCTTTAAAACACTCAGTACAAACAGTGGTTTGTTTGCTTCATGTAAAGGAATTGCCTTTTAGGAAAGTTGCGGTTGCTCTCGATGGTCCAACTTCTGGTCCTACTTCTTTTAATGGTCCAGTAGGAAAACGTTGAACAAGTTTACCAGTTGTTCAGTATATTTCCTATAAACATACACAAGCAGTGGAAAGAATTATTGCAAAGGAGGTTACAGAAGCTTCTAAGCACGTTTGTGGTTTCAAAGAGCGAGATGAGTTCTATGGATCAAGATTTTTTGAGTGAAAATACCTTCCAAATTTTGAAACGAAATGTCACTTTACACTATAACATTCCAGGACTAAACATCATGTAAGACTTTATTTTCTATAATGATAAAATATATAACATTTTTGAAACAATAATAAACTTCAACTATTGAATGCATCAATGCATCAAGTACTTAGAAGATGATCCTAAGACTGATGTTCAATCAAATCTACAGAGAAATGCATGTTAGATGTTTGGCAAGCAAAAGGATACAAAATGATCGACAAACAGGGTTAAATGCAAAGAGGGTTTTCAAACCACTACACGTTAATTTTGAGACAGAGGACTACGTGTGTCATATTAAGGGGAGATAGATTGCCCTATTCCGCCAATGTTAAATTTCCTTATTTAATGACCCATTATCTAAATAACTACTGAACATTTCATTATGAAATTATTACAGCATATAAATCGTACGTTTCTAAGCCAATTGGACCATATTCATGAAGCTATGCAAGTTATTAAAAAAAATATGATTGTTATTGTGTAAGGCTGATTATTTTTGTTATTTTTTAAGAAAAATATTTTTTTCTCGACAAACTGTTTAACCAAAAGTTCTCTCCGAACTGTATTATATAGTTAGTTCACTGCTGCGCACAGTATAAGCGAGGGATATGCAAAAGAAGAAATATCTAATTTTTATGAATATATACTTGGAAAATCATTGGTTTTTGTGTAAGATAACAATTTTCTGCATATTTCAGTCGGTAAATATGAAAGCATATGTCCGTGAAAAACGTTTTAAACGGCCATTATGGTACAAAACGACAATGTAACATGTAAATTATACTTAATTCAATGAAAATATACAATAAACAGAAAATTCACATTTTTTATTAAATGTGCTGGCAATCTCCCCTTAACTGGTGGTCTACAACAGTAAAGTAACAACGTGTCATAACTAATGTCAAAAAATTTAAGAGATGATCGTTCAAACCGGAATTAGCTACAGAAAGGAGCCTATATTTCCTATAAACATACACAAGCAGTGGAAAGAATTGTTGCAAAGGAGGTTACAGAAGCTTCTAAGCACGTTTGTGGTTTCAAAGAGCGAGATGAGTTCTATGGATCAAGATTTTTTGAGTGAAAATATCTTCCAAATTTTGAAACGAAATGTCACTTTACACCTGCAACTATAACATCCCAGGACTAAACATCATGTAAGACTTTATTTTCTAAAATTATAAAATATATAACATTTTTGAAACAATAATAAACTTCAATTATTTAGTTTTAGTTTTTTATAAACATATTTTAAATTAGTTGCTGTAAATTGTTCTTTACAACCAACCTAACCAACAACTTTGGTTGCAGGTTGCAGGTTGATGAAATTTTCATCAATATAATCAAGGTGAAGAGATAATGTAATCAAGATTGATTTTGAATTACTATTTCAAAGTTAACGTTTTAATAGGCCTATTTGTAACTTTATTTTCTTTAGAAAATAAAATTATTTTCAATTTTTCAGTTTTATTTGGTTTCATGTACACAACAGTAAAGTAACAACGTGTCATAACTAATGTCACAAAATTTAAGAGATGATCGTTCAAACCGGAATTAGCGACAGAAAGGAGCCTATATTTCCTATAAACATACACAAGCAGTGGAAAGAATAATTGCAAAGGAGGTTATAGAAGCTTCTAAACACGTTTGTGGTTTCAAAGAGCGAGATGAGTTCTATGGATAAAGATTTTTTGAGTGAAAATACCTTCCAAATTTTGAAACGAAATGTCACTTTACACCTGCAACTATAACATTCCAGGACTAAACATCATATAAGACTTTATTTTCTATAATGATAAAATATATAACATTTTTGAAACAATAATAAACTTCAACTATTTTGTTTGAGTTTTTTATAAACATATTTTAAATTAGTTGCTGTAAATTGTTCTTTACAACCAACCTAACCAACAACTTCGGTTGCAGGTTGAGAGAGCTGCTTAAACTGTAGTGCCGCATAAATATGGAATAAGCGTATCCCGAACTGACAACTATAACAATGAAATTTTCATCAATATTATCAAGGTGAAGAGATAATGTAATCAAGATTGATTTTGAATTACTATTTCAAAGTTAACGTTTTAATAGGCCTATTTTTAACTTTATTTTCTTTATAAAATAAAATTATTTTCAATTTTCAGTTTTATTTGGTTTCATTTCTCTTATTCCAAAAATAGGCTCAATTTTGTGAAGTAAAATAAAATAACTTGGGTCTAGTAAACACATTTTAGTTTTGAAATACGAGGGTTGGAAGTTTAATAGTGGCAACGCATCCATAAAATCAAGATGAATTACCGGAATTTCAAATCGCTTTTTTTGGATGTTGGATGTAGGAGCTTTCTATAATTAAAAATGCCTTCATAGTATTCAGAAGAAAACGATCTGGCTCTATCAACCGGTCTAAAATGAATTTTGGATCGGCAGAAACCCAGTAATTAAAAATATTTCCATACCTTAAAATTATTCCTTTATCACAATAATTTGGAGTAACATAATGAACTGTTTCAAAATTGGTTAAAAATCTTACTCATTATGATGAATGATTGAGGGTAACACATTTTTTAACCTCCGCAGAAGGGAACTGAAGAACATGTGACAGCCTTTGACCCAACTTGTTCCTTTTCGGTATGGAATGATATCATACGTTTCCAGTAACGAGCTGACGTTTTATCAGATAAAATCCAGCCTTGCTTTCCTATCAAGCATATTATAAGATTAAACAAAACCGTGATTTGTCGATATCCGAGTTATATCTAAACATTATTGGTCAATTTAAAAAACACGTCGTATGAATAGAATGGTCAATATAAAAAGTGATGTTCAACAGTAGGTTAGAATAATAGGAGCAAATGACAATAAAGAAATAAAGCACAGCAACAATACAAATATCACTACTTGCTTGTCGAAGAAGACTGGAAATTTTGACAATGCTTGAGTTTTATTAACATCTTAAACATAATTCGCGTCACCCCTTTGACCAAGTTTGCATTTCATCATAAAATATCTTTGAATCATAAGTATGACTTGTGCATAGAATTGGTCCAGATCTGAAATATCCTGAACCTAGTAGACACTTTACTCAGGAGTCAACATCTGAATGACGAAATAGAAATAAGTCACAACATTTATGCGGATATATTTCTCGTTTGTCGACTCAATTTTCATATAGGTTATTTTTTTTAAGTGGAAAACCATATCCGCTATTTTGAGTCTTTTAAAAATGAATCAAGTCATTGATTTGAACTATATAAAACAGCCTGAAAAAGTCACTCTTGGTTCCATCTAACTTGGTATCAAGCAGTTTGCTCTTTTATATGATTTTAATGAGGAAAACAGAAATTACCAATGCTCTTTACATAGTTTCATTAACTTCGGGAAAATTTTACCTTAACGTCTGCCCTTCTGTTTGCCTTGTGAAGACTTTGAAGGCATGTTGTTAAAAATATTTTTGTTGAATACATCTTGCACTGTCTTTGGTTTAGGACATGGATTTTAAATTTTAACAATGATCTTCTTTCTATGTACGTGTTTCCCACTACTCGTACCATAAGAACTCAAGAGTAGAGGAAGTATTATATTTGATTAAGAAATTGTATGTAAGGTGTTTTCCAGAGATAAACGTTTTCAAGTTACTAGGGTTCAAAATTTCCACATTCATATATTAATACGTGTTTATGTATGTACGTATGTAGGCCTACGTATGTATGTTGGCCTACGTGTTTTTAAATTTAATTTAATTTTAACAACATGCCCCATTACAAGTAATGTTACATGTTTAAGTTGTCATTTCATATAATTAACAAGATACATTATATATAAAACTCGCTTCGCTCATTGGGGGCTGCGCCCCCAAACCCCTGCTGAGGTTCTCGGGAAAGGTTTTTTAAAAGATCTATGGGAGATAGAGTGCTTGTATTTAGTCTGCTGTATTGGCTATTACCTTTTTTGCCACAATAAACCTGAAAAAATAAATGTGGGAAGACTTGGGGATTTTTCGGAATTTTCCCATCGGTTGCAAGCTAAAAGGTATCAGTTTGCCAAGTCTAGTTTTCTAGATCAACTGGCAGTGTACATACATTTATGGTATATTTTATGGAGTAAATTTCAACTGAAATGGACATGATACAAGATGAAATAGCGACTAAGATACATGGTATGTAAATATTCAATTTGGCATTTGCCTTTACGACCACGGAAATCATAGAAAAATACAAATAAAATTGGTTGTAATATGTTGTAAAGAATGCGGGACTTCATCTCCGAGTTATTATTGAAGAATATAAATTATGAAATTTCTTTAACAGATAGAAGAAAATTTTGTTAGTTCTGGACAAAAATATGTTAATTGGAATTAATTATGACGAACCTGAGACTTCAGAACGCAAATCCAAGATGTTACTATCTCGACCACCCCGTTAGGTTTACGGAAATAATTATTTCTAAACTTTCAGAGCCATACGTGAACACAGTTTGATAATACCGTTGCCATGGAAACCGAGCCCTTTTTCGGGTGTTTTTAGGGCTAAAAATAAAAAAAAATATTTTTTGGAATCGTCCTGTGGTTTACAGCCTAAAAGCTGTATGTGTACCAAATTTCAAGTTTCTAGCTTATCGGGAAGTGGACAAACATTAATGTCAGTGAGCCGAGCCGAGCCCTTTTTAGGGCTAAAAATTGAAAAAATAAACTTTTTGGAATTTTCCTGTGCTTTATAGCCTAAAAGCTATATGTATACCAAATTTCAAGCTTCTAGCTCATCTGAAAGTGGGCAAACATTAATGTCGGTGAGCTGAGCCGAGCCATTTTTCGGGGGTTTTTAGGGCTACAAATTTTTAAAAAATATTGTTTTTTTTTTTAATTTTTCCTGTGGTTTACAGCCTAAAAGCTATACGTGTACCAAACTTCAAGTTTGGTCATCTGGAATTAGGCAAACATTAATGTCCCGAGCCGAGCCCTTTTTCACGAGGTTTTTAGGGCTAAAAATAAAAAAAAAATGAACTTTTTGGAATTTTCCTGTGGTTTGCAGCCTAAAAGCTATATGTGTACCAAATTTCAAATTTCTACCTCATCTGGAAGTGGGCAAACTTTAATATCGGTGTGCCGAGCGGAGCCCTTTCTCGGGGGGGGGGGGGTTTAGGGCTTTCAATTAAACAAATTAACTTTTTGGAATTTTCCTGTGGTTTACAGCCTAAAAGCTATAAGTGTACCAAATTTCAAGTTTCTAGCTCATCTGGAAGTGGGCAAACATTAATGTCAGTGAGTGAGGGTGAGTGAGTGAGTGAGTGAGTGAGTGAGTGAGTGAGTGAGTGAGTGAGTGAGTCAGTCAGTCAGTCAGCCGTGTGGCTTTATATTATAGGGATTTAAAGTTTTCAGAAACAATGTTTACAGAATTAATAATAAATTTGTTGTTATTTAACAATGAAGTTACAGTGAGTGCATATTAACAAAATATTCATACCATTGACAAGATACATAATACATAAAATGTAAAGTTTTCAGAAAAAAAAAATGTTTGAAGAATTAATAATTTAAATATTACTTTATAATTAAATTACAGTGAGTGCGTTTAACAGTATTTTGTTTCTAATTCCTAGGTAAATTAAATGATCCGAATTGATTGTTCTCAATTCGACAAAGCAGTTTTCTTTTACTGCCGCCCACTACCCCCAAAATATACTTTTGAATTGTAAAAAGGAATTTTACTTAAAAGTGTTGTAACCTTTATTACAAAATTAAAAGTTTAGACAGTATATACAGAATTTCTTAATTTTGTTTTTATGACACATGAGTATTGACATATGAAGCTCCTCTTTGCCGCTCGTGAGCAGAAGGAGTATCTCTAGTTACGTTAGATGTTCTCATTTCAAAAGCAGAGCGGATGACATCTTGCCAAGTGGGAAAGGAATGTATTATTACTTCATACTAAATCTTGAACGAAGGAATGTCTTTGATAGAGAAGATGCTGCACGCTCGGTCCAAAATATTGCTTTTCTCGACTCCGAATCAGGTTCCCACGCAATAGAATCACTGCCCATGTCAAATACAAACTCCTTTTGAAATGTGACGCGAGTCGGGGACGCGTGAGGGATCGTCACTCCCTCGGAAAATTTTATTACTTTCTTGAGCGGTTCTTATGGTGGAAGTAGGATTGCATCCGACAATGAAATTTGTTCCCGAATTTTTAACGTAAATATATTACACTGTTAGCCTTTGCATTCTCTCCAGTAAAGAAACCCGGGATTATAATGAGTAATAGGCCTACACAGTAATGAAAGTCATTTATCGAAATCATATTTAAAATGATGTTTCTATTAATGAAAATCTGTGATATTATTCTTCAAACGTTGGCATTTTAATAGTATGAGCTATGTTTTGATAAAAGAGAATACTTCCTGTGAAAAATACAGTAGAAGATGAATGAATACGTTTTTAGAATTTTTATGGCACTTTTCTCACAGTTTTAAGAAGCGAAGCTATCCTCGATAATCAAGTTAAGCAAGTACGAAAACTGTAAATAGTAATATTCCATTCAGTTCTAACAATATTCTTCGACAAATAAGTAACGTGAAAGACATCTGTTCTATTAATAATGAGACTAATCAGTAGGCTAATAATAACCATACAAGACATTAAGACTTAAATAACAGGAAAGTATTGATTGGTCCGACTCCACTTGTAACTTATTTCCGGAGAAAAAAGCAGAAAAATGTACATTAAGTTTATAATGGGATCATAAGATCTCACTGCTAGATCTTATTACACTAAAATCTCCAAATATGCATGGAAAATAATTCTATTATTATTATTATTATTATTATTATTATTATTATTATTATTATTATTATTATTATTATTATTATTATTATTATTATTATTATTATTATTTGTAACAAACACTGAGGCTATAGAGATAACAGCGTCATTATACCTTACTTACTTTTTATTATTAGGCTATTAGCCCAATAACATCCCAGTGCGGGCTAGGGCCTCCTGTTGCAGGGTGGCTTACAAAAAAGTGCCTCGGACCAGCCTTTCCGTGACACTAAAATCTTTCACACAAGTTTCTTAATGCTTGCAGCTTCTTTCCACTTTTGTCTGTTTGCTGCTATTCTAGACCACTGGCCTCCTTTACTCAATGGCAATAGATAATTCCTCAGCAAGCCAAAGGAATACTATATATTTTATGGAACCCGAAGGTTCATTGCCGCGCTTACCTGAGCCCGCCATTCAACCCTTTTCTGTGATAACTCCATCCAAACATACCTCGAAATTCCTACTTCCCTTAAATCTATCCTAATATTGTCCTCCCACCTACGTTTAGGTCTTCCAGCTGGTCTTTTCCCTTCGGGCTCCCATTCAATACTTTTGAGATATGTCTTTCCTCCCCCTTGCGTGCAACATGTCCAGACCATTTCATTCTCCGTGATTTTACCCTTACAATATCCGGTGAAGAGTACAGGTTTTGAAGCTCATCGTTATGCAGTTTTCTCCAGTCTCCAGTTTTATCTCTTTTAGGTCCAAATATTTTCCTAAGCACCCTGTTTTCGAAAACTCTCAGATTATGTTCTTCCCGAGGAATAAGTGACCATGTCTCACATCCGTATACTACAACCGGCAGGATAATAGTATTAAAAAAAATTATTTTTAGATTTCTGGACAGAAGACGAGGAGATACGAGTTTCTGAACTTCATAGAAATAAGCATTGCCTGATTTTAGTCGACACTTAACCTCTACCTTAGGCCTAATATTATTTCTTTCTGTAAATATTGCTCCCAGATATTTGAATTGTTCCACTTGTTCGAACGATTTACCGGCTATTATGATAATATGTAAGACAACATTTTGACGTTTGATGACCATGTACTTAGTTTTTTCTGCATTAATGTCCAATCCAACATTCCTGCAGACATCGAAAAGACTTTCTGCATTTCTCTCGATTGTGTTTATTTCATCGCCCAACAGACGAACGTCATCTGCATAAGCTAAAATCTCTCATTTAATTCTAGGCTTACCTTGTTTTCCTGGACATTCCTAATCGCATATTCTAAAGCGAAATTAAAAGGTAAAGGCGATAGTGCTTCTCCTTGCTTCAAGCCGCTCCTAATGACAAACCTATGTGAGATAAATTTTCCTACCCTGACTCTCCTATAGGTTTCATTTAGACACATTTTGATCAGCCTAACTAACTTATTTGGTATCCCAAACTCAATGAGGATATTGTACAACGTCTCGCCTGACTGAATCATATGATTTTTAGTCTATGTGAACAGACTTATTATATTCCCATTTTTTCTCCAGGATTTAGCCTAGTGGCCTAAATAGACTACATGATCTCTGCTATTCCTACTAATGATTAATCTTATAACTTTGTAACTTTAAAACTCTTACAACATTTGGATCGTTACGCCCAGACTAATATACCGGGATCGGAATCGGAATCGAATTGAGAATATCTGCAACGTACTTTTGATACGTGGCTCCTTCCTCTTTTATGCCCACTACTATGTAGTAGGCAATGGGTACCTGGGCAAAGCCCATTTGCCCCATAATGTTTAGTATGATTTGGAGGTGGTGTCATAGTAGTAAAGTAGGGGTGGCTAGCATGTTCCATTCTATTGTTGTTGCCGAAAAGACAGTCTATTGTAATTTTGTATATCCAATTTCTTACTCTAAAATGTTATCTTACGCGGTCAAAGGGTCCTTTTATTTAACAATTTTGAAATTTGGGGAGGTGTTATTATGCGGGTTGCGGCCCGTCTTTTGCAAGGGAACTATTCCAACATTCGTTGCGAGGCCTTGGAAAACCGCAAAAATCCTTGGCAGAATAGCTTGACTTTAGTGATTTAGCAACAGGACCAGATTTTATTTAGTGTAGGCTTAATGAATGGTGACTTCTAGTCTGGAGATCCATTTCCTGAAATCACACAAAATGCATATTAATTTCTACTCGGGGAACCAAATTAAAAATTTTCCCCTGCTATTTGGCTCGTGTTCAGAGTATTGCCAGTCCGAATTACCAGTTATCCGCCTTATATAAGGTCTTGTGTGTTCTGTTAGAGTCCTAGTGCTTCAATCATCTCCTGTGGAAGGAGTGACTTCGGCCTCTTGTGTTTGTCGTGTGTTATGTCATAACGGCCCAGCTCCGCGATTTGGGAATTTTCGTGCCCGTTGCAGCTTTCGTAGAATGTCGCCGCGCTAGTCGCTATATATTCTTGGATGGTGTCCATGTTAGTTTCCTTATGGAGGGTCCAGATTGGAGTGACTCGCGGAAGTTTAGTGATAGTGTATAATACTCTGTTTTGTAGTTTTTGCAGTTTACTCATATGAGTTTTGCTGGCGTGGCCCCACACTGGGCTAGCATATGTTATGATGCTTCTAACCAATGCTTTATAGATCGTTTAGGATGTGCATGAGTGATTGTAAGAGAAACGGACTACTCTGAGAACAAGGAGATTTATTTCATATTTCAATTTTCTACTTATAAACATTCCAACGAACTCTTTTCTACATATATACATAAATATGCTGTATTCAACCTGGAAGAAAAGGCTGTTTGGCCTTAACTCTGCTAGGAAAAATTTCAGAATCAGAGATAAAATGAAAATTTTATGAAGATTATATGAAGGGTTTTTAAAGGGGTAAAGAAACAGCAATTTAAACCCTTACGACGTTGTTGATATACGGATCAAACTATATTTAAAATAATAAACATTTCTAGTCATCTTGATAGTTAAGAATCTGGTGTGACACATAATTCTCTACATCCTAAGCATGAGTAATACAACTTTCTCACTTTGAACCTTGAAAGAGAGTACGAGGTCATATTGCAGGGAGAGCGTGTTTAGTTGTTTAGGCCTTATGCAAAATATTGTTCGCCATTCAAGGCGTAAACTCTGTGTATGCAAACAATGGCTGCTTTACAACTACTATTCAGAGATTTCTCGCGAAAACTTTTTTAAAATAAATGTTTGAGTTCTTAGTATGAGCAAATGGTGTACAAAATTTAAACTCAATATTTAGTCATTTTTGCCAAAGTCGCGAAAAATAATTAAATTTTCGTCGTGTAAAGAGGGAGACAGTCGTTCCAATCCTTATGTCACATTCATATAAGGGTCCTAACCATAATAAAATTTGTTTATACGATTGCTGAAAATTGTAAGTTATCTTTGGACTCAGGTTTCATTCTTTGTTTGTTTCTGTTTTGTCTTGTTTTGTTTATTTATTACTTTCTTACTTAATTTCGATGTTCATAAACCGCTCTAAAGCGTTAGTGCTGTTGGGAATATTCTTAGTAAATTTATGTATTATTGTTTATTTAGTGCCAGTATGGTACTTTTTGAGATTGTGTGTGGGGACGGGATAATGTCTGTCCGTCTCTCCGTCCGTCCGTCCGAGTGTCTGTACGCTCGATAACTAAAATACGCTTAATCGGATTTTAATGAAACTTGGTATACCCAATTATAATGTTCATGGAAAGAACCCTATTGATATTGGACCAAATCGGTTGACCAGTACCGGAGTAATTCCCAATTTAGTGCCTATTTTAATACTATTATATTAGAAAGGCGCCCTAATTGAAATACGCTTTATGGGATTTTCATGAAATTTGGTGTACCCATTTATGACATCTATGAGAAGTAACTTATTGAATTTGGACCTAATCGATTGACCGGTACCGGATTAAAACCCAATTTAGTGTATTTTAAAGACGCGGTAACTCAAATACGCTTTATCGGATTTTCATGAAACTTGGTATATGCATTTATAATGTCCATGGGAAGACGTCAATTGATATTGGATAAAATCGGTTGACCGGTGTTGGAGTAATGACAAATTTAGTGCCTATTTTATGGTAATATATTATAACAAATTTAACAAATGCAAATCTGTTATTCTGACAACATATCGTTTTACGGCCTTGGAATTTGCAATAGTGAGTAATGACACATTGATTATCAAAAAACTAGTCAGATGTTTACTTCGTTTATCAAGTTGAATATTGTTACATACAGAATATATATTACTCTGAAATAATTAGGCCTACATAACTTACATTAAGTGGAGTTCATCTCCTGTGTATTTTGTGAAATTTTAACATATTTTAAGAATGTCTTATACCAGCGTATACGAGTTTGAATTAAGGTTAAATATGAAACTTTAGACCTTTGATGTTGATATTGATAGCAGCCTTGATTGATTCGTTTCTTCATAACGATGTCAGTATAGGATAAATAATAATGTAAATAGTGCAAATAAATGATTTATAACAACTAGCCGTTGAATATTGATATTATATTGTGCACTCTATGGATATGTAAACTATCGATGTTTACATTAGGCTATATTTTAATGTGATTATTTTTCTTATTCGTTCCTCTGCAGCAATATACCTAATGTAATTCCAGACAGATTTCAGATTAACTTTTTATTCATTCATAATCTATAAGGGCTGCTTTAACTTGAAACAACATATCAGCGAATCGTAGGCCTATTGCATCATTATTATTATTGCCAGCGCATTTTATTTTTGGAGTTTAACTCGGAGATCTATTACAAAAATAAATGTTCTGCATTGGTCTGTCATAATTGCGTTTATCACTGATTAAAAAAAGCATACTGGCACGTTGTTATATCAGTTTATCTGATATTATTATATAATCAATTGGTTTGAAGAAAGATGTTCAAGTAAGTAATGAAATTCGTACATCCTTCGTTTGTGTAAGAAGATTTACAGAAACTCTTCAAGTTCTTGTTCAGTGTCTGTAGAATTATTTAAGTGTAAAATAGATACTTGTCGCCATGGGTGATTTGATTCCCAATCCGGATGGGGATTTTTCTGAAGTGGAAAATTTCCTTCCTGATTCAGGTTGTTCATCACCGTTATCCCGTGAAAGGCAATGGACACCAACCGTGGTTTCACCCTGTCTGGAGTACAGAGGGCACAGGCTTTTTATTCTCACCCCATGATACTCATCCTGGTTTCCCACAACAACCCATTATCATCAAAATAAATCAACAATCAAAAGTTCGTTATGATTATCATTTTAAACATTCTTTCTTTTGTTGCAAATGATGTTCAGGAAGAATATCTCTTGCTCTCCTAATGACTCTCCATTAGAATATAAGCCTTTCACTGCCTTGGTATGAGTTTCTTCTTTCTCTTTCTCCTTTATGTTGAACGGTCATCTCTTTCAATCATTAGACGTTTCATAATGTAATTAGAAAGCAAAAAATGAAATGTTTTATAAGCTAAAGTATGGCTAATTAGAGGAAATTAGGCTTAATCCCTACTCATACTAAAACTGGACTCATACTAAAGTTTTATGCCTTTGTATTTTATATTGAACGATACATTAAGGTTAATACCAAAACCCCACTAAAGCATGTACAGATTATCCTCTCCGTCGAATGACGACACTTATAGGCTTAAAGACAGAGAGTAGAATGCAACAATATTATATCATTCAACCTTTCACAATATGCTTTTTGTTTCATTAAAGCTCCTAATTAAGCTAATGTAACAATTAAATTAATATACTTTTTATTAAAATAGCCTCATAAATTCTTATAATTATATCTGCGTAATAGAAGTGAAGGAAACTATGTCCGTTCTTGTTTTAGGAAAGCTGAAGTTTTATATGTTTATTAAATTTGTTACTCTCTTTCCTCAGGTGCAAAGCACTATTTTCTACGCAATACAGTATCGAATTGCCGGTGGAAAACTGCACTATGTGCCACTAGGTATTGTAGTAATGAACATTGAAATGTATTGTTTCTAGAAAAAATAAATTATAATTTGAAAAATGTATATTAAAAAGAAGTAAAATGAGTAGAATTCCAGATTAGATTTGATTCAATACCTACTCTGTCTGTTGTCTTAAGAAGAGGACCTGCGTCATGTGTATCACACATCAGGGAGTCATATTGTGCCGTGTTTGATTACTTGTGATCCAAAGATTTTTCTCCTCCTCTACGGGCATCAGTGTACGATCCATGAAATGAAGGAAAAATAGAAAAATGATGAAAGAAAAAGAACAAAAAAGAAAGAAATTCGAGCTGCCTAATCAAAGAGAAATAATATTTCCAGCTTTGAAAGATCTTTCTTTTGCTCAATAGAGTGGGTTTTAACAATAGCAGCGGTAGGTGTAAAAAACAAAACAAAACAATATTCTGCAGAGTCCTACCGTATTTATGTAAATGACTTTTGGGAGGGAAAAACTTGATTGAAAAATCAGTTTCCGAGATTACTTAATACAAGCAAACTAGTAAATTCAACTCTTTCTCTAATACTCAATAGGTAATAGCTAAGAAAAATGTCTCAGTTTTTAGCTCACGACAAATAAGTTTTCTAGGACAAAGTCTACAGTTCTTCATAAACAGTTTGTTTTGTTAATGAATGTTCGTACCGGATAATAAGTACATTCAATTATACTTTTCGGAATGGTTTCTGTGCTTAAAGTCACTTGTATAAGAGTTTCTAAACTAGGTACAAGCATGGTGATAAAATATATACGTAAACCAAATTGATTGTATCCACAAGTTAAGTTGATGGCAACATATCTGCTAGATTGCTCACTTTGAGATATAGAGGTAATTTAGTACAACGGTAGATGTGTTAACTTAATTGTTTGATAAAAGTAGCTCTGATAGATATAGACATATTGTAGGCCTATGTATAGTAAATAAGAATTATGACTTAAAACGATTGACTGATATATTTTATCATACTAGATTTCCTTATAGTGGAGTTTTCTGAAAACACACGTGCATTCTGGGTGACAAAAGGACACTTACTAGCTCCTAAAAATGGTTCTTTAGTGGCAACGAAAATTTAACCCATTGTAAGTTATTGATAATGAAAGAGAGCTGTCACTGGGTGCAATGCGAAACCTATTCGCTAATTTCCCTGTGTGAATAAATTTCAATCCCATAACAGTTATCTGAACATATATCTCTCCTAAAAATCGTTATTAATACCGTTAATTATACAATTACTTATGAAACATCAGAATAAGTTTAAAATAATATAACAAAACTACAGGTCTAACATATTTCAACTAGCTTAAAAGACCCGGCGTCGCCCGGGTTTTGTATTTTGTAATTGGAAATTAACTTATGAAGGATTTTCAATTTTAAATTCTAGGTCCTTATAGCCTATAGATATTTATAATTTGAAATAGGAAGTACGACTTATTACACTCAAACTATTCCCTCAGAAAACGCTTGATATAGTTTTTTATGGCTCATAGAGGATCTAGAATTTTGCATCCCATCGCTTGTACAGTACACAGCAAGCCTGGTAGAGGTTTAAATAAGAAGAAACAGAAATTCCTGTAACATAAAATTGTAATATCGAGGCGGGAAATTTCCTACTCTTATGTTACCATAACACCGTTTTGGGGATGAAATTAAACAGAAAGCATTATCACTTTCATACTTTTCTCTCCAAAAACATGCGATATAATATAATAATATACACATTACCATACCTCGTTTTGTTTTCTCTATGTCCAGGGTAGAGAAAGTTATGTGATTCCATTATTTTAGTGGATTTCATTCTGTAATATTTATTTATAACATGAATTATTTTGATAACTTCTCTTATGTGTCAAAAATGCATTTCATTTGTTTTTTCCAAGCCCATCTGATACCATTTGGCAACAATATATTCTGTGATTTGGAATTGATAATTCTATGTAAAAAGGAATTAATTATTTTCAAAAACATTCAATTTTTGGCATTTAGAATCAGAATTTTTCAAAATCCTTTCTTAGTGAGCATCTACATTATGAAAAGAAGGTACTGTCAAAATTCCAAGTCTCTACCTGTTATAGTTTAGGCTGTACGTTGATTCCTGTCAGTCAGTCAGTCATTCAGTCAGTCAGTCAGTCATTCAGTCAGTCAGTCTTTCATTCAGTCAGTCAGGACAAAGCCTTTTATATAAATAGAGATAAACCAAACTCTTCGAAACACAACATAAAGCTATAACCAAATTAGAACGAATGAACATACCTCGTTCATTGAGAACAAAAATTCCCGCTTTGGGATAAAACTAGGCATACAATGGCTATTGAAGAAAGGCAAGTCTGGTTAACTTACTTAGTTCCAAATAACAGTTTGATTTTTTTGTTATAATCTCACACTTCAATAAAGTATTAAGCCTATTTCATGTTCAAGAGGATTTTTAAACTTTTTCTTCCCAAATTTTTCCCAACGCGATCGTCTATGAGTTAAGGATGTTTAGGCTAAGTTTAAGTTTGGATCTGTTATTTATGTTGTTAATAATTTATTGAACCCGAGTTACGAAATTGAAATTCATGAGGTACCAGAAATGTGACTAGAGAGCATTTTGATTTTATGAATAATGTCTCTTCATCATTCATATAGTGTTAGAATTATAATTGATATGCCAACAGTTATTAATTCTTGATTGAATGGATGGAATCATATGATTGAGTGTCGTAATCCTGTTGAATAAGCCATTTATATAAAAACTAAAATGCAGTAAATAACGAAAAGAAATAAGCTACGGTATAACGAACTATATAAAGAAAATATCTCATACCTGAAAATGCAATAGTTTTTATGTAAAGTGTAATGCTATTAAAGAATGAAAGCGATGCAATAAGTACACATCCTACACAGGTTCATTGAAAAGTTTGTTGTAAGATATCAGATGTTTAATAATTATTATCATTGCCTTGGAAGAAGGAAGCATAAAGCTTCGAAGACAATGAGCAATTTGAAAATTAACAAAGTCAGTTGGCGGAAGTTTGTAAGACTATTTCCAGGCTGAATGCTACTCATTTCACAGTTTAAGTTGTTGCTCTTGTTTAAAGTATGTAGCATGAAGTGACAAGAGACTAGGATAGGAGCATATATAACTTTTAGACCCAGCTTTCTGTTAGATTAAAATCGACCCCATGTTATTCGTTAGCAGGTGCTACCATCCAGTACCAGATTACAGAGGAGCTGAGATGCAGTGAAGTTAGATTAAGAAATTATGTAACTTGTTTGTATAAACGGTAGTGCGAAGTTAGATATTTCTGTATAAGTATTTTGCAGATAATACAATAGGCCTAATGTAGGCTATAATACCAAAAGTGATCTTGAAATACAGACAAATTTTTGAATTACAAAACTCCGGGAATCTGGCTATTAGAACACTTATGTTAAAAAAAAAAATTAATATGAGGATGAATACATTAAAATTAGTTTAGCATCTTACAATATAATACATTTCCATTACAAACTCACTAAAATTTGGTTATTGTTATTATTAATGAATATCTGGACATGTTTTGCCCGTGGGGGAGGAAAGACATCGCAAAAATATTAACTGGGAGACCCGAAGGGAAGAGACCACTTGGAAGACCTGGAAGTAAGTGGGAGGACAATATTAGAATAGATTTAAGGGACGTAGGATTTTCAAGGAATGGTTGGTTGGAGTCAGCATAGAATAGGGTTGAATGGTGGGCTCATGAAAGCGCGGCAATGAACCTCCAGGTTCCATAAAATAGATAATATTCTTTTAGTTTGCTTTGGAATTGTCTATTGCCGTTGATCGAAGTAAATTACAGTATGTGGCTCTCGATTGACAAATACCTAAGGAAATGGATTAACAAATATGTAATATTCAATATTCAGTGAAATCCTAGTTACTTAAGCTTAAGGATTAGACTAACAATCTCGAAAAACTGAAAATACAAAAAATTCTATAAATTGTAATATTTTAAGCAATATAATTAAATACGATATAAGTCGCAAGATTATGTTACAATATAATAACTGTCTACTGTCTAACGCTTTCTTAAAAAATCTTGAACCATCCGGGGTACAGTCCCGATCTCGTTCAAACGGATTATATTATCACCTTTTTTGCTCCACCTAAGGATATATATATATATATATATATATATATTTTTTTTTTGTGTGCCCTCCCTTGCCCCCGAGTACCAAGCAATGAAGCCAGAACCTCGGGTCAAACCAAATTTTGGTAACCATTTGTGCTGTTTTGTTCCTGTGAGTGCCCTTGGTGCTTCATCCGGATGGGATGTTGGTGGTATTTGGGCTGTGTAACTGTGTTTAGTGATTGTTGCAGTTATCCTGCTTTTATGTTTGGAGTGTTTTATGTCCTTCGTTTGTGATGTGCTAAGAGGTGTGAGCTGAGTGTTAATATGTGTGAGAGGATTTTAACCAGCTCGGCATTTGCCGATGAGCAAGGGAAACCCCTCAAAAACCTTGCTCGGGCTGGGGTGATAGGTTACCCATTAGGGTGTCCCTCCACCAGTGCGGGTTTAGTTTTCTTGTTTTGCCAGGAGTGCTTGTTTGGCGAAAATTTTGAGAGCTGTGAAGGCGTGTTTACGAGTCCAGAACTGTAGGTCAGGAGCCCAGACTTCGTCTACGGCTCTAGCTGCTTCATGAAGAAGGAGTCTGGGTTCTATGTAGCGCGGACAGGTATATAGCATGTGATACATTGTGTCTTGTTCGCTATCTTCGCAGGCGCAAAGGTCGTCCTCTGCAAGATTGAACCTAATGAGGTTTGCAGCGAAGTTTCCGTGTCCACTTAAAATTTGAGTGACATAATGGTCAGGTTTAATCCATGGCATTTTTAGACGTGCGGAGACACTAGGGAAGAAGTCCCTCGTGATCTTCCCATTTGGGGATTCGGTCCATCTTTGTTGCCATATGTTAACAATTTCGTCGTACAATAAGGTGTACAAATGATCTTTGTCGTTGGTGTCATATTGTTCTATGTCCAGGTGGAGATTACCTGTGTGAACAGGGAGCCGTCTGCGTATTCTAAATCTGTGTGAACGTTCTTGGAGGAGGAGGTCAACCGGGAGAACTCCTGAGATGACATGGAGTGCGTCATTGGAGATCGTGTTGTAAGCTTTAGTAGCGCGTAGAAGTGCACCTGAGTCCGTCGATTCACCTCAGAGGAAGTGAAGGAGGCGATGCATAAATAGCTTGCTGCTCAGCCAAAAATACTTTTCCTTCAGCGGGCAGTCAGAAGCTAGTGGAATTCTGATTCTACTTAGAACACGAGCACTATACTGAAAAATTATATTTTTAAGGTCTCTCATGCTGTTGAAACAAATTATAAAGATAACTGTGTGCGGAACATATTGTAACAAGGGTTCGTCGGGGTTCGAAACCAGAACACTTAGTTTCTAATTGCAGAATGGAGGTTCCTTTATTTCCTATAACAGTGGTCAATACAGCCAGAAAACTCCTGAATGTTCTCCAGTTCTTCCGTTCACTAGTTCCCCCGTTCACTAGTTCCCCGTTGACTAGTTCTTCCGTTCACTAATTCCTCCGTTCACTAGTCCCTCCGGTCACTGGCTCCTCAGCTTCTCAAGTCACACTTACTTGAGGTCGCGCTGATCAGTCCTCTCCATCCATTTCACACTCTCTCAACTCTGACTTACTGACTGACTCTCTCTGCTCGCTTGCGGCCCTATATATAGGACCGACGAATGTTCTGGAGATGCTGTCGTGAAGGTTCTGCCCGTGCATGATCTAGAACGCCTGTTGCGACGCGCGGTCACACCCCTTATCACGTGGCTCCTCATCTGGCCTCTCCCACGAGTGCGCACAGTCCACTCATTTGACGTGCTTGCAGTAGGACGCGCCCATCGGCGCGCCGCTGCAATCAGCAATAAGAGAGCCGCTCCTTTCCTAGACGTCTGTCAAATTCTGACAATTTCTGGGCGAATCATGGCTTTGTGACAATATCTTCGATCATACGCAGTAACTAAATTGGATAAAAATTATCTGAGATACGACCGGCATTCATACCAAAAATCTTACGATATACGTAACCGAGCCGGTGGCTTAACTTATTGCAACTGGGCTCCCCAGCAGAAATCCCCAATTCTTTTTTAATGCTCATTCTTGTTCAGAGTGTGTTCCTAAAAGTAGGTTGTTTTATTCTGCCATTCACTGTATTTATATTTATTTCTTTTACTCATAGCCAAGATTTAGAGTTCAAAATATTCAAATTAATAACAGGTTTTAAAAAAATTGTTAGCAGAAATTTCTTAAAACTTTTACTGCTGTTTTCCACCGGTTTTTATATCAAATCTTTCTAGTCTTCTGGTCTTTCTAGAGGCAAATAATCCAATTACAGAATGTAACTCAAGTTCCCTTGTCTTCTGAACACACTGAGTGGACTAAGCCTTTGTGACTCATTTCGAATTCGTACATCTTTGTAGCCCCTCTGTTGTGGGCATATGGCTTCCCACTAGAGGTTTTGGTAGACCAATTTGGCTACGCTTATTTTCTGAGAGAGAGAGAGAGAGAGAGAGAGAGAGAGAGAGAGAGAGAGAGAGAGAGAGAGAGAGGCCAGAGAGACAGGCGGTAGGTTCATCGCCACTCCATCCTTGCAGGAAACTACGGGTATTACTTGAAAAGACCCAGCAATTTTGTCCAGAGGCTCTAATTTAGGCTTGAAGGCTCCCCAGATTAAAGTCTCTCCCGGAGGACTCCGTGACCAGGATTTTTACGTCCGCGGCCGGGTTTGAACCCTTGGCCCTTGGGTCTAGAAGTTGTTGACTCATAGTACTTCTTGGATAGTTCTTAAATAATTCAACTTTAAAAATCATCTCCTAGCAGTACGAACAGCAACAGGAAATGTGAGGAATGAAAGAAATGCAATGCATAGGTCTGGTAAATTTGGCGCCAGATTCGAAAACATATCAGCCCCTTCTAGCCCTCGGTGAATTCCGCATTCTGGGGTCTGCGGTGGTACTGACTGGAGCAATGATAGGTAACGAGAACAACTGAAAGAGCCCTTCCATAGATGGATCGGTCGTGGAAGATTGTGAAATGAGATCTTACTTTGCATTCCTTTGTTAAAACAGTTCAAACATACAACATTCATCCATTATTTACGAAAAATACATTACATTTTATAAAATTATGTCAAATGGTTGTAGGCCACGTAAATGTAAATTTGTATATCTATGATTTTTCACAAAAGTCTGCAGTAGACGAAGTTACCGGGAATTATTTTTGTTCGTCCTAAATTTGGTAATATGACTTTTATTCTTTAAATACTTAATTTATTAATAATAATGGCACAATAACTTAAATTATTTCAACTGTTCTCTCTTTCCATGAAATCACCTGCTTCGTTCAAGTATATACCGGTAATATATATTATCAGTTCTTAAAATTTGGGTAAACCTCTAGTAATTATATGCATAATAATACACATTGTTGTTATTGTTGCCATGATCGTCGTCACTGGTTTATTGTTGTTCATGACAAGACCTTATCTCCCTCTCTTCTTCCTCGTCCTTCCGAATGTGATGTCTCACGTTATTGAAAGGTAAAGTCATCCCTGTAAAGGCCATGGATGCCCTTAGGATTCAGGATGATGAGGCTCCCAGAATTTAAGACATTCGGCACATGGAGGTGGTACGGTTGCCATCCATACGCACCACCTGTACTCCTAAGGTTGCTGCTGGTACTCATCCCTGTTAAAGGCTGAGTCAACTCCAGGGCAACAATACCACTAGAAGGATTAGGCCAATGGAAAGTTGCTTCGAACCCACGATCTTACGGTTCGTAACGCTGTGCCTCAACCAACTGTGCCACGGCGTACCCCCTCACATTATTGCATACCCCATCTCATTATTGCATATTGGAAGGAAAGGACTATTGGTATGGCACATGAAGACTTAATTCCCTAGTAATATCATTATCCCCGATATTTCATGAGAAATTTAATTTAGCCTTACTGAATATATCAATATAATCTTACGTTTAGTATAAGACTGAAACACTACTGTACTCTTAGAGGGCTTTGTAGGAGAAGAAGAGTTCGGTAAAAGGAAAAAGTTTGTGAATTCCTTCTTTCTTGTAAAAGACCGCGTTTGGAAAAGTTGGCCGTTCACCGGAAGGATTATTCGTCATGGGAGATGTAACATACAGTAATAAAAACGATGTCCCTCATGTGCTCGGTTTCCGGTCATGTCGGACTAGCATAGTACGGGAATCCCGTGAGTCGTGACGTCACAAGGAAATATGGCCTCGCTATGTTCTACAAGTGCTGTAACTGTCCCTTTGATATCGCCATCGTTTATCACCCAACTTTTATAACAGTCCGTATAAAAAAGAGTTTTTGCATCGCCATCGAGGATCTAGCAATCATATTGCTCGGTTCAGTAAAATAATAACATTAAATGGTGCAAAATATTTTACACAAACTTTCTCATGATCTGTATTGTGGTTTTTAGGTTGGCGAAAGAAACCGGTATGTAATATTCAAAGCTAAATACAACCTCCAGTTTTAAATAGATCTTAGGGGTCTTACCGAGAGAAAGAAACTAAATTAAACTCCTGGCGCAATATCTGTTTGAGGGAATAAGTCGACCGCTGCGTTATCTACCATGAGGAATAATATGTCAAATTAAAAACATATAGAGTGATCCGTCTTCATACCCCTATCACTTATCACTCCAAGATGAAATCA
The DNA here is from genome assembly GCA_964059195.1 of Ectobius pallidus. Lineage (NCBI taxonomy): Eukaryota > Metazoa > Arthropoda > Insecta > Blattodea > Ectobiidae > Ectobius > Ectobius pallidus. Next base: position 24,885,193 of record CAXKWD010000005.1, on the reverse strand, counting down.
AGGGGACCATGGACGCCATCGACATCATCATCCTCAATGTTTAGATTTGAGAACAGGTTTGCATAAAACTGTTTAGCATCGTCTGGTAGGAATTTCATTATTGACTTTTTGTTGTGCAATTTTGGCCGTGAAACAGATTTACCATTTGGCGTTAGTGGTGCCAAGAGTGCTGCTTGTTCTGGAGAAGACTTGGGCGGCCTACTGTATTTTTTTTTTAAATATTAACTTCATTAAAATTATCATCAAACAACTAGGTGGAGCAAGCTTCACAGCTCATCATTCTGAGCTCTTGAAAAGTGAGTTTAAGTGAATTTAAGACTACAAGATACCTTAAAGAATTGGGAATTGAAGAAAAGCTGAAGGTGCGTTTGGTGTAATTATTGGGGAACATCACATACAGAACACAGAAAGCAATAAATTAGCCTAAACGGCTACGGCCTCGCCCATCATCGTCTAGGGAAAAGATAGCAACAGTATTGAAGGAATACCAGTACGGCAATAGCAATTCAAAGCAAATCCAACCAGAAAATGGTTAATTAACACTTACAGAAATAGTAAGCATTATTAGAAATATAGACCTACGCTTTAAGTAGCTAGCTCAAAATAGCAACAGAAAATAATACAAAATTTAATCCTAGGCTACAGCCAAACGCATTTTATCCTCGCAATTAGCCAGTTTAAACGTAGCCAGACAATCCAATCACAGGAACATTAACCAAGCTTCCGAGTTGGATTTTACCGTAACTTAAACATATCAATACATAAATTAATCCACTTCTAAGCTCATTATATTTCCTGCATGGTTTGGATACTACAGCCAACGACTGAACTTAAGATGTCACAAAAGCTTCACTGCTCCATAGCAACTGCCTGCTCCTAAAGAGTGCTTAAAAATAACCGTAGCTGGTCCTGAACTGACTTATATTGAAATCTTACGCTCTGACGGCGCTATCACCACCTAACGAAAAACTCAGGGACTATAATATCGACCTACAGTAACTCTATTGTCTACGGGGTTAAATACCCTTGACCAAGCTTGTTACATAACGATCAGCAAGGCATTGAAATATATAATGAACAAAAATCCATTCTCCACGAAGCTCCTGTAAGAAGGGTAAAACATAATTCGAGTCAGAAATAACTGGAAGCAAATTTAAAATGCATGTTACGGGTAACAGTGAGAGAGAGACATACTGTAATGCGGTTATGAACTTTCCTTTTGTGCTCACGACCGCATTTCACCTTTCAAATAAAATTTCTCTGCTAATGGATTTTTGTTGTCCGAAATTTTATACTACCCTACATAATACCAACTTGCTTATTAGCCTGCACCACAGAGAGTTAGATAGATCTATGATCATACGGCAAGGACGTTATAATATTCACACTGAAATATCATATTGAGATAATTATAATGCTCATCTTACTGTTTTTGAAATGAGGACGTATAGAGTCATATTGACATATTAACATTATGATGTTAACAATAATTAATGCGCTTAATTTGTATATAAATGTTTTACTTTCCATATGTTAGCTCTTTCAATTCTATTTTGTTGAAGAATATAAGCGAGTGATGGAACCTTCATTCATTTTTCATTCATTTATCTTTTTTTCTGTCTTTCTTTATGCCTATACTATAATTATTATTCCTTTGATACATAATTTTTATTAGTTTTTACTATCCTCTCTTCTATATGATTTGTCGCTCACCTTATCTTTCCTCCTTAACCCTGCTGCTTTTCTTTCTCACTTGCATTGTTTTTACCATTCTACCTAGTTTTCGATTATTGCATTTTGCTTATAATTACCCAATTTCTTCTTTTAAACGTCACCTGTTATTTTTCCTTTTTTGTTGTTATTTGTTCTTTGTATTGTAATTCAATTTTTCTTCTTCATTATCATAAACAGGGTGTGGAACAGAGTGCTTTTAGCCTCGTGCCACCAACTAAGTAGGTGCTTGATAAAATAGCGGTTTCGGTCTTGAGAGCCGTCAATAATGATCGTATGAGCCAGCATGATGAACAAATGCCCATCAACCCTACCATTTGTCTATGTTAGATGACACAGCGGTCGAATGGTAGGCCTAGTCCCACGAGGAGCCATGGAGGGTATATTTAGCTTAATTATCTGGAGTTTGCCTTTTTGTATGTTTGGTCACCGTATATCCAGTAGTAGAGAATTTTTTGAAACGTAAATGGTCTAGTGATATACAATTTACTCAAGATCAGTAGAAGTTTATGTTAAATATAGTTATGTGGATATTTTCTATCGATAAATAATCACAGTAATAATAAGAAGGTGTTAGCGTAGCAAAATTAACTTCACACAGTCTATATCTGCACTTTCATTTGTATCCAGAACATTTGCTGACAACAATGTTGAACATGTTCTGAAATTTTGAATACAATTCGTATTGAAATTAAGTAAGAGGACAAGGTGAAATCTTGTTTCTCTTTGACTAGGGCATATTTGTAAGCACATGCTGGCTTACCTGGGATTTGACAATAACACGCACTATGGAACAAGAGCTCACTTTATAAACGTCTCAGATCTAAGAGTAATAATCAAGTTTAAAACCACCGTAAGATGTTTTCGTTGAACCAGTGTTTAACAGATATGATGTTTGATTAAAATAAGTCCATATTTAAACCGGTTATTCATGATGTTATTCACCGTATGATGTTTTCGTTGAACCAGTGTTTAACAGATATGATGTTTGATTAAAATAAGTCCATATTTAAACCGGTTATTCATCTCTCTGACCTCTATCAAATCCCAAATTATTAAAAGCGATTTCTCCATTGTTAACGTAATATATTTTCAGCATCAGTGCCTTCTACTAACTGCTGCTAAACTAATGTCACTGTTGTAGGTTAACGTAGTCTTAGGTTTCCAGAACCCGACGTTTCGCTCACATATGTGGTGAGCATCTTCAGAGGCGTTTCTTCAAGTTTTCTTCTTTACAATTTGTTTTAAAGTAAACTTTCGCGTGAATATGACTTCTATTCATATTAGTTATAAAATTATGTAGTTTGAAAACCTAAGACCAGAGCCCAAGAATCCAGAAGATAATGTTAACCTTCGGCCATGAAAGCGAATCTGAGAGCTTACGTATTAATATTACTGTTATTAACCTGATCTGACCTATGCTACAACTAAGTGGCACTAAAGTACGTGCCACAATCTAGAACCTAACTGCCACTATTTATCTTAATGCCCTGGTGATCATAATGCAAGGTGCAACAGCATAGTTGGTCATCGTGTTTTGCACCGTAAGTAGCGAATTTATCTACTCTGAAAGATATAATATCTAGTGGTGACGTTTGCTATTAATCCTAGGTCTTAATTCTGGAAACCTACGTATGGTACCTCACCGCATCTGGGACTACGCTAAAGAAGTAAATAATTCTTCGTTTATGTTTCCATGTCCACAAGAAGCAAAGTATAAATTTGATTACGTCAATTTGAAGAGACCGCGAACCCCAGGCATCTCTATGTGCGTGGAACAAATTGCACCTCCTCTCACTGTGGTTACTGAAATATACATGAAGCTCAGTTACTAGGAATTGCACATGAGTTTTGGGAATATAATTTTAGCTTGGCTCGTACAGTAGATCCCAGTCCACCCGAATTAATCATATAATTCTCAGAGTGTAGGGTGGTGTGCAGACCCCCATAACCCTCTTGTTTATTAGTTCAACCAGCGGTCATAAGGGGTGTATGCATAAAACCCTATCCCTACCCTTATATATGTGTTTGTGTTTGTGAATAAATGCATGCGTGTGGTACGCAGGGTTTTCGTCCAAACATGTAGAGTTCAGAGCATGACTAATTACATTTAGGTATAATCTTCATGTCAGCGGCAACACAGGTTTCTATTAGATTATAATCTAAAAGGGTTGCAGGACGGGCGATATTTCCACTGTACTTTATTTACAACTAGCAATGGCCGCACTCAATATTAGTGACTACTGCCACATACAAGTCTCCAGAAATTACAGCGAAACGGATAAGTCATTTATCTCTCCGATTCATCCAGCAATTAGTCTCTTAATTTCCAGTAACTAATATCGGCAGCGAAAGAATGGGAAGAGCATATAACCCAAGGTCTATAGTACTGCTTAACGAATTTTTAGTATGCTAAACATGAAAGCTCTACTAGACTCACTGGAAGTCCATTTGCGCTTAAATTCATGTTTTGTAGAAGAAAAAAGTATAAATGTGAATTACTAAATCAGAGAATATGTTTTTTTGGGTGGAAACGTAAACCTGAACCTTCAGTGTATTAACTTACTAATAGAAGAACAGAAGCTAACTCAAAAAGTCGGTCTCACACTTAGTTCGTACGAGTAATGTATTAGACCAAGGACCGCCATACCGACAATCCCAAACTGGTAGTAGTTGGGATATTTTTGGTAACTCGCAACCTACTTCTTGGATGTTTTTGGAAACTCTCAACCAACTTCTTGGATATTTTTGGAAACTCGCAACCAACTTCTTGGATATTTTTGGAAACTCGCAACCAACTTCTTGGATATTTTAGGAAACTCGCAACCAACTTCTTCCTGCAATACTTGATTTTTTAAGAACATGGCGAGCCCTCTCCTGAATTTATAGATCGTATCAGGCCACCGAATATTGCATATTCTGTAGATATCTAAGAAAATGAATGAACTTAATTACCATCTCCATCTCCATCTCATATTAAGTATTTTTCAAAAAAACTTCAGTCGTGGGGAAATGATCTTAACAGAGATGCCATCGAAAACATTCCTTCTTTCAAAGAAAACTTTCTAATCAAATTTAAACATTTACAATCCTATTGCAGCAAACATAACGTGTAGGTTGCCATTAATTTGAAAGTTGGATTCCTGGCTCAGTTCATCATTTCACTTATATTAGACATTGATGTTGAAGAATTTTCGACGTGTGTCATGCAACACCTTCAGGAAGATAACCCTGCACCAGTAATGAAAGTCTTCGAGGTCTGTCTCAAGCACAGAATCTGTTTTGTCGCTAGCTTCCACGGAAATCTATCCTGTTATGTTTCTCGTTGCTCTTCGATTGAAGGCGTTGTTCAGATGGAACCAATCAATGCGAATCCTGTGTTTCAAACACAACGGTGATTGAAAGTAAATTCTGAGAAAGGATCACAAATGAGCATGTGGACAACTCTATTCGAAGGATGTGATTAACTATTCTCTCAATATTTTTAAAAAATAGCAGAGAGTCTGTAACATATATCTAATTATAAATAAAGTTTTTTTTCTTATTTCTATGTCACCACGGGAAATTAGAAATATTTCCGAGATGTACGTGTTTTTAAATATATCTTAAAGCAAAGGGATCGTTTTCTTAGTTACTTCAAGATAAAATTGCATTACTCTTGAACCAAGTTACGTTTTTAGCCAAAATAGTGAACGGGCAGACATTCGTGACTAAAATTAATAATGAAATGCATAACAAGGTGAACACCATATAAATTATAAAACCAACTTCAAGGAAGAGCAAACCATATGTAATAATTATGGAAAATATGGAAATGAAGGCGTGGATGCAGATGGACATGGAATTACCGCGGAAAGAATTAGTGGTTTTAGTGATACAGTTATTCACACGGTCATCGATGAACAGGAAGGGGAGGAATCTTGGGCAAAGGTTGTAAGTAGGAAACAAAAACAAAAACGCCTAATAGTGGCAGGTAATAATAATAAGAAAACAAATAAACTTGAGGGAGTTTTTAAAACTGTATCTTTGCATGTCTACAGACTTGTTCCCAATAACCCTACGGAACAAGTATCTAGTCATCTGAAATCTAAATATTCTGAAGTTTTGTGTGAAAAATTACCATCTAGACATCCTGAACCCTATGCATAGTTCAGAATTGATATCTTTGAAAAGCATGTAGAATCCAAAATGAATCCTAATACAGTATTTGGTCAGAAAATGCGTGCGTTCGACGATTTTTTTCAGCAATCGACCTCAAAGAAAAGTAACGTAAAGAACAATGATTTTAGAACAACAGACTGTGATTCTGAATATCGGATATTATTTATTAATATACAGAGTCTTGCAGGCAAAATGAACCTACTTGAAGCTTTTATAATGAACAGTTTGTCATTTTATCTATATTTCGAAACATTAGTTATACTTTGATAATTTTGAAACCATAAAGATTGAGGGCTATACCTTAATTGGTTATTATGTCACAACTCAATCCAAACATGGTGGTACTGCAATATACGTTAAGGAAAACATTTTATGTAGAAAACTTTGACTTAAATTTTATTTGCTCTGAAAAACATTTTGAAGCCACGGCGGCAATCGTTGACAGTTTTAAACTCATTATTGTCTGTATATACTACTCTCCCGACGGTAATATTTCTACTTTTTTAATGAATTTTGATAATCTGTTAATGTATTTGACTAAATGGACAAGTCATAAAATTATTATTGAAGATGACACGAATTCTGATTTTGTTGTTACCACCAATAAAAAGTCAGTTATTGATTTTAAAAACCTGTTAGTGCAGAATTTATTTGTCTATCATAATACAGAAGCTACTAGAGTCTAGATAAAGTTTTAAGTAATTTTGGAAGAGATCAATGTTCAGTGTTTATACAGAATTTTCTTTATTCAGATCATTCTGCTTTATGGTTTATTTTTAAATTGATGGCTACCTGCATGCCTTTGATCAGGACTGAAACTTTTAAAAGGAACTTTTCTTTGACAAATACTTTGTAACTTTAATGAATGTCTTGGGGCAATTAATTCGCCATTGGTCTTGGCTGAATCGAGTTTTGATAATTTTTCAGAGGTTTTTAAATTTATTTAATGAGTGTTTTAAATTTAAATCTTATAAGAATCAGCATTCAAAAACTAATTTTCGTGGACGTTGGTACACTGATGAATTGGCTGAAATAAAATCTAAACTTAACACACTCTATGATATGTGTGAGATTACTGGTGAAGGAAATCATAAGAACAATTACTGGTACACAGATGAATTGGCTGAAATGAAATATAAACTTAACACACTCTATGATATATGTGAGATTACTGGTGAAGGAAATCATAAGAACAATTACTATCTCGGTATGAAATAGTATGGTGCTGATAATAAAGTAAAACAGCTTGGGCTATTATAAATAAGTTTAAACAAAATGTTAGTAACAAACAAAAGTTTTCCATTTCACCTGACAATTTTGCTAGTTTTTTTAGAGTAATTCGGTCTCCGATATTAAGGCTAGAATTTCGAAAGCAGACCCATGTCCTTATGATTTTTTAAATAATTATAATTCCTCCTTGAAATTTGCCTGGCAAGAAGTTAGTTCTGACGAAGTTCTTTATATAATTACTAGGATGAAAAATTCGAATAATAAAGACATATTTGATATTTCTAACAGATTTTTAAAAATGTTATCAGCAGTATTGTTTATCCTTTGACTACCTGCATAAACAAATGTTTAAATGAGTGAGTTTTTCCGACTTGTTTGAAGGTTGCTAAAGGGGTCTCGTAATGAACCAGGCAATTATAGACCAATATCTTCGATTCCCATCTTCAGCAAAGTTCTTGAGTACGTAGTTTTAAATCAAGTCAACAGATACTTTGAATAGTATGGTCTGTATAATAATAGTCAATATGGTTTTATAAAGGGTAGAAATACTATTGCTGCAGCTGAACAGCTTGTGGAAAAATCTTACTGTCTATTGAAAACGGTGAACATCTTTGGGAGACCTTCTGCGATTTGACAAAATAATTTGATTTTATTGATTTGAAATTACTTTTGGACAAGCTACAATTTCATGGTATCTATGGTAATGAATTAAGTCTATTCAAGTCATATTTGTATAATCGTAAAACATTTGTATTTATAGATGGTTCTTACCCAAATTATGTTTTACTAAAAACGGGCCTACCACAAGGCTCAGTATTTGGGCCAGTTTTACTTTTAATAGTCATTAACGATTTACCCAATAAGACACTATGAAACGCTTATGCACGCTGATACTACTACATTTATTACAACTGATAATAATCTCATGAACTTAATGAATAATGTTAGTGACATTAAAAGTTCAGCCTTAGCTTGGTTAAAATGGTCTGTTTTTGAATGAGGGACTTCCTTTGTTCTTTTCTCCATAAAACCGTTGAGAGATAATTTGTCTTCTATTATTTTTTAAATTAAACTTTCAAATAAATGTATACCGACGTCTTATTTGAGATGTGTTTATTTTCCGTTTTTTCAATCTATCTTGAGATATGGGATTATAATTTGGGGAGGTTATAACAAAACTAATGACGTCTTGCTGTTACAAAAGAGAATTCTTAGGATAATCAAGATGTGTGATATTCGGGAACATTGCAAACCATTCTTTCTTGAAATCAAAATTTTGACTGTTGTAAATCTGTATTTATTACATTTTTTAGTTCATGTAGATGATAATGTAAATAATTATAAATTTAGAAAGGATGTACATGTACATCAAACAAGTTTCAACAATGAATTGAACATACCTAAATTTAGGTTAAGTAAAACAATTTCTCATATATATATTTAGGATCTAAATGCTACAACAAGATGCCCACCCAAGGTATAAAAGACATTTTTAAAGGAAGCGTACAACTGGCTGATAAAAATTATTTTATTTTGTTGAGAAGTTTCTAAAGATTAGTTCAAAGGAGATTGTATTTTAACATAATTTTATCTTTTAATGTATTGAAGACAATGTAGTTTCAACAGATTTATGTCGACACTGTTAATGCCAATATCTGTGCCTAACAAGAAAATATTTATCTATCTATCTATCTATTAAACTGGAGTTGAGTCTTTAATTGTATACTCAATCGATACCACTTGTTAACACAGAAATTACTTTTGAAATTCTGCAGATCATAATTTCTTACATTATATTTTATGCGTATATTTAGGCCAAACTTATTATTGAATATTTGAATACTACAGCTTAAAAGTTCATGAAAGTGAGATTACAGTAGACCTACTGAATTATTGAGTTTTTCTTCTCTACAGAAAATTAACGTTTTAACATTCAAAACCTTCCCTGTGCTAAGTCTCTTTCAAAGAGTAGCTTGAGTGTATAATAATGAAATAAAGTTTGAAGTAGCTTGTACAAAACAGCTTTTTAATCCTTTTTCTTAAGCTTCTAGAGTTTCAGTCTCATTACGTAGTTACTGAAGTAAAACCCAGGAGACTTGTGCCCAGTACAATACAGAGAATCTGATATCTGAGCGAGCATAAAGTGTGGAACGAAGCCAGCATCTGAATACCTAACTGTTATTTCATGAAGTCTGCAAACGACATTATTCTTTTGCTGTACAGAAACAAGTCATATTAGATAGATCGCACTGAGGAGTTGTACAATATCTTGTATTATATAAAAGAAGATTTGTCCAGATCGGAATCCACATCTTTGTACACTGATGCCTAGTACACTAGGCTCCCGTAACGTACTCAGTCTCATTCCAGATTTTCCTCTAGACACCTATCGGGCACGCTACAAATTATTATTATTTATTATAAATTTACTATATATTTTTACTGACAAAATTAAGGCCACAAGGCCTTTTCTTCTACTTCACCAATAAAGCAAGATTTGATAAAATCTACAAATTAAAAACCAAACAAGTTTACAAGGATTTATGACAAATTTCGTAAACTAAAATAAAATTTAATCTAACTAATAATATTGCTAACTAAATGATGACTAATAAAATATATATACAATTTACTTCTAAATTGTGGTACATTTCGACAATCTCTGATATGACGAGGGTCGAATTGACACACTAACAGATGAAGAATATAATGATGTTAAATGTCGGGGAATAAGCAGTAGATTTTGGTTATGCGTTCGTGAGGTCAAATAGGATTAAAACGAGATTGTAAATAATAATGAGAAGATAATTTTATGTTGTAAAGAAAAATAAGAGAATGGATCATTCGTTGTTTGAGGCGCACCCATGACAATGTTTGAACAGACGGCGCCACATGGTCAAATCGTCTGATATTAGAAATAAATCTAACACAAGTATTATGAGAACTCAGAAGTCTGTCAGTAAAGTTGGAATTTAAGTTGGTCAGTAGAATATCGCAGTAATTGAAATGAGGCATCACTAGCGCTTGGACTAGATTTTTATTTAGTTCACTAGGGAGGAAGTTGTTCTACAGACATGTGACAGGCTACTTATTGTTCCAGTTTATAACTGAATCCATAAAGACACCAAGATTTTTTTACCGATAGACTATAGCTTATAGGAGTGTCATTAACTTGCACGCGTGGAATAGTTTTAATGTTCACTTTACTCATAATTACAATTGCTTCCCATTTTCCTGCGTTCAAGTTAAGTTCAAAATTGCCTGTCCATTTAATAACTGAAGCCAAGTCTTTATTGAGTCTTGTCAGTTCGTCTTTGAAAGAGGCAGTAATGGTATGACTGTATAGCTGTAAATCATCAGCATACAGGTCATATCTACATTGCTTTATTGTTTTGGTTACGTCATCGGCATATCCCCTAAATCCACTAGGATTGAGCCCTGGGAGCTACCTCCCCTCCCGAAACGCCATGATGAGAAGCGATCACTTACTAACACACATTGTTGGCGTTCGGGACATTAGGAGTCTAATCAGGAGTTGATTCTTCTAGAATAGTCTAAACTTTCAAGCTTGCGTATTAGAATGGAAATGTCTAGAGTGTCGAATGCCTTACTGAAATCTAGTCGTGTTAGTATGGTTAATTTGCGTTGGTCAGTGACTTTACATGTCTTCATGGATTGGAGGATTATACTTATAGAAAACATGATAAATTTGTCACAGATCAAGTTTTCGAATATCGAATTCTTATAAGACTCAAAAGATAATATTTTGCAACGGAAAATCTTTTAAAAGTCGTATGTTTTATCTTAAGTTTTCTCAAAGTGCCCAAATTTTGAAAAAGAATGCAAACTTAAGCACTACCCTCAAAATAAGTAAAGTTCCTTGACTTTCAATAGCGTCAAACTACTACATTCCAGTTGCCCGATTACATGAAAATTATATTTGAAAACCATGAGCAACAGTTTGAGTTCACCCAAAAGGTCTAAGAGTTTAGAATTTAGATGAAAAATTGGGGTTCTCGGCGTTTTGCAAGCAGACGCACTGTGGAATTTTAAATTATAAAAGGCCATGTTTATTAATGCTTTGTTAGTTTGAGGATTTTATAAGTTACATTCTATGTTTAGAAGAGTAAATAATTTCGAAGCTCTTCGCACATTTTACAGTTTTTTAATGAAATGATTCAGAACTTACCACGAGTGCAATTATTCGAGTTCCTACCCACTCATTCAACCAAACAAGATGTGTTAAATAATGGTTTAGTCAAGGATGTTGACTTAAATTCAGAATTAAAAAAAAATCATTGTCAATCTTGAGAACAAAGTTACACACCCGATTATTGAAATTCACATATCAGAACAACTTCACTATATAGGCTAGTGCAGTTATTCATTCCATGGCCAGACGGCTTCAAAGGAATGGACCATAAAGTCGGTGTCTCTTTATGTTAATTGATCTGACCAATTCGGTCTTGGCTTCCGCTTTCCAAAACAAAAGCAACGTTGCAGTATTCTCTCATTGTTATCACTAGGGACCGGATTCTTAGGTTTTTACCTATTTTTTTCCTTACTTCCAAAACAAAAAGCGATCATACACTTTTACGAATCATGTCCATAGGGTTCACCCACATTAATTCTGTGGCACCTAAAAATACCTAAATGGGGTATAAAAACCTAAATGTACCTAAACGGGATTTAAAACCTAAAATATCTAATATAGGCTACCTTTTTGTCTTTTTTGTTTGTCAGTTGAGAAATCGATATTTTGCGGAGATACAATTTTTGTCGGGTTGAAATTAATGCGACCATCGTTTCGTTTAACCCATTGACGTCTAGCATGACAGTATCAAGAGAGGAAGTGTAAGAGTACCGGCGTATCCCTTTTAAAATATTCGTACGAACAACCATTGTTGACGTCATGTGAGGTTGAAAGGACATTTTCTGCCTTCAAATGTATTCTAAGAGATAACAGGAAGAAGTTCACATTTGAGAATCTTGAAAGATATTAAGTGGTATACTGTAACCAGGAAATGTGAGACAATCTTATTTTCACTGCTTCTTTTGATTGTTTATGCTTTCTTTCTTCAATTGTATAATATTGTCCTGAAGCAAGTTTACTCAAATTTAAGTCAATTTTGTTAAGTTAAACTTTACAAGTATTATGTATTGAATCCTATGTAGCACATTCAAATTCATTAAACCAATTATTCTACCCGAAAACGATATTTTGGACAAAAACCTAAAAAAAAACTATTTCACCTATTGGAAAACCTAAAACAGTGTTTTTAAAAACCTAAAAATCCGGTCCCTAGTTATCACTGACAGTTCTTCCTTCGCTTTAATCAATTCACTCATGTTATTGTTTACTTTAACTTGATCTTCATTCACTCCACGCGGAGTTGACGAGTAGCTGTCAAAATCTTCACAGGACATTCTTAGACTTTGATTGGTAACTAGCTGATTGGTACGGTAAAAATAAAGAAATGGGTTGAGCTGGGTTCCTCCTAACGAAAGGAAGCCGCCTGGCCATGCAATGAATAACTGGACTATACAACGATACTGAAACAATGTATGCAGATTGCTTGTTTGTTGATACGTACCTCACAGTCGCACCTTAATCTAACTAAGGTAAAAGGCATTAACGGTATGAGGGTCATGTAATCAAATTTTCTTGCTTTCCCACTTTTGTCTCCCTGTTGTTACCATCACGTTCTCTGAGTGATAGTCCTAAAATCTTACTAAAGTTGCTTGTAAACTACATTGTGAAGACATGCTCCTGCTCCTGCCTCGTTCTACTTTGAAATATATCAGGTTTTTCGAACAACGAGACATTTGCCAGACGACAAAGAATCATCGATCCTGTGATTGAAAGAAACGCGTTCTTCTTTGTCCTAGATAAAATATTAGTATTGCTTATTTTTTATCGTGGTTCAACAGAGTCTATGTGTAATGCCCGGTAAAAACGAGTTAAAGACTTTAGATTCCCTATATGTTATGTGTTTAAAGTCAAAGAAAGTTGACTTAGATACGTCATACATACGAGGTTGAAAACAGTTAAGGAGTAATTTATAACATTAACGTTGCTAAAAGTGTTCTTTTGGTTCTACAATGTCTTTCTCTATAATTTGGTAATATTGAAACATATTGAAACAAAATTACTTCAAATTTAATAATAAAATTTACCAACAAAATGAAGGACTCGCTATGGGATCACCATTATCGGGTATTTTATCTGAAACCTTTCTCCAATATATTGAACTAGAATAGCCTACATCAAGAACATAATTAATAAATACAACATTAAATTTTATACTAGATTCGTAGATGATATACTGGTTATATGTAACAAAAAAAAATACAAAACATCACTAATGATTTCAGTACTGTACATAAAAATCTAAGCTTCACTCTCGAAAATACAATCAATAATAAAATCAACTACCTCGACATCAGTATCCAGATTCAAAAAGGTAAACTTGAGTTTAGTATTTATAGAAAACCTACTTACTCTGATAACTTAATACACAAAAACTCCAATCACCCGGTCAATCATAAAAGAGCAGCTTTAAACAGCATGATTTTTAGATTAATAAATATCCCTATGAACAAACAGAATTATAAAAAAGACCTTCAAACAATTTTACAAATAGCCAGGAATAATGGTTATGCAACAGTAAACAATGTATTAAGGAAAACTAAAGCTAAAATCAAGAAAATTCAGAATCCAATCTCGACGCTAAAACCAGATGAAGATAAAAACAAAAATAAAAAATTCGTTGTCTTTAATTTTACAGATAACAAAATACACAAGATATTAAAACCCCTCAAACAAAGAAATTTAACAATAGCATACAACACCAATAACAGCATCAAAAAATTGATACAAAACCAAAAAAGCAATAATGATAATTTACTTGATCAAAGTGGCGTTTACAAAATCACATGCAAAGACTGCAATCAAGTATACATAGGCCAAACCGGTAGATCCTTTAAAATCAGGTTTAACGAACATATAAAAGACTTTCAATACAATAGACATAAATCAGCATACGCTAATCATTTACTAAAAAATAATCATAGTACTGACACCATAGATAATAGTCTCAAAATTCTTCACATACAGAATAAAAGTACAAAATTAAATACCCTTGAAGCATTAGAAATATACAACCATAAACACAACATTATAAACGAAAACACTATCGGTAAGAACGCCCTCTTTGACCTTTACGAAAACTGACTCAGTAGTAGACTAACTACCACAACAAGCAGGTCGGTTCATCATCCTATCTCCGAGATCGTATGTATTTTAGATCCTTACAATATCCAAATTTATTTACATATATAAACAAAATATTAATTGGCATATGTTCATTTTCCTTAGGACTGAAGATGATACATTCTAGTATCGAAATGCATCTCAATTAATACGACAGGTCTGATTTTAAAGCTGATTATAACGTTTCACCAATCAACATTTATAAATAAGTGATTTTAACAGTGAGGAATTTTACCAAGAAGAAGACATTTTATGATTTGGACATTATTTTTAAATCCAAAATAATTTTAATTGACAATTACAGAACGATTCACTATCAACTTGTATAATTAAGTGTTTTTAATGTCTGGAGGAATTTCACCACAACACTATTTAATATGAACATTGTTTTAAACCTAAAATAATTTTAAAATGTTTCTTTACCACAACAATAAATGGTTTTTCTGGATTAATATATCACATTCCATTTACTTTGGTGCTATTCCAAATAACAAGTAACAAGTCATTCATCATATAGACAATATCAACAATTTCAACAGTGAATCAGTGGTTATTTTTAACTTTGGCATTACGTCAATACATCTTCGCTAGTAAATAAATATTTGTATTCAGCATTACACTCAGCCTGGTCTTTCAAAATACTAGTACAGAGGTGGAAAAAAACATTTTAGGTTATTGGTAAACGTACTAGTAGGAAAATTATTCACTTCATAATGAAGTTTATAAATGAATGAATTTTAGTGTTTTCCTCTTGATTTGAAAGCCGAGGTTGCAACATTTTATCAAAATTGGAGTAAAACTGTACATTGTATAAAAGCAGCAGACAAATTTCTTTTAAGCTTAGATAGATTTTATTTATGACTATGATCAGGATGACGATAACGATGATATTATTAATTATTATATTCTATATAATTTAGTATGTAATAAAATAATTATTGTTATCACTATTATTATTACTTAATAATATTAATGATATAGTAAGTAATAAAATAATTGTTGTTATCACTATTATTATTACTTAATAATAGTTCTATTGATATACTTTCAGCCTGTTTAATCCCCTGATTTTTAATTAAATAGCTATCCCGTCTCTTATAATATTATAGTGATTAATGTCCCATTTAGTACACGATATTCTGGTTACTGCATTTGTTATCGTTAAGCTGCGTCTCCATTGATATACATTTAACACCAAAATGTTGCAGTTAACATATGTTAAATGTTTATCTTCAACTTGTTGATGTATACAAGTCAAGTGATTTGCCAATTAACAACTGTCTCCACTACAATATTATAGGTTAACATGTGTTGGCGCGGTTACGAACAGAAATGAATAACATTAAAAAAAGAAAATCCTCTGAAGAGGGCAGCCAACATTACAAAATGAGAGTAGTTTTATATACTCGTTATTATCTTCTTTTTAACTGTCTATGACTTTCTTAAATACTAATTATGTACAGATATCTTGATCTTTTCAAAATAACTATCACATTTTTCAACAATGGAGTATGCCATAAAAAAATTATTTTAGAAGTAGATGCAATACTATTGAGAACACTGATATACCAAATACTCACATAATACAAAATGGATGCCGGGAATATTGAGGAAGCTGTCGACTGCTTGCTGTTTACCCGGAAATTCCCGAACCAAAGCCGATTAAGCTTTTTGTTTCCCGGAAATTCCCGAAACAAAGCCGATATTGACCGAATAGTCAATTGACTTGACATGTTGTCCATTTTCTCCGGAAAACAAATTAACATCTGAAAATGAGAGTGCAACACGCTGGGTTTGCATGTCAAGTCAATTGGAACGCGAAATTGCAATATACATGTCAATATCAACTTGTTAATATTGACATGTTGGTGTTGAATGTATATCAATGGAGACGCAGCTTTACGCTAACAATCCCTTGAGTTTTACTTTGCAAAAATAACACGTGAGTACTTGAACACCGCATCGCAGGAAAATAAAATAAAATCACGTTTTAAATTGTTTAATCAGAACATGAGCCTTTAACCTTTGTTTTATGTGTCCTCTCGATAAATTGTTGGTTAATTTGACGAAGAAACTCCTGATAATAAGCTTGACTTGTTTAAACAATTATTTCTGAAGGCAATTGAAGAAATAGAAAAGAGAGAAGAAATAGAAGTTGATTATTACTGACTTCAGAATTTTACTGAAAGCTACCAGACGTTTCAAAACACGTGTAGCATCTTTATGAAAACAAAAACAAAATACGAATATTTCTAAAAGGTAAAGAATTTACTTTCTACATTTAGCACTTCCGTGACATCATTTCAATATCCTATCGCATGATTTTGTCTCTCTTAAGTTAGGGCGCAGTCTCATGGCCGGTTCCACCGACATCCTTTAAATATACCCAAACGAAGACTTTAGTAACGTGCCATTGCTGTATAACGTCTGCGTTAAGTGGACACTGTTCCACCAACACTCTAGTCGTTGAAATAAACACCCGTTTTCAAACGAGCGTTAGAAGACAGGCAATCTTGGCATCCCAAGCTTCTCATACATTCACCGTCGCTACTGCCAACATACAACGTTAAACCTGAGAGCACACACTGCACACGTCTAGAAATTGTCATACTAAATAATTCAAAATTATAAACAAATTGAGTGAGTATTCTTTCTTTTTATTTATCGAGATGCAAAAATCTTATGTTATACTGTTTTCATGCCCGTTTCCTTCGCCGTTCAAAGTCATTTTTCCATTGGCAACGTTGGCTGCTATGTTTCACAATAGCTAGCAGAAAATAAACAGAAGTAGAACCCAATTATTACTAATATTAATGCTATTAATGTAGTATATTATACAATTTATGATGTTGCACTCGCACTATTAACCTATCATAACTTTATCATAATTTATTATATGCTAACCTGCAATCTTTTCGACTGCTATCGGTATCGAAAATGTGAATTGGGCCTAGGCTATACGCCTACTGCTGGTGTAATATTATTACAATATATTATACCATATCAAACAATTATTGAAAACTATTACAATGTGGTAAATGTACAGCGTAGCTCTTACCTTAATTTTATAGTCATAGAAGATACATAATGAACTTTTCCTGGAAAAACACGGGAATAATACACACACAACACACTCAAAAACGATTTGACTTTAGCCTAGTTTTTTTCTTTAATAACAAGGGATATTGTGCACTTATTTTATTGATAAGTAATATAATGGAGATATTATAATAAATTTCCCGTATCGTCACCCTACTAGTAATAATAATACAAGCTATAAACTGACAAATACACAGCGGCATTTTCAATGGCATGTAGGCGTAATTATGAGCGAAATACTTCAGGATACTGTTGAATGTTGAGCAACTGCGAAAAACATTTTATTTTGTAACCATTCTCCTGCTTCAACGTTACAGTGTCAACTGATCCTCTCCTCTTAGGGACTGGTTTGTTTTGTGGAATGTGAGAAAAACCCAGATCCTACTTTTGTGTTCAGGCTAGTGACAGCAGGAAGGTCCCATTCTTTTACCTGACTGCTCTAACGTAGCAAAAGAAATATGAATCACTCCCTTGTATTCATGTTATTCTTCAGAAACTATAATTAATGCATTAATATACTGTGTTTACTGTTTAATGTGGATAATACTGCGTATTCTAGCATGCAAGCAGGTTCGGCCATCTTGTTTTAAAACAAACGCGAGATTTAACGCAAGGAATTTCAGTCTTTAAGTTAACGCGAGTATTAACGGGCGTGAGGGAGTAACCAGGATCGGTGGAACGTAAACATGACACAAGCAGGAGAAAACGACGCGTTTTAGCCGTAACGAAGGTCGGTGGAACTCTCCATCAGATGAACAAGCGGAAAGATACCTTCAAGATGTAGTTCAAATGAAAAAGAGACACAGTGGCAGATGTTACGAAAATAGGTTACTTGATTACTCTTGGACGCTTAAATGAGAAACATTAAAAGAACAATGCAGGAAACATATTAATTTTATTGAACTAAGACGGTATTTTTATGTTCTCGGTTAGGCTATGTCTGAAGCCTGATAAAGACCTGTCAGAAAATATATAGTTTTCACCATTTGCAGTAACTCTCTTCCTTAAACAGCACCTGTTAGAGCAATTGCATTGCAAAATTTGAATTCAGTAAAGTTAATATCGCTATACTTTTTTCACAGAAAGGAACTTTTTTGTTGCGAATTATTTCTGTTATGTCTTATCTTGTTCAGACCTTATGTTCCTGCTCTGGTCTGCTGTGGATGATGTAGATGTAGATGTAGATGTAGATGTCTCGTTCTGTAGATCCTGTGTTGAGCAGGGCTCAAGGATATAGAACACGTCAGATAAAAACATACATGCATGTTATAAAAAAAAAAACATGATACAAGAATTGTTATGTCACACTTACTCAAGCTGAAAAGAAATCATCCATATTGTAGAAGGTGTGAGTTACTAAATATTGCTTCAGAGCTCTTTTGAAAGATTTGCATTTGCTTTTAATACATAGTGATTTAATCTCTTTTGGAAGGTTATTGTATATTTGTATTGCGGAATAAAAAGCACCTTTCTGAAAAAGTTTTAATGAGTTAGCTGGTCTATGTAAATCATTCATGTTTCTAGTAGTACGCCCGTGTATACTGTGATTACTTTGAAATTTATCAATATTATCTACCATGTAACACATAACAGAGTATATATACTCTCCGGTGAGAGTGAGGACTTTTAATTTTTCAAACAGCGGTTTACAAGATTCTCGTTTTTTCTTTCCACATATTATTCTTATTGCTCACTTCTGTAATCTAAATATT
The DNA here is from genome assembly GCA_964059195.1 of Ectobius pallidus. Lineage (NCBI taxonomy): Eukaryota > Metazoa > Arthropoda > Insecta > Blattodea > Ectobiidae > Ectobius > Ectobius pallidus. Next base: position 24,865,987 of record CAXKWD010000005.1, on the reverse strand, counting down.
TTTTCCCTATGTGCCGAGTTACCCCAAAAAATGATTCCGTACCTCATAACAGAGTGAAAATATGCAAAATATACCGTGAGTAATGCGTCCTGTTGTAATATATCATTCAAAGTTCGTAGCGCAAAACATGCTGAACTTAGCTTAGAACTTATCATTACAATGTGTTTCTTCCAGTCAAGATTTTGGTCAATTTGTAGTCCTAAGAATTTTATGTTGCTAATTTCCTCTATGATTTGTGTTTGATAATTGATTACAATGTTTGAGATATATCTATTTTTTGTTCTAAATTGAATAAAGTGGGTCTTATCAATATTAAGTGACATTTTATTAGCTTGAAACCAAGTATTTAATTCGTGAAAAGTCTTTGTAGCTAGTCTTGCTAAATCTTCTTGTGACTTTCCTGTTACGAGTACACTAGTATCATCTGCAAAAAGCAATGCCTTTGATTCGTCACTTAAGTTATCTGGTAAGTCATTGATGAAAATTAAAAAGAGCAAAGGTCCCAGTATCGATCCCTGAGGTACTCCATTTTTAACAGTCCCTAATTTTGATTCATTTCCATTTATTATTACCTTTTGAGTTCTATCAGACAGGTATGATTTGAACCACTTTAGTGTTATATTATCCAACCTATAGTGTTTCAGTTTTTGAAGTAGAATTTCATGATTTATACAGTCAAACGCCTTAGCTAGGTCACAAAAAATTCCTAGGGCATGTTTCTTTTTATCTAACGCTTCCAATATTTCTGTAGTGAGTTGAAATGTAGCATTATCAGTGGACATGCCACTTCTAAATCCAAACTGAGATGGTGTAAGAATGTTATTCAAATTAAGATAGTGTATTAAGCGGTTGTACATAACTTTTTCAAAAACTTTTGAAAATGAGGTTAGGAGTGATATAGGTCTATAATTTGATGGAACATTTTTGTCACCTTTCTTAAAGAGGGGCTTAACAATAGCATGCTTTAGTCTTATTGGAAATATTCCACTTTTTAACGAACAATTACAAATATGACTAAGAGGTTTACTAATTTCAGATGAGCAGCTTTTTAACAACTTATTACTTATCTCATCCCATCCAGAAGAGTTTTTGCTTTTGAGTGACTTGATTATATTTTCAATTTCTCTAGAGGAAGTTAATTTGATTTGAAATGTAAGGTTCTGGACTATAGGTGTTTTAAGTAGGTCTGCTGCATTAATGCTAATATTAGTTGTAGGAATACATTTCTCTGCAATGTTTATAAAGTGATTATTAAAAGCATTTGTGATATCTGATACATTATCTAGCTTTTTGTTCTGGTATGTTAGTGACATGCAATCATTGTTTCCCTTTGATCTCCCTGTTTCGTTTTTAATTATATTCCATATAGTTTTAATTTTATTGTCTGATTTATTAATTATTTGTGAGAAATGCCTACTCTTTGCCTCTTTAATTACTTTCTTCAGTGTATTGCAGTACATTTTATAGTGTTCTTTATGAGCTGGGTTGTTACTGGTTCTACATTTTAAATATAGCTCTCTTTTGTTTCTACATGATATTTTAATGCCAGTGGTTAACCATGTTTTATTCCTTACATTAGGTAAATTAGCAGTTTTCTTTTTTGGAAAGTTAGTTTCAAATGCCGCTGTGTATAGTAAAGGCCGATTTCACTTACTAATAAGAGGTACGAGTTCGGAAATAGCTTTCCATATTCGGGGAAGAAGTTTTACGCAATCACAATCAGGAAAATCTGCATTCAAGACGATATTTTGATAGTCACCTCTTAAGTTTGGGCCGGTATGATGACCACATGCATCCCAATCGTGCCACCCCTATGGTAGTTGACGTAGCGGTCGGAAGGTAGGTCTTGTCTTACAACGAATGCAGTGCCACGGAGGTTTGTTTATCTGTAACAGAAAGTGACAGAAAGAGAATATTTTCGGTTACTAAGGTAAGATATAAATTCAATGCTATTCGCAGTTTTTTTTTAGCGTAGGTTTTGCCATTTTAGGTTAAGTTAGATTAGGTTAGGTTAGATTAGATGCCATCTTGCGGCTATTTTTGAGAATATGGCAAAACCTATGCTGAAAAAAAACTGCATGCAATTCAGTCATCAAGAAAGTTTAATTATAGTTGCCATAGAATGTTTACATTTACGTAAATGACCATTGTCACAATTCATATAAAACGAAAACAGAAAAACATACTTTTATTAAAACCTAGCAACACATTAAGCGTGAGAGTTATGACGATGGTTTTCTGTTTTACTTGATTTGAAAGCTTTCATATTTGTGTACGATTATATTGCATGCCATATAACCCCATTATTAGGCATGTGGTTTTAGCCCTGATTCACATCGACGATAACATTTTAGTGTTTGTGTGTGTTAGGCCGGGAGCCGCCAGGGGCTGCATTACAAAGACCCTTCCTGTTTTAAATTAAAACACAAACACGCTTCCTCTCCCGTTGTGTTTGCACAGAAAACCTTCCCACTGTGAATCGAATCAATGTACTATAGAGTTCGACATAAAATTAGCAAGTGCTTTGCCACACAACATATTGGTTTAGAGTTGCCTGCAGTTCATTGACGCAATTTTTCCATTTCTATTTTTAAAGAATAAATTTCGTTTTGAAATAGAAACAGCAGGGTGGCAGTGAAATTATTCGTACACCTAGGGGCCTTTACTACGGTAACTCTCTGATTAACACGTGTCTGGCACTTAGCACATTTAGCCGGATATTAGATTCGAAATAACATTTAGCCGGATATTAGATTAGAAATAATTATGTAATTAGGACCTCCCGATAAATGCTATGAGGAAGAACACCTTCCAGTTTGGCTATTGAAAGATCTGCCAGGTAGGCAGACTTGGTGGAAACAAAGTAGCAGCTCACTGGTAGTAGATAGTGAATTTATTTCTAAAAAAAATTACATATAAACCATATTATTAATATTAACCAGCGCACGGATTGGTGTCGACCATAATATGTGCTCACTTCTTGCACTTAAACTATTACCCAATAAAAATTTCCAATTAAGGAAATTATAGTCTGTTATTTACATAACTACGAGTATCCACAGACGTAACCACCACCCTCAAGCAAGTAAAAATTTCATAGAAAGACAGACAAAACTATAAAAAAATAACACTTAGATTTCTTTAATTCTCCTAACCGAGGCTTTCTCTCACACAACTAACTTTCTGCAGAAATTTACATATCCCATACTAATTGTGCTCATCCAGCAACAGGTTTATACATGCATCCCTACTTCTTTGAGAGTTTAAAAATTTGTCGGGTAGCATCATAACTCTCCACATCCCGCCAAGATATGAACCCAGGTTTCATTTTTCTCTGCACATTGGGCAGATTCTCACCCCTCTCTCATCCAAACTTCTCTTAGATTTTCATCTTCCCAGGCGTATCCAGGTCATTGCTGCTCTATCTTCAGGACCCAGTCTTTCCCCAAGTACCCTTTAATTCGGCTTATAACTCTAATAACCGTTTACCATTAACAGTCAGCCTCGATGTTGAGCCCTCACTGGTGCTCCGTACCCACCTGAATTTTAGAATTAATGTTGCAAGTTTTACGTTAGAATACTTTTCAGACATAATCAAAGTAGTTAAAGCGATTGTAAAAATTAAGTATCTGTCTTACGAATATTTAAATTAACTATTGTAGAGTGAAATGATTGATAATTTCAGTAATGGGTTTACCATTTATTTTAATAAGAATTAAATGTTCTTGAATGTTATCCATTTTTTAGTGATGCGATAACTTGTGAATTTAGTTAAACTATTTAACTTGATTAATTGTCACTCACTAGTGCAATTAGGCAATGTTAAAAAACCTCGTTGGAGCGCTTTCAGTTGCATTAAGCAGCCATTAAGCAACTGAGTCCCATAGGGTCAACGTTACAGTCAGGAAGATATTTGTGTATAATTTGGTCGTGTAGTGCGTGTAATTTGAATTGAATTTCACCGTAACTTTGGCCCTATGGGAGTCAGTTACTGAAAATGGCTGCTTAATGCAGTTTAAATCTCTGCAACACAGTAATTAATATTGCCTAATCGCAGTAGTGACTGTCAAGTAAAAAAAGTTAAATAGGCACAAATAATGATTATTTTACAGTTTTGTTAGTAAACTTTGTTGTTGATACGGAATTTATAGAGTTAATTTTTTTATTAAGACTTTATTGTTATGTAATCATGTATTTAACTAGTAATATAGACAAATCTAGCATCTGCTATGAGCTTAGCCTGGTTATAAATAGGCACGTCGGGATAAATTAATGTCTCACCACGGTTAGTAATTATGATACTAATTAATTAATAATTAATCATTACTATACTTAGTAACTGTGTTTTAGAGGCCTTTTAGGGGTCGTGGCTGGCGCCCAATTAAACTTTTTAGAAATTTTGTCACGACAATATAAAAAAGAGGATCCTTATCTAGTATACCTTGTTGTGATTTTATTCGTGTTAAGTCAATATACAGTCTAGTTGATTTTGTTTATTGTGTGCATGAGTATGTTGCATTTCACAGGACTTTTTGGGGTTGCTTTCTTTTTACAACGAGTTCACAAACAAAATGATAGCGTTATTAAAGTTTTAATGTCTTGAGATATATCCGCTGATGAATTTTCTACCATAGTAGAAAAATAGAAAATGAACACGAGTAGACTATACCGTCAGTAATTTTCACAGAAAATGAGCTCTTAATTTAAATCCAGTTTGGAAAGAAAACCGTTAAAATTTTCCTTAATATTTTAGTAAGGGAAACTAAATTCCAGGGGTGGCATTAAGAGTTCAACAAAGTCCAAAATGCAAACATATAATTAAATATAATGCAGAGTTTACCCGCAGTGAGCCTGCATTGACGTTAAGTCGTGCAGACAGAAATCATTCCGAAAACACATTTTTCGGCTTCTAGGCATCGTGAGACATAAGTTCCCAGTTTAGATCTTTGTTGTAATCACTATACTTTCATTATACATCGCAAATGCGAGGATGTAAGAATTACAATATTATACTCCACTATTTATATTATAACTTAAATATGAAAAACAATATTTGTTAAATATTGGAAAGTGTTGTTCATAGGGAATGTTATTCCACTTTTTGGTAGTAAGATCATTAAAGTGTTCATATAATGTATAAAAATACTGTGTAAAATGTCGAATAACATAAAAGCCAAACTTTATTTTCTAATATTTTTTATGACATAGGTCTATTAATATTAATGCATTTACACTCCATTATCACATTGCATAATATGATTCTGCTACTACTATGCAGCTTGAATTCTTGTCACTGTTTCCTTCCTTTCCAGGAGGAAGCCTTGCTTAACAAGCAGTGTAGGTCAGGATGATGTATGGAGCTATTTGGTTATTTTCAAGAGGAAGAATACAACGTAATAAGTGCAGAAGGAGAGGTAAGATATGTAGCCCATTAACTTTAGTTTTGAAAACAAACTGATGCATCTGCTGTAAGGTGAAATTATTCTTGAGAACTTTCAAAATTTGAACGTAAAACTTATGTCAATGTCTCATTTTTCAAAATCCTGTTCGTTTTGACACATTTCGTTCAGGAATTCACAATGTCATGTAGACAATGGCTGCGATGAATCCTCAACGGACCTCGCGGCGCAATCGTTAAATAAATGTACGTTAAACTAAAAAAAATAGTTTTACGGTATTACACGCATATATAAACAGAGTAGCATAACTTATCAAATTTTAAATAGTTTTTTGCATAGTGTTCGTAAAAATGTATTGCTGAATAACTGTAACAGTGTAACAGCATCAGCAAGAATGTTCTCTACTAAAGAGTTTTTAGATGTTCCTTTTGCATTTTCAGTTTGAAGAGTACACTGACCACTAACTGATACTTATTTCTGCAGAAGAACTTCGACAGTGAATTTACAGCTGATATAGGAATCTTATCTAGTTGTATATTTTTTAAATCTTAGAAATGTCCCCTTTACATCTATCGAATAACAGAATTGATGCATCTACTTCTATCAAAAGTTTTGTTGAATATTTCGAAAACTATAGGCCTAATAGAAATATAATTGGGTAAGCGTATTCCGACTTCGCAGTTTCCTCGCTGTTAAAAAGAATCGTTTTGTGCGACACATGATATTTTCTCAGAAAATTTCGGTCACTGCCACCAGAAACGTGATAATCGTGGAGATATTCCATGATGGAGATACAGATGAAGCTTTCCATACCAATTTGATCTAAACAACATTACATAAATTTCTCATACATTCTGGGAAGCATTTTTGTCCCTCTTAGCAGATAAACAATTCAAGCCAGTGGGATTTTTATCGATAAGTTTAGTAGCTGAATATTTTACTCTCATCTACAGTAGGATTCCAATTATCCGAAATCCAACTATCCGGATCTTCAATTATTAGGAAACCTTCTATGTTATTTGTGAAAAAGCAAGGGTTTTAGCCAACAAAATCGACAGTTTGTCAGCAAAATAAGTGACTCTGACCGATATGTTCAAGACACTTTATTTAAGTATTCCTACAATACTATAAAATTTAGTTTTTTTTAATAGGAAATGCCCTTATGGTTATCCAATCATTCGGATATTTGATTATCCGGATTATGTCCGGCTTCAATTAATCCGGACAGTTGGAATTATACTGTATATTACAATAATAATAATAATAATAATAATAATAATAATAATGTTTTATTTTGCCTGGCAGAGTTAAATCCATGGAAATGTTCTTTTTATAATAAATTATTAATATCAGTTACAGGTTCGGTTAAACACATAGCTCTCTTAGTTCCTTAGAAGCAGCAAATAAATATTCAGTGCAAGTTAAACAGTTCAGGACATGAATAAATTATCGTGTCACATCTCCCTTGATACTATTTCGTAGTTTGGAGAAGTAGCTGAGTTTCACACATTTTATTGATCGCGACTTCACTGAAGATACTTTCTTATGGTAAATGGAATTTTCTGGGTCAACTTTCAAATCTATGTTTTTACTGCAGTAGAATTCCTTTCACACGTAATCTCAAACCAAACTACGGTTCAGTATAAAGTACATGAAATCCGGTTGTAGGAATCTGAAAGTCGAAACAATGAAAAACATCAATTTGTACTATAATACTTAGGCTAAGGGAATATTGTTGCATAAAAAACTAAATTCATTTTAATGGGGCTCATACACCAAGAGACCATGCCCGAGCAGGCATTGCAGTAATAGCCTACTATTTGCAAGAACAAAATTAAATTTTGGAAATCATAAGTACCCATATACACTTGAGGCTTGAAATCTGCACAAAAATTATTATAATGCGACAAATATGAAGGTTGATATTAAAAAATTAAAACTTTTAATGTAATCTTTTTTTTATTAACAGCTGACACTATAATCTAGGTATTATTTTGACATAAAAGGACCGGAGAATTTGGTCGAGAGGATATGATTTAAATTCAGAGCTGTTTATAATGCCACTACATGGGACCCACGCCTTACAGTACCTCCCAGAGGACTTCAAACCCAGAACTTTTACGTCTTGAAAAATTCACCAACCTCTGTAGGGTTTGAAACCGCGACCTTCGGATTCAGAGGCGGTACAGTTATTTCTTTATATTTTATTATAAAAGTTATTTACATTATTTACAATGCTATCGCACCCACAACATACATTAATATCAGGTATCCAGCACGTTCTCCTCATAATACAATACATGATACATAATACCTTACAATATATATGAAATTATAACATTAAAATATTTACAATGCTTAATACAATAAGCAGTGCCTGACACGTATAGAATTTCTTCTGTATAAATGCATTGTTGGAATCTGTTCTTACAATTTTTCCTGGCTTCCAAATTTTCCCCTTTTTTATTACCGTTTTTTCACCCTCCTCAAACTCTTTCGGATCTGTTGCATTTTTTATCTCTTCTTCATATACGCCATTCTTTTAAATTATCTTTTCTAGAACTTACTTACTGCACAATTTCGCTCATCGGCCTTTCTTTTTCTTTCTCCAATTCATCAATTTTAATATCTTTTTCTTCCATAGATTTCTAAGTCTTCAGCCTTTGTTCCATTACAGTAGAGCCTCGGTAATTCGAGCCCCGGTATTTCGAGGTTCCGTGTGATTCGAGCTGGTCTTAAGAAAATTAAAATTTTCCATAAAACTAGAGTAAAATCCCGTTTTTATACCGTGTCCGCATGTAAGTTTTACGCACTTCCGAATGTCGCATTTTGAGCTTTCTTTCAATTTTGCCATGTACAAAAATGCAGGTAAAATTGGATTTTCGTTCATAATACACAGAAATAACCTTGGCTTCAGACTGCTAATGCATTTCTATTACAGATTGACAGAAACCGTTAGGTTCGATCTTTCATTGTCCGTACCTCGTGTCAATCATACGGTGCATACAGTACCCACAAACCATCCGTTCTGAAAAGAATACTGTATTGTTACTGTAATCCCTACTCAGCAACAATGGTAATTAAAAGTGTTTTCCTAGTAGCGCCGCTTTCCCGTTCCACTCCATTAAGAGTCAGGACTTAATCCTTAAAGGATGCCGATGTAGCAAATTGGAAATGTTTGCCAATATACGTACATACAGGCCTATTAAAGATATGTATGCCTACTATATTGTTTATTTATTTATTTATTTTTTAAACCATTATTGTGCTCATTATACATTTATTTATGATTTACCCATTGGTTTAGTGAAATTTCCGTATAATCTGAGTTTTTTGTAATTCGAGGTAACCTCAGCCCCAATTAGCTCGAATTATCGGGGTTCTACTGTACCTCCTACAATAATTTTTCCTCTTACTCCAATGCTGAAATTTTCTTGCATTGTTCTGCTGTTTCCTGTTCCAATGGAAGACGTCGTCAGCTGACTAATTGTAAGCTGCTTGTTAAGTTCCCAGTATCCTGTTTACGTTTAGAACTCTTCTAGGAGACCTACTGTCTGACTGTGAACTGAAGGCCGAGCTGGTGGCATAGTGGGGGAAAGAATAGACAGTAAATGCAAGCGCATGGTAAGGTAGTGGGGGAACGCTAGCTCGGCCTTCAGCTCGCAGCCAGACAGTAGCTACTGTCATATGCAACATGGCATTCTTGACATTCTATAGTTACATTAGTTAGGTTGAATTGAACGCATGCTTCTATTCCTAACAATGGCTGAGCTTTGATGTTAACTACTATGAATTCCAGTCAACATGTATTTACCGACTGATTTAACCTTAAAGCCGGTTGTCGACCAAGAGCTAAGCTACGCCTTACTAAGCTAACCTGACTGCAGCTAAGCTAACTCCAGTTAAGCTAAGCTAAAATTGGATGCCCACCAAAAACTAAGTGAATGCTGATCAGTTGTTAGTGATTTGTTGACGTTACAACAGAAATGATCGGAGACGAAAGTTCTGATGATGATTGCAATACTCATCACAAAAAAAAAACATTAATCCTGAATTATTACTGAAACAAGAAAAGACGGAATCCCAGATATTGGTTAAGCAATCACATTCGACATAGGCAAGAAAGTGGGAAGTTTATCACTTTATTTGACGAAATAGATGACGACAATTTCCAGTTACATTATCATATTTGTAGACCACAATTTTATTTAGTTGTTATCATTGATTGCTTTGGATATCACCAAACTAAACTAAACTCCGAGGCGCTCCATCCCTGGAGGGACTTGGCTTACCACCCGATCGCTGCGTCATCTACCACAGACAGACGGCAGGATTGGGGGCATGTGGTCAGCATGCCGACACCCACGGTCGTTAATGGTGGTTTTCATGACAGGAGCCGCTACTTCTCTATCAAGTAGCTCCTCACTTTGAACCACGAGGCTGAGTGCACCCCTACCAGACCTCCCTACCTCAGAAAAATCCGAGGAGGCACCGGGCATCGAACCCGGGCCGACGGATATCACCAAACAGGATACTAATGATCAAAAAGCGATAACTCCAGAAGAATGATTGGCTATTGCTTTGAGGTAAGTGATAAAACTATATTTATTATTATTGTTTGATTTATTATATGTTTGTATTATTGAATTTTCTTAAGAATAGACATAGTTCGCAATAACTGAAGCAATATACCGTCTACACACTAGCAAAGCTATCATTTTGGTTCTGTGGTGTTGAATAGACGGATGGAGACGACGAGTAGCCCAGTTGCTGGCGTTGTGCCGATAGAAAATGTTCATAGTTCTCCTCTGCTTCATTCACTATACTGAGAAGTTTTTTTTTTTCACATCCCTCTGTAACCAATCAGGGAACTTTTAGGTTGTCTCGCACATACTGTCAAAAAACATATTCAAGGGATGTCGGTTTCTTGTTGCCTGTTCTACTTCTTCAACTCTTCTTTTATCCCTCTCCTCAATCGTGTAATGATGACTCATCGTTCGTTTTTCTCTTACTGCTGTGGGTTGGATTAGTGGTGACATCCGCCTGCGTTTGCATGTCATTTCGTTGAGGATCTTCCAAGGAAGGAATATTTTGATCTTCAGCTATATCTTCAGAATGGTTAGAAGAAACTTCATGGGTTTCGCTGGGTTGGTTACCAGTTTGCTTCCAATTTCTCATATATGGAAGAAAGAATTCTAGCACTGTGGCGTATTACCAAATATTTTCTGAAGGAGCAACTTGCCCACTTGTGCTGGCCTTCATTATTTTCAGTGACTCCCTGTGGCCATCGCGTAGTTTCTTCCATTCATTCTTTGCCGTTTGTACTGTAGTGAAAATATAATATTTAATATTAAATTTTGTTGAACATTTCCAACTGTGACAACATTATTTAAAATATTACATTTTAATAAAATAATCTATAGGTATTCAATTTAACAATCAATATACTATTGTTCAAGGTTTTTGGCAACTGGTGATTCGTTCAGAACAATTGGCTATAGACCTAACTACAAAGTGGGTAATAATACAGTTTCGAGAATTGCAGCAGAAGTGTGCACTGCAATTTGGAACAACTTACAACCAATTTATATGAAAGTATCAACTGAAGAAAAATCGTAGATGGCTTTCATAATAAATGGCCATTTCCACACTGTGTCGGGGTTGTGGACGGCAAGCACATCGCAATAAAATGCCCTCCTCATTCAGGATCACAATTTTTTAAATTATAAAAAAAGATGTATTCAATCGTCTTACTTGCAATAGTCGATACAAAAAAAAAATTATTATCGATGTTGGTTCAATGGGCCGATTCAGGATGGAGACATTTTCGCTGACAGTGTATTTGGTCAAAAGTTAATAAATGGGCAATTACATTTGCCCAATGATGAACCTTTAATACCAAGTGGTGATCCAATACCCTATGTATTTATAGGTGATCAAGCATATACATTAAGAAAAAATGTTATGAGACCTTACACACTAGCTGCATGCCAAAACAACAGAGAAAGAAGAAATTTTAATTACCATTTTAGCAGAGCATGTAATTTCGAAAATGCCTTCGGTAATTTGGTAGCTCGATGGCGTGTACTTCACCGGCCCTTTTAATGTAATTTTGATGAAGAATAGCAGACACTCCAATCTGTACTACGCCTAAACGATAACATACGAGCTACAAGAGAAGCATTCCGTGACAGAGAATTATTTTGTAACCATTTTAATAAAATGTTTGGTATAGTTGTTTATAACTTTACCTGTGTGTTCCACGAGATTGGAAATTGTTTAATAATTGCAATGAACTGCCCCATCTATCTATCTATTATCTCCCCGTTTAGGGGCAGAGGCGGTTTGGGAACGACCCTTAGCACGTAGGCCACATCTGTGGGCCCATTGTGCCAAACCCTTGGGAATGGGATGATTGGCATGTCCAAAGACCCCCCGAAGCAGATTCCACCGCGAGCCCCCACGAAACTCCCCAACATCCAGCGAGAACTAGAAGCCAAACCACGTGCACCACGCCACCAGGGTCCCTCAGGCTAACAGCGTGCCCCTGGTCCCTCACGGCACACCAGAGAGCCCCCAGGTGTGCAGCACACCACCAACAACCACATAACCACAAGCCACGGGGCAGGACGGGAGAGGCCCGCAGCGGGAGATGGCCAGGAAAGGAGATGATAATGAGGGGGAGTTTGAAGGTGAAATGGAGAGTGCTGGTGAATTGAGAGGAGGAAACGGGAGGTTCCCCGAGAAAATCCCCCAAAGGTCACGGCTTCGTTCACCACGAATGACACGCTCGCCAGCCTCGGGATTTGAACCCGGGACCCTGCTCCATAGTTCCCATTCATCTCAACTGCGTCGATAAAAAAATTAGTACTGTCTTGTGGAGGGGGAAACCTAGCTTAGCTTACCCAGCGTGGGACTGTGTGCACAACTAACCCAGTTGACATGGCTCACGTAGTTTCCTTAGCTTAGCTTTGTGTAGTTTGCGGTCGGCACAACTACATCTGAAATCCCGCACAGCTATGTGAGCTAAACTAAGCTAACTTAGCTTAGCTTTTGGTCGACAACCGATTTGTGCACAGCTAACCCAGTTGACGTAGCTCATTTAGTTTCCTTAGCTTAGCTTTGTTTAGTTTGCGGTCGGCACAACTACATATGAAATCCCGTACAACTAAGTGAGCTAAGCTAAGCTAACTTAAGTGTAAACAAAAAAGTAAACAAACAAAGGGTAAACATAAAAAGTGTAAACAAAAAAAGCGTAAACAAAAAAGTGTAAACAAACAAAAAGTTTAAACAAAAAAAGTGTAAACAAAAAAGCGTAAACATAAAAAGTGTAAACAAAAAAAAGTGTAACAAATAAAATGTAAACAAAAAAATTGTAAACAAAAAAAGTTTAAACAAAAATAAGAAAAAGGTAAAAAAAAGTGTAAACAAAAAAAAAGTGTAAATAAAAAAGTGATAAAAAAAGTGTAAACAAAAAAAAACTGTAACAAAAAAGTGTAAACAAAAAATTGTGTGTAAACCAAAAAAGTGTAAACCAAAAAAGTGTAAACAAAAAATTATATGTAAACAAAAAAGTGTAAACAAAAAACTGTAAACAAAAGTGATAACAAAAAAAAGTGTAAACAAAAAAGTGTAAACCAAAAAAAAAGTATAAACAAAAAAAAAGTGTAAACAAAAAAGTGTAAACATAAAGAGTAAACAAAAAAGTGTAAACAAAAAAAGTGTAAACAACAATTGTAAAAAAGGTGTAAACAAAAAAATTGTAAACAAGAAAGTGTAAACAAAAAAAGCGTAAACAAAAAAGTGTAAACAAACAAAAAAAGTGTAACCAAAAAAGGGTAAACAAAAAATTGTAAACAAAAAAGTGTAAACGAAAAAAGTGTAAACAAAAATAAGGAAAAGGTAAAAAAAGTGTGAACAAAAAAAAATGTAAACAAAAAAGTGTAAACAAAAAAGTGTAAACAAAAAAAAGTGTAAACAAAAAAAAAGTGTAAACAAAAAGTCTAAACAAAAAATTATATGTAAACAAAAAAAAAGCGTAAACAAAAAATTATATGTAAACAAAAAAATGTAAACAAAAAACTGTAAAAGAAAGTGTAAACAAAACAAAGTGTAAAAAAAAGTGTAAACAAGAAAAAAAGAGTAAAAAAAAGTGTAAACAAAAAAAGTGTAAACACAAAAGTGTAAACAAAAAAGTGTAAACAAAAAAGTGTAAACAAAAAAAATGTAAACAAAAAAATGTAAACAAAAAAAGTGTAAAAAAAATGTAAACAAAAAAAATGTAAACAAAAAAATGTAAACAAAAAAAAGGAAACAAAAAAAATGTAAACAAAAAGAATGTAAACCAAAAAAATGTTAACAAAAAAAATGTTAACAAAAAAAATGTTAACAAAAAAAATGTTAACAAAAAAAAATGTTAACAAAAAAAAATGTAAAACAAAAAAAAAATGTAAAACAAAAAAAAAAATGTAAACAAAAAAAATGTAAACAAAAAAAAATGTAAACAAAAAAAAATGTAAACAAAAAAAAATGTAAACAAAAAAAAATGTAAACAAAAAAAAATGTAAACAAAAAAAAAATGTAAACAAAAAAAAAATGTAAACAAAAAAAAATGTAAACAAAAAAAAATGTAAACCAAAAAAAATGTAAACCAAAAAAAAAATGTAAAACAAAAAAAAATGTAAACAAAAAAAAATGTAAACAAAAAAAAATGTAAACAAAAAAAATGTAAACAAAAAAAAATGTAAACAAAAAAAATGTAAACAAAAAAAATGTAGACAAAAAAAAATGTAGACAAAAAAAAATGTAGACAAAAAAAAATGTAGACAAAAAAAATGTAGACAAAAAAAAATGTAGACAAAAAAAATGTAGACAAAAAAAATGTAGACAAAAAAAAGGTAGACAAAAAAAAAGGTAGACAAAAAAAAGGTAGACAAAAAAAAAAGGTAGACAAAAAAAAAGGTAGACAAAAAAAAAGGTAGACAAAAAAAAAAGGTAGACAAAAAAAAAAGGTAGACAAAAAAAAAAAAGGTAGACAAAAAAAAAAGGTAGACAAAAAAAAAAGGTAGACAAAAAAAAAAGGTAGACAAAAAAAAAAGGTAGACAAAAAAAAAAGGTAGACAAAAAAAAAAGGTAGACAAAAAAAAAAGGTAGACAAAAAAAAAAGGTAGACAAAAAAAAAAGGTAGACAAAAAAAAAAGGTAGACAAAAAAAAAAGGTAGACAAAAAAAAAAGGTAGACAAGAAAAAAGGTAGACAAGAAAAAAGGTAGACAAAAAAAAAAGGTAGACAAAAAAAAAAGGTAGACAAAAAAAAAGGTAGACAAAAAAAAAGGTAGACAAAAAAAAAGGTAGACAAAAAAAAAAAGGTAGACAAAAAAAAAAAGGTAGACAAAAAAAAAAGGTAGACAAAAAAAAAAGGTAGACAAAAAAAAAAGGTAGACAAAAAAAAGGTAGACAAAAAAAAAGGTAGACAAAAAAAAAGGTAGACAAAAAAAAAAGGTAGACAAAAAAAAAAGGTAGACAAAAAAAAAAGGTAGACAAAAAAAAAGGTAGACAAAAAAAAAAGGTAGACAAAAAAAAAAGGTAGACAAAAAAAAAAGGTAGACAAAAAAAAAAGGTAGACAAAAAAAAAAAGGTAGACAAAAAAAAAAGGTAGACAAAAAAAAAAGGTAGACAAAAAAAAAAAGGTAGACAAAAAAAAAAGGTAGACAAAAAAAAAGGTAGACAAAAAAAAAAGGTAGACAAAAAAAAAAGGTAGACAAAAAAAAAGGTAGACAAAAAAAAAAGGTAGACAAAAAAAAAAGGTAGACAAAAAAAAAAGGTAGACAAAAAAAAAAGGTAGACAAAAAAAAAAAGGTAGACAAAAAAAAAAGGTAGACAAAAAAAAAAGGTAGACAAAAAAAAAAAGGTAAACAAAAAAAAAAAGGTAAACAAAAAAAAAAGGTAAACAAAAAAAAAAGGTAAAAAAAAAAAAAGGTAAACAAAAAAAAAAGGTAAACAAAAAAAAAAGGTAAACAAAAAAAAAAGGTAAACAAAAAAAAAAAGGTAAACAAAAAAAAAGTAAACAAAAAAAAAAGGTAAACAAAAAAAAAGGTAAACAAAAAAAAGGTAAACAAAAAAAAAGGTAAACAAAAAAAAGGTAAACAAAAAAAAGGTAAACAAAAAAAAGGTAAACAAAAAAAAGGTAAACAAAAGAAAAAGGTAAACAAAAAAAAAGGTAAACAAAAAAAAAGGTAAACAAAAAAAAAAGGTAAACAAAAAAAAAGGTAAACAAAAAAAAGGTAAACAAAAAAAGGTAAACAAAAAAAAAGGTAAACAAAAAAAAATGTAAACACAAAAAAAAATGTAAACACAAAAAAAAATGTAAACACAAAAAAAAATGTAAACACAAAAAAAATGTAAACACAAAAAAAATGTAAACACAAAAAAATGTAAACACAAAAAAATGTAAACACAAAAAAATGTAAACACAAAAAAATTTAAACACAAAAAAATTTAAACACAAAAAAATTTAAACACAAAAAAATTTAAACACAAAAAAATTTAAACACAAAAAAATGTAAACACAAAAAAATGTAAACACAAAAAAAAATGTAAACACAAAAAAAAATGTAAACACAAAAAAAAATGTAAACACAAAAAAAAATGTAAACACAAAAAAAAATGTAAACACAAAAAAAAATGTAAACACAAAAAAAAATGTAAACACAAAAAAAAATGTAAACACAAAAAAAATGTAAACACAAAAAAAATGTAAACACAAAAAAAATGTAAACACAAAAAAAATGTAAACACAAAAAAAAATGTAAACACAAAAAAAAATGTAAACACAAAAAAAATGTAAACACAAAAAAAAATGTAAACACAAAAAAAAATGTAAACACAAAAAAAAATGTAAACACAAAAAAAAATGTAAACACAAAAAAAATGTAAACACAAAAAAAATGTAAACACAAAAAAAATGTAAACACAAAAAAAAATGTAAACACAAAAAAAAATGTAAACACAAAAAAAAATGTAAACACAAAAAAAAATGTAAACACAAAAAAAAATGTAAACACAAAAAAAATGTAAACACAAAAAAAATGTAAACACAAAAAAAAATGTAAACAAAAAAAAATGTAAACAAAAAAAAATGTAAACAAAAAAAAATGTAAACAAAAAAAAATGTAAACAAAAAAAATGTAAACAAAAAAAATGTAAACAAAAAAAAATGTAAACAAAAAAAATGTAAACAAAAAAAAATGTAAACAAAGAAAAATGTAAACAAAGAAAAATGTAAACAAAGAAAAATGTAAACAAAAAAAAAATTTAAACAAAAAAAAATGTAAACAAAAAAAAATGTAAACAAAAAAAAATGTAAACAAAAAAAAATGTAAACAAAAAAAAATGTAAACAAAAAAAAATGTAAACAAAAAAAATGTAAACAAAAAAAAATGTAAACAAAAAAAAATGTAAACAAAAAAAAATGTAAACAAAAAAAAATGTAAACAAAAAAAAATGTAACTGTGTGTGATGCATCTATGCGCGCAACATGCAACAGTTCGATAAAAATGTAAACAAAAAAAGTAAACAAAAAAAATGTAAACAAAAAAATGTAAACAAAAAAATGTAAACAAAAAAAATGTAAACAAAAAAAATGTAAACAAAAAAAATTAAACAAAAAAAAATTAAACAAAAAAAAATTAAACAAAAAAAAATTAAACAAAAAAATGTAAACAAAAAAAATGTAAACAAAAAAATGTAAACAAAAAAAATGTAAACAAAAAAATGTAAACAAAAAAAATGTAAACAAAAAAAATGGAAACAAAAAAAATGGAAACAAAAAAAAAGGTAAACAAAAAAAATGGAAACAAAAAAAATGTAAACAAAAAAAATGTAAACAAAAAAAATGTAAACAAAAAAAATGTAAACAAAAAAAATGTAAACAAAAAAAATGTAAACAAAAAAAATGTAAACAAAAAAAATGTAAACAAAAAAAATGTAAACAAAAAAAATGTAAACAAAAAAATTGTAAACAAACAAAATGTAAACAAACAAAATGTAAACAAACAAAATGTAAACAAAAAAAAAGTAAACAAAAAAAAGTAAACAAAAAAAATGTAAACAAAAAAAATGTAAACAAAAAAAATGTAAACAAAAAAAATGTAACTGTGTGATGCATCTATGCGCGCAACATGCAACAGTTCGATAAAAATGTAAACAAAAAATGTAAACAAAAAAAATGTAAACAAAAAAAATGTAAACAAAAAAATGTAAACAAAAAAAATGTAAACAAAAAAAATGTAAACAAAAAAATGTAAACAAAAAAATGTAAACAAAAAAAATGTAAACAAAAAAATGTAAACAAAAAAAATGTAAACAAAAAAAATGTAAACAAAAAAATGTAAACAAAAAAAATGTAAACAAAAAAATGTAAACAAAAAAATGTAAACAAAAATAATGTAAACAAAAATAATGTAAACAAAAATAATGTAAACAAAAATAATGTAAACAAAAAAAATGTAAACAAAAAAAATGTAAACAAAAAAATGTAAACAAAAAATGTAAACAAAAAAAATGTAAACAAAAAATGTAAAAAAAAAATGTAAACAAAAAATGTAAACAAAAAAAATGTAAACAAAAAAATGTAAACAAAAAAAATGTAAACAAAAAAAATGTTAACAAAAAAATGTAAACAAAAAAATGTAAACAAAAAAATGTAAACAAAAAATGTAAACATAAAAAATGTAAACAAAAAAAATGTAAACAAAAAAAATGTAAACAAAAAAATGTAAACAAAAAATGTAAACAAATAAGTGTAAACAAAAAAAATGTAAACAAATAAGTGTAAACAAAAAAAAAGTGTAAACAAAAAAGTGTAAACAAAAAAGTGTAAACTAAAAAAGTGTAAACACTTACACTTTTTTGTTTACGTACCTTTTTTTGTGTACGTGCCTCTTTTTTGTGTACGTGCCTCTTTTTTGTTTGTGTGCCTTTTTTTTTGCGTGCCTTTTTTTTTTGTTTGCGTGCCTTTTTTTTTGTTTGCGTGCCTTTTTTTTTGTTTGCGTGCCTTTTCTTTTTGTTTGCGTGCCTTTTCTTTTTGTTTGCGTGCCTTTTTTTTGTTTGCGTGCCTTTTTTTGTTTGCGTGCCTTTTTTTGTTTGCGTGCCTTTTTTTGTTTGCGTGCCTTTTTTGTTTGCGTGCCTTTTATGTTTGCGTGCCTTTTATGTTTGCGTGCCTTTTATGTCTGCGTGCCTTTTATGTCTGCGTGCCTTTTATGTCTGCGTCCCTTCTTTGTTTGCGTCCCTTCTTTGTTTGTGTCCCTATTTTGTGTGCGTCCCTATTTTGTTTGCGTCCCTATTTTGTTTGCGTCCCTATTTTGTTTGCGTCCCTATTTTGTTTGCGTCCCTATTTTGTTTGCGTCCCTATTTTGTTTGCGTCCCTATTTTGTTTACGTAACTTTTTTGTTTACGTCCCTTTTTTGTTTACGTCCCTTTTTTGTGTACGTCCCTTTTTTGTGTACGTCCCTTTCTTGTGTACGTCCCTTTCTTGTGTACGTCCCTTTCTTGTTTACGTCCCTTTTTTGTTTACGTCCCTTTTATGTTTACGTCCCTTTTATGTTTACGTCCCTTTTATGTTTTACGTCCCTTTTATGTTTTACGTCCCTTTTATGTTTTACGTCCCTTTTATGTTTTACGTCCCTTTTATGTGTTACGTCCCTTTTATGTGTTACGTCCCTTTTTTGTGTTACGTCCCTTTTTTTGTTACGTCCCTTTTTTGTGTTACGTCCCTTTTTTTGTGTTACGTCCCTTTTTTGTGTTACGTCCCTTTTTTGTGTTACGTCCCTTTTTTGTGTTACGTCCCTTTTTTGTGTTACGTCCCTTTTTTGTGTTACGTCCCTTTTTTGTGTTACGTCCCTTTTTTGTGTTACGTCCCTTTTTTGTGTTACGTCCCTTTTTTGTGTTACGTCCCTTTTTTGTGTTACGTCCCTTTTTTGTGTTACGTCCCTTTTTTGTGTTACGTCCCTTTTTTGTGTTACGTAACTTTTTTGTGTTACGTAACTTTTTTTGTGTTACGTAACTTTTTTTGTGTTACGTAACTTTTTTTGTGTTACGTAACTTTTTTTGTAATACGTAACTTTTTTTGTAATACGTAACTTTTTTGTAATACGTAACTTTTTTTGTAATACGTAACTTTTTTTGTAATACGTAACTTTTTTTGTAATACGTAACTTTTTTGTATTACGTAACTTTTTTTGTATTACGTAACTTTTTTGTATTACGTAACTTTTTTTGTATTACGTAACTTTTTTTGTATTACGTAACTTTTTTTGTATTACGTAACTTTTTTTGTATCACGTAACTTTTTTGTATCACGTAACTTTTTTGTATCACGTAACTTTTTTGTATTACGTAACTTTTTTGTATCACGTAACTTTTTTGTATCACGTAACTTTTTTGTATCACGTAACTTTTTTGTATCACGTAACTTTTTTGTATTACGTAACTTTTTTGTATTACGTAACTTTTTTGTATTACGTAACTTTTTTGTATTACGTAACTTTTTTTGTATTACGTAACTTTTTTTGTATTACATAACTTTTTTGTATTACGTAACTTTTTTGTATTACGTAACTTTTTTGTATTACGTAACTTTTTTGTTTACGTAACATTTTTGTGTTTGTAGTTTTTTGTGTTTGTAACTTTTTGCGTTTGTAACTTTTTGTGTTTGTAACCTTTTTGTTTTTTAACCTTTTTGTTAATTTGTAACTCCGCCATAGCCGGTCCCAAGCCCGGTTGAGAAAGGGGGAGGGGGAGGAGGAGGAGTAACACCTCGTTAAAAAACCTTGGGTCACCCGTCCCGGGTGATAGTACCTTGTGAGAGACCCTTGCCAGGGATACGGTGAAGACCTCAACGACAGTGATGGCGGAGATGAAGAACATCAGTACGGCAGAACTGGCGGAAGAGGCCCCCCTACGGATGTAGGCTGGAACCGGGCAGCAGCGGCACCAGTATTGACTTGATGCACAGAGCAAATGATGCTTTAGCTGGATCAAGTTCAAACAGTCATGGGAGAAACCAATCATAGTCTGGTTCTTCGGCCGTGATACTGGGATGTGGAAAGGAAATGAAAAGACTACCACATTATATATTTCCTGAACGTCTGATGACGGAGAATAATGATGGCATTTCCTGGAGTAAAAAATTCCGGAGGCAAACTACTCCCCCGTTCGGATCTCCGGGTGGGGAGTACTTCGGGGGGAGTCATCAAAAGAGGTGGAGATTTTAATTTCAGGATCGGGACATGGAACGTAAGAACACTCCGAAGAGCAGGAAAACTGGAAAATCTGAAACGAGAAATGGACAAATGTAAAGTTAACATAATGGGGCTAAGTGAAGTGAGGTGGACAGACAGTGGTGAAATAATGTCAGGAAATTACACAGACCATGACCATGACGAAGAAGAAGTAGAGAAAATATATGACGAAATAGAAGACATCATCCACACTGAAGGCAGAGGAAAAGTAAACACAGTAATAATGGGTGACTGGAATAGTGTGGTCGGACAAGGTAGTGAAGTAAACATCGTGGGACAATATGGTTTAGGAAGAAGAAACCACAGAGGAGGGATGCTAGTGGATTTCTGTCAGCGTAACAATTTGGTGGTGATGAATACTTGGTTTAAGAAAAGGAAGAACAAACTATACACATGGAAGAGCCCAGGAGACATCAATAGATATCAGATAGATTTCATACTCGTCAAACAGAGGTTTAGAGGCAGTGTGAAAGACACCAAGACTATGCCGTCTGCCGATATAGACTCAGATCACAACCTTTTGGTTGCAGACATCAGTACAAGATTGAAGAGGATACAAAAGAGTGGGAGGAGAAAGCAGAGGTGGGACCTGGAAAAGCTAAGGGAGAATAAGGAGGCAGTAGCAGAATCCTTGGAGAAATGCTTTAGTGAAGGGAGAGATGAAAATGTAAGTGCAAGTACGGAAGAGGAATGGCGAAATATTAAAATGGATCTGTTGAATAATTTAAAGAGTCAAGTCGGAAGGGAAGCGAAGAGAACGAGGACACCCTGGATCACTCATGAGATGCTGGAGAAGATGGAGGAAAGGAGGAAATGTAAAAATGTGAACGAAGAAGAATACAAAAGACTTAACAATGCACTAAGGAGAGAAACAGACAAAGCGAAGGAAAAGTACATGGAAGAAATGTGTGAAGAAATAGAGGAACTACAAAGGAGAGGAAGGTACGACCTCATGTATCAGAAAACGAAGGAACTGGGAGGGAGTGAGAACAAAGGAGTAAGGAATTTTGGAATAGAAGACTCTAGAGGACAAATGGCTATGGAACAAGAAGAGGTGTTGAAAATATGGGAAGAATATATAAAGGAACTTTACGATAAGCAACATCGTCCGCAAGACATTGAAATCGAGACAGAGGAGGTGATTGAAGAAGACGAAAAAGGGCCCAGCATATTGTCAACAGAAGTAGAGAATGCGATTAAGAACATGAAGAGGAGGAAAGCTACAGGAGACGATGACATACCGGTGGATTTGCTGAAAGAAATCGGAAACGAAGGTTTGAAAGCGTTGGCGCAACTCATCAACAAAATCTTTACCCTTCCGTCTTCGTTTACCCTTCCGTCTTCGTTTACCCTTCCGTCTTCGTTTACCCTTCCGTCTTCGTTTACCCTTCCGTCTTCGTTTACCCTTCCGTCTTCGTTTACCCTTCCGTCTTCGTTTACCCTTCCGTCTTCGTTTACCCTTCCGTCTTCGTTTACCCTTCCGTCTTCGTTTACCCTTCCGTCTTCGTTTACCCTTCCGTCTTCGTTTACCCTTCCGTCTTCGTTTACCCTTCCGTCTTCGTTTACCCTTCCGTCTTCGTTTACCCTTCCGTCTTCGTTTACCCTTCCGTCTTCGTTTACCCTTCCGTCTTCGTTTACCCTTCCGTCTTCGTTTACCCTTCCGTCTTCGTTTACCCTTGCGTCTTCGTTTACCCTTGCGTCTTCGTTTACCCTTTCGTTTTCGTTTACCCTTTCGTTTTCGTTTACCCTTTCGTTTTCGTTTACCCTTTCGTTTTCGTTTACCCTTTCGTTTTCGTTTACCCTTTCGTTTTCGTTTACCCTTTCGTTTACGTTTACCCTCTCGTTTACGTTTACCCTCTCGTTTACGTTTACCCTTTCGTTTACGTTTACACTTTCGTTTACGTTTACACTTTCGTTTTCGTTTACACTTTCGTTTTCGTTTACACTTTCGTTTACACTTTCGTTTACACTTTCGTTTACACTTTCGTTTACACTTTCGTTTACACTTTCGTTTACACTTACGTTTATACTTTCGTTTATAGTTGTGTTTTTTAGTTTATAGTTGTGTGTTTTTAGTTTATAGTTGTGTGTTTTTTAGTTTAGTTTAGTTTATAGTTTAGTTGTGTTTTTTTAGTTTAGTTTAGTTTATAGTTTAGTTGTGTTTTTTTAGTTTAGTTTAGTTTATAGTTTAGTTTATAGTTTAGTTGTGTTTTTTAGTTTAGTTTATTTTATAGTTTAGTTGTGTTTTTTAGTTTATTTTATTTTATTTTATAGTTTAGTTGTGTTTTTTTAGTTTAGTTTAGTTTATAGTTTAGTTGTGTTTTTTTAGTTTAGTTTAGTTTATAGTTTAGTTGTGTTTTTTAGTTTAGTTTAGTTTATAGTTTAGTTGTGTTTTTTAGTTTAGTTTAGTTTAAAGTTTAGTTGTGTTTTTTTAGTTTAGTTTAGTTTATAGTTTAGTTGTGTTTTTTAGTTTAGTTTAGTTTATAGTTTAGTCGTGTTTTTTTAGTTTAGTTTAGTTGTGATTTTTTTTAGTTTATAGTTTAGATGTGTTTTTTTTAGTTTATAGCTTAGTTGTGTTTTTAGTTTAGTTTGTAGTTTAGGTTAGGTTAGGTTAGGTTAGGTACATCCATTAGTTTAGCATAGCCACACGGAATTGCGCGCGTTTTGTCATGTGCCATTTTGAATCACTTTTTCGCTGGAGAATTTCATTACTGCGATTATGGTTCCTCTTTTGTTTTATGGTGTTCGGAGAAGAGCGGTGGCTACTGCCGAGTAGACCAATATTCCATTTTATACTTTTTGGAAATCCATTACTGTGCAGGCGCTATGCACAGTAATGTCCGCTGGTTTCATTTCGATTCTCACTGTATTTATATTTTCCCGACGATGTCGAGAGAGTTTTTCAATTAATCTAATCCTTCTGGTGGCACTACGGCCCTGGGGTCGACTCAGCCTCTAACATAAATCAGTACCAGGAATAATCCTGGGGATAAAGGCGGCCGGTAAGTAAGGCTCACAACCTTACCACTTTCATGTGCCGAATGTCTAAACGTCTAGGTACACATTGTAGCTAATAAGTGTTCGTTAAAAGGAATATTTCTGTTTATGCAGCGTGAGATAGCTCTCAAATTTAGCTTTATTTTTCCAAGATTGAAGGGAATAAGTAGATTGTGTGTTGTGTGAAAACTGAAAGATAAGTCAATAATATTTCACAAAGATATGCAACCAGTAGGCCTATTATAATAATATCAATAGAAATTTCAGCGAAACAAAGAGTAAGAGTTTCTAATTTATGAAGTATAATGATTATTTCTTTAATAACTTTTATTGATCTCACAGTTTACAGTTTAAACTATGTGAGCTACTAAACGATTAAAAGCCATAAAACTCACCTTTACCCTATCCCACATTGAATAGTACCGGTATGTCAAACGATTTATTTGTTCAAAAATAGATTTTGGTTCTGTCACACGCGGCATTGTGTATGTTGTATTTTGTTACAGTGCACTGTTTTATTTCCGGAAAGGAATGTGATTCAAAGTTTGATCGAGAGTAGTTATGGAATTAACATGAAATCAAACCATATTGCAAATTTTTACTAATTGTTATCTTGTTATTGAACGCATACCTTCTCGCAGAATGCAAGTCCCTTGCTGACTTTTGCTGCTTCAGTTTTCTTCGGCTTCTTTAGGAATTTCCCCTACAATTATTACGCTTTCATCCATTGTGAAACACAGCCCAAACTAACAGAATTCTTCTTACACTTAACACTGATCAAGTCATGATTTTAACCAACATAATATTGTGTGTGTTCTAAATAAGTTTTGAAACTCTCGTCCACCACATCGCACATTCTACACAATGTGTACAGGCGTCGTGATTTGGTGGCTATTTCTGAATGTCTTTAGGCAAAACCTATTGACATTCAGGGTAACCATCGTGACAAAATAGCTGTGAACACATTAATCAAGAATGTGGACAAAATATGGTTTTCAATATCAGCAGCTTTACGCATGTCATTTACATAGGGATAAAATACATTCGCAGGGTGAAAGAGCATGCTATAATAGAGACTATGCGAATTCATGTAAAGCTCGAATTTTTCCAGCGGTGGACATATACGGTTTATAGGCCTACTCTTTTATACGCACGCATATTTACTAGTGTTACGGTGAATTATGTACTACTGCAGATTATTTGTACATTTCCCATCTTGTGGATGAAATCTTCTTGTGGCAGCAACTGAAATTCCCCGCTCTCACCGCTCATTGAATATGCATTATCGAAGATATCTGATATGTTTGTAGTCTATTGTATACCGGCTAATAACGGATGGTAATAATGGTAGAGGTCCCATTCATATTAACATCGATCGTGGCATTGCCTCAGGAGTTAATTAGCAATTTTTCTGTCTCCATGTGGCGCCCAGAAAGAGATACGGCTTAACATCACATTACCTTTCCCTTCGACACTAACTTGAAACTACTTCCATGTAGCTGCTTACATTCCACCTATGGGCTCTCAACTTCTTTCGCAGACTGGATTAGCCTTTTTCTTTCTTGGGAGAATCAGATATAGTCCGTTTACTGTAATTAGATCTTCTGGATTGGTGAAACCAGTTCTCAGATCAAACTCTTTCTTTCGAGACTGGCACGCAACAATCTCAGTAGAAAAAGTTTCTCTGGCACCTGAGAACCAGGTTTTCATAGGAAGCTGTGTTACGACAAGATTCTACCAAGGTCCAAATACCAGTGAATGGGCTATAGTTATATCTCAGACAACCTTTACAAGATAATGGTAACTCAATTGAACTATAAACTTTCTTGCAAAGTATATAAATTATCCAAGTCAAGATTTTAGGGAATATTCACTTTCTGGGTTTCCCTAACTTGAAATTGTTCGCTTCGAAATAACATCTGTCCTCCAAGTAATGTCTGCAAGACTTCAACAACAAATACAACGTAAACGCTTTCATTCTAATTCTAAAACCCGATGTAATTTATCGTTATTAGTTGGCCACTTTTCATCTGCTTATTTATGACGTAACTTATGATAAAAGCAGTGTGGTCAACACTTCGCTCCTGGAGCATTTTCCCCTGAGGAGCAATTGGCACGAAACTGTGGATTGACCATAGTTCCTTCTGGACATTATATGAACAAAACAGTTTTCTGATGATCCCGGGGATTGAACCCGGGTCATCAGCTCCATAGAATATTGTCTTAAGAATTCGCTTACACCGGTTTAGTGCGAGTAAGGAATAAAGAAATTATTATAATAATAATTATTATTATCTTCTATTTTCTTTACCTTAGTTTCACCTCTCCCTTTTAGGGACATTTAAGCGACCCACGCCGCCCAGCCTATTATTATTATTATTATTATTATTATTGTTATTATTTTACGCGTATTTAGGCGTTCTACTGGGGAAAATGAGAGAGGGAATGGCATCTTACATTCCCTTCCTATCTGTTTCTTAATACAGTATTGCCCATTGAGGCCCGATTTACGCTGTCCCCGCTACATGCTAATTAATGGAGTGGGTAGATAGGAATAGTAGGTAAACTAACTCCATGGCACTCCTGGAGTAGAATATAAACTTAAGGGAACCGGTTCGGGTTGTCATGTCGAAACCTACCCTCAAATTTAGCATATCGATAGGTCTTCATTTCAGGTAGACACTTGCAAAACATAAGTTGCTCATATAAACTTTGAGTGAAAATTAATTGCGAATCTTGTAATTTCGAAATATTGAGTAGTCTCACACAGTTGTCGGCGGGAGGGGGTAGCGGTCTTCCCTAGCGGCCGCTGGGCATCGGCCGTCATGGCATTACGGTTCCCGCTTCCCACGTAGACTTATGTGTAGTTTTGCTACTTTTCCATCTCATTATGGGAGTGGATAATACTATAATAATGAATAATACCCTCCTCTCATACACACGTTTGTGTTCCATTGGGAACTTGAAGTAATTAGCATCTGTTTAAGAGTTTAGGATTAGTAACGTAAATCACGTATGCTGTTTAAATTGGTTCAATTATTGTTTCTTTTTACTTTGGCCTATAGTGGCGTATACGTAGTATGTTAGTCCGAGTTCATAACACTTAAATAGTTTTGCATAGATAATAAATGTCGACATTGGTATCCGGCTGATTGAAGCGCTAATGTTGTGGTTCTCTATACATGACGACACATCTTTGTTTTAATCACACAAATTGAGTGGTCACACATCTAGCCTATAACACCTACACAACCTAATAGTCATAAGCAACCGCTCAATGTCTAACATATTAAATAGTTTCAAAATGTGGAAATGGTGAATAGCCATGATCTATTACATTCAACGAGTAAAGATGTACTGTAAGCTCCATCCACTACTTCACACCATGCTGTAGTGTATGTTCCCACTTCCCAGCATGTGGGCTTGTCAAGTGAGCTCTACAAGTGACCGCCGTTGTTCGTTTATGGAACAATACAAACACGTTTTCACCTACTTACAGTTCGTATGAGCAGATAATTTTTTGCATCTGCATGTTAAGAGTATATGGTCCTCGACTGATTAGATTAAAGTCCTATTTCAAGGACCAAAACATACATTTATGCAGTAAATGATACATAAAATTATTCGTAAAGAAATCAGCTTTCTTTTAGTCCTAAAAACAAAAAATTATATTTTTTTGCCATTTTATACTTCCTGGTTACCTTAAAAGAATACACCACTAGAAAGAAGGAAAAGAAGTCCTCCAGCAAAGACATGGATAGAAGGAGTACAGAAAACAATTATTTCAAGGCACATAGAGCCAGAGCAGTGGAAAGACAGAGAAGAGTGGCGTTTGGTTTCCGGAAGACAGCGTTAGTAGTCATGAATACCGGATTAAGAAGAAGGTTTCGACATGACACCCCGGTACGGTTCCCTTGTTAGATTGAGATCGGTATAAATCGTAATAAGGATGAGAGGAAGAACCTTGGAACCTCTCGCTTTTTTAAGTAATTTTTATTTAATGCGGTACAAGGGAGTGGAGACAGAGTTGATATCCCATCCATATGGGAAAAGGAATGTGAGGAACTTTAAATTGTATTAACTTGAATAATTTTCAGACTCACACCAGTACTGTTATGCGTTACAGTTATTGCTTTAAATAACGATGCATTTCCAGTTAATATTTCCATCAGGTAATTTTTAGGAGTTATTTACGTTCATAGCTATCAAATACATTTTAATGTTGAGAGAAAATATTAATGACATTGCAAATGGATGTCCATATCGCGTCAACATGCATATTATAGTTTGCAGAATTTTGCCATTGTATTTATTTTGTAATGAGAGGATTAATAATTAACAGATTATTGTTTGATTGATTAAAGTGATGTTGAGCTTATTTTTCTATAATATGGAGTAAATCCCTAAGCTTATTGGTTATTTGGTTTTTGCAGGTGTTCAAACAAAGTCATAAATTCTTGGAAATGTCAACAAGTAATCGTAAATATGAAATATTGGTCATGGCCATACATTTCTACTTTGGATAAAATATTTACATGTTGATTTGGCGCAGGCAGTTAATGCACCCGATTGTAAATACTGCGAGATTTAAACTTTGCCTGTGCCCAGAGGAAACACAAAGCACTGCTCATTCACCGGTAGTGTAAAACATCAAGCAACAATATTCCAAGCAATGTTGCAGAAACGACTGAAATTTTAATTGTTCTCTATATATTTCACGAGTACGATCCGACATAGTCATACTCGAGGGGGAGGAAATAGGAGATGTGAGGGAGAATAACACCCCATTACTTGTCTGTTAATGTAGTGTTGATGTCCATTGTAATTGGATTGACTACTATAAAGTCCCCTCCCATTGTTTTCAAAATATTCAGTCTACCGGTGTGCATGCAGTCCCAATGACCAGGAGGGAAAGAGAGGAAGAGGTTTTACTCTGATAATAGCCTACATTTGAGACTCGTCTGCTTGCACAGTATATTGATTGCCATTAGTCAACTCTGACACGGGAAATGGGGGAACAGATACAGACAATCCACAGTATGAAACATTTTCCGGCGACGTTTTTTCTTGTGCTAACACTTTATAATAGGTAGATTCCCCTTCTCCCGTTGTATTTAGTAAATGATCGTACATTTTTTGGAAAAGCTTTGTAAAATGTATACTTAAATCAGGTCAGTATTTTGAACTACTCCACATAACTACTAGATAAGGACGCTTTACGTAATGTATTGTATGTATGTATGCATATAGCCCGTAGTTCCGCTGGAAGTTTAGGGCCTCCGAGAGAAGATTCCAGTACGAAAGTTCACAGTTATGTTTATTTTCTGAGAGAAGGCAGAGGGACAGGTGGTAAGTCACTCGCCTCAACAACCCTCAAAAGTAAACTCAGTTATTTCTTGGACGCGAAAGGGCTGATGCATTTGGTCCAGAGGCTCTAATTTAGGCTAGGCGTTTTTTTTGGCGTGCTGTAAATCTACGTCATGGATCTCCAGCTTAACTTCCCTTCTGGAGGACTTCGTACTCAGGATTTTTACATCCCGAATACCGTGGCAGGGTTTGAACCCGTGGGCACGCTACCTCTACACCACCGCAGCCGATTACGTAAGCCTGTGTTGATTCCGTTTCCTACACTAATATTGGACATTTTATTGTGAGAGATGCAAATTTATATCACATGGTGCATTTTATAAATTGGAAAACGATAGATTTAAATATTTTCTACTTTTGAAAGTGTATATGGTAATATAGTTTTATCTAACCATTTCCTGAGAATAGAAATCCCTTGTAGTCTGCGCTTGTTTTTTACATGAATATCCGAAAATCATTAAAATAAAAATGTCACATTTTCAAAATGTTGTCCTAATTCCAATATAGGATTGGCTGAAACGTAACCTTGAATTCAAAACCATCAATTGAAATGTTGAAAGCTCCCGTTTCGTAACAAAGCTATGACAGCAAATTGGAAGTGATATAACATTTTCTGAATTATTAATATCCACATATAACTTCTGCCGTATAGCCTCTATCGTTATCTGTACATAATATATATCGAAATTTACACAGCTCTTTTATGCATTGATTGATTAACCTAGCTTATTAATACAGGTCAGATGAAATTTTCTGTTAAACATAAGCAAAGCGCTTAGCTAGTTACCTATACAATCTTGATCCCTTGTATTAGGCCTATATATATATATATATATAAAATCTACTATATCATTTGACCGAAGCTCATTCCATTTTATATGCAGGTCAGTGCACTCGGAATTCTATGAGATGAAACTCTAGAAATATTATAATTATCAATTTCGAAAGCAAAAACAGATTTTCCTAAATGCTTTGCCCGCAATTAATTACGTATTAACATCGCTAAAACAAAATTCATCGTTTTATGAACACAAGTTCCATTAACAATCTTCCCGATCGAGAAGTATATAATTCCAAATTTCCTGGAATAATAATCGATTCTCATTTCAACTGGAAAAAGATACCTTTATAACCTATCTAAAAAATTACCAGAATTGCCATAACTTTTCCCAGAACATCAACATATTGCAATCAAAAAACACTCATAAGTTGAGGTAGTAGTATATTCCCATGTTTAAATACAATATCATTGCATGGGGAGGTGCAGCTCAGTAGCCTAGTTAATAAAAATAACTTTTATCCCCCGAAAATATGTATTAGTATCATCTTCAACGGAAAACCCCTCGATTCATCTGAATCATTTTTTTAAAGCTTTACTATTATTCCTTTACCTAGCTTACTCATCTTCGACTGAGCACTTTTAGGCCTTCAGCAACAAAAGCACTAATAAAGGCACGACGCACCATTATGACAATAGTAAAAAATAAAATATCCCTTCTTAAGCACAAAAAGAACAATTTGAATCATTTTCACATTACCTATGCTCAAAGCTCTTCAACTCTCTTCCTCTAGACATAACGTATAAAATCTTTTTAGTCTCGCGGGGAAAAAACTCTAAAATATCAATTAAGTAATTGTTTCTATGAATTACGTCACTACCTAGATAAGTCCCACGATTAGATAAACTAAGAATCAAAGCCAGAAAAATGTATACACTCTTTGTCAGACTGTATCGGGATATTGTATCGGGATATTACCAGTATATTACCAGTATGTTGTAGTATGGTATTACGCTCAACACATGTCGTTACTTTCAACACGATAGTGACAAAACAAAATGGCTGGAGCACGCTTAACGTTCGAGCAGCGAAAATGCATTAAAAGTGGTGGTTTATCAGGTTTGATAATTCAGTTGAAGTGCAGCGTCAGTGGAGGCGGGAGTTTGAAACAGAACCCCCAACCCGCCTAACAATTAAATGCATTATTGGCAAGATTGAGGCACATGGAACGATTTGTGATATTCAGAAAGGAAGATCAGGAAGACCGCTTACAGTTACAAGTCCTGCTTTGTCGTATCTCGCGTTGGAAAAGTTTGTTACTTCTCCACAAAAGTGTGCTACGCAATGTGCGCGTGAAGTGGGGATTAGCAGTACAAGTGTACGACGAATTCTGAAAGGGGCTAAGTGGAAACCTTACATTCCACGATTACTGCATGTAATTAATGATGACGATCCTGATTGGACGAAGAGGGCCCATTGAGTTCCCTCCACGGTCGCCAGAAGAAACCCCTATGGACTTTTACTTATGGGGAACCGTGAAAGATCAAGTCTATCGACGTAAGCCACGCACGTTGGAGGAACTTCGCCAGGAGATTACAGCGGCATGTGCTGCGATCTCCATTGAAACATCGACCGACGTAGCAGCGGCGACCGCTCATCGTTCAGTAATGTGTCTGGCCGCCAACGGCCAACATTTTGAACATCTAATGTAACCACTGAACTAAGAAAGTACTACCGGTAGATGTTTGATTAGTATTTAAATTTAAAAAAAAAAACCTAATAAATAGTTTCGTTCCTTAAAGTGTGTATACATTTTTCTGGCGGACCCTGTATATTAATATATAACAGTGTCTTCTTCCAGAGTTCTATATTTTGCATTGATTGTTGTACAGATTCTTGTTTTGTTGCCTCAGAGTAAATAGTTTTCTCGTTTTCTTTTAATGACTGTATACTTATAAGAATGTTTATATATATATTTATACCAAATGCCTTTGGATACGTATTTTGTTACATTGTTACATTGTTACCCTCTCTCAAGCCAGCATGCCACTGTGAGTTTGAACTATTGCACGTGAGTATATTGTATGCTAGATAATTTATGTTTTTCTCTTTGCTTTTTTTTTATCTAATCTTAATATGTAGGCCTATATTTCTCAGTTAGTACACAATAAAAAAAAAAATTTACTGCTTGAAAATGTTAAAGGTGAAACTTCTGAATTGTTTGTCTAACTTGTTCGTTAAACACTGAACAATGTGAATAATGAACTAACTAACTAGACTAACAATAGTTTCTAAGCAAGCTGAAGGGATGATATCTGTTGTATGGAATCCAAATGCTCATGCGGCGCTTACATGAGCTAACCTACATGACCATTCAACCCTACTCTGTGTTAACATCCCTCGCCAATTCTACATCCCTTTAATGTATTGTAATATAATTCTCCCACCAACATCTAGGTCTTCCAAGTAGTCTTTTTCCTTTGGGTCTCCCAGTCAATATTTTTTAGATATCTTTCCTGCTACATGCGCTCAACATCTTCCTTTGATTTAATTACTCTTACTATATTCGGTGAAGAATACAGGTTATTGGAGTTCGTCATTATACAGTGTTCTCCAGTCTTCTTTTTCATATCTCTTACGTCCGAATATTTACCTAAGCACAGGCCCGACGAGAGGGAGGGGCAGCCGGGGCTGCAGCCCCGGGGCCCGTGCCCCAAAAGGGGACCCGGCAGTCCAGGTTTTATTTTTTACTTTCTAAATTTACTCTAAAATAAAGTAGGTTATACGTCAATAAACAGCTTAAGTTATGTTTTATGTCTTTATTTTATCTGAATTGTGCTGTCGTAGCCTATAACGGTGACAGGGAATTTATTTGTTCATCTGAAGCGGATTATTCTTGAAGAAAAATTGCTATTTTTTAAAAGAAGAAGCAAAATTCTTTTGGACTAAACAGTAGGTCTCACTAACGTTCGGCATTTAAAATCACAATTTTCAAAAGATTAAAATGGTACATACAGATAAAATTGTTCCTAATTAGGACACTTTATGTATTTTTTCCGTTTCGTGCCCGGCATGAGTTAACCGATTTGGTCCAATATGAATAGGCTTCGTCCCATGGGCGTTATAAATGGTATACAAAGTTTTATGAAAATTCGATAAAGTGTATTTGAGTTATCGCGCTTACAGACACACGGACAGATTATAAATGGCGAGTTGGGTAGTGAATTTAATATTTGACGGGGGCCCGGGAAAATTTGTCCCTGGGGCCCTTGCTTTCTTTCCACGGCCCTGCCTAAGCACCCAGATTTCAATTACACGAATATGTTCTTCCCGAAGAGTAAGAGGCCATGCCTCCCATCCATATAATACAACCGGCAGGATAATTGTCTTATATAAATTTTTACTTTTAGATTTCTGAACAGACAACGATATTATTCTAGAACGAAATTAAAAAGGGCGTTTATGCATTTTCTTGCTTCAAGGCACGTTTAACGGAAAATTTGTGTAATATAAGTTTTCCCAACCTGACTCTGCTATAAGTTTCATTTAGGTAAATTTTGACCAACCTAACTTTTTTGGTATCCCAAACTCAATGAGGATCTCGTCTAACTGAATGTTTAAACATATGAAAAGCAGGTGAACAGTCTTATTATATTCCGACGTTTTCTCCAAAATTTGACGAATACAAAATATTTGATCCATGATCTGTTTCGACTAAATCAATATTGATTGTCTCCAAAGATTTCGTCCGCATATGGGGTTAATCTGGACAGAAGTATGATGGACAAAGTGTTGTATGATGTTGATAAGAGAGAAATAAATTCCTTGATAGCTGTCACCTTTGGCTTTATCTCCAATTGGATCGGTTAAAAAGTAATGATTATTTACATTCCTTTGGCAATATATTTTTTCCCTTTCTCCAAACCATAAGAATGAGTTTATTAATCTCTAAATTTTATCTATCACTACCTGCCTTAAGAAGTGAAATTTCACGGTCATTTCCAAGACCGTGCAACTCCTGAAGGGTTAATGTTTAGTAGCAAAACATTTAAAGAATAAAACAAAATGAGCCTTTTTTCTTGTGGGAAGTTCCATGCTCGTAAATACATGCATAATCTCATCACTAGAAAGGCATTTAGACATTGTAATATGTACCCTTTCTGAAGTATAATGATTAGTAAAACAAACTTCTTCTTTCATTCGCTGCTGACACTCAATTAAACGTGATGTTGAAAATTGAAAGCCACACACTGTTGTCTGGGAATCCCAATTGCGATTTGACTGTTTAAATTTTTAAATTTCTTCCTACTTCATAAATGCGATGTTAAATATACGGCGCCCACATTTGTAAGCCACTAACGGGTTAATTATTTCTGTTGGAATTTGGGCAACGCCTGGAGACTAGTTTACCTATAGGCCTAGCTATTTGTACTTCTGTTAGGGTCTGATTAGCAACCAACGGCTCTGGCTGTGAATTTTTCGCTTTCTACACTTTGAACATCTCCATGTACATTTAATATAGTATATTGCGATACAAGTGCCGTAAGCGATGCATACGGATCGAGGAAATCGTTACTGCTGTCTAGATTTTCCGGGCACCTGTTGGAAGTCGGAAATTGCGAAAGCTTCTCGTGGTTGTTTTTTGTAGTCTAATATTATGTTTACCTGAGTCAGTGATAAGGAATTGAAAAGCTTGTCTTAAGACTATTTTATAATTAGGTTTAAATAATTTTTTCTTTAATTTATCCATACCGGTAAATCAGTCATTAAAAAGACATGTTAGAATTCAGTGTCTTTCTTTCTGGCTAATTACTAATTAGGTATCGTAGATAATATACCCGCACAAAACATATGTATTGGTTACAAATTTCTTAAGGAACTTTGTTAAATGTGAAATGATACTTTTGTACAGCGTTATTAGACATTATATATAAGAAACTGACTTCATTGTTAACAATCTGTCAAATTAACATAGAAAAGTGCTTTAGAACCAGACCTCTGTCGTTTTACTTTACGACTTATATTTAATTCGTGAAATGCAATATACTTCACACCAATTAATACGTAATCAAATATAGAAAACTCCAGCCAATACATAAATTTATGAAATATGATTGTATTCATGGTTAAAAGAAGAAATATTTTTAATTGAGCTCTGAAAGCTTGAAACTGTCATAAATAGGGTTCGGATGTTTATGACCTAAAAAAGTGGAAAATATGACTGCAAATATGCCCTTAAAATTACTAAATATGATCCAAAAATCTAAATATTACCTAATAAAAAACATATTTTCAAGCAATGAA
The DNA here is from genome assembly GCA_964059195.1 of Ectobius pallidus. Lineage (NCBI taxonomy): Eukaryota > Metazoa > Arthropoda > Insecta > Blattodea > Ectobiidae > Ectobius > Ectobius pallidus. The sequence continues at coordinate 24,830,844 of CAXKWD010000005.1, read as the reverse complement.
TGTCCCAATTTAAAACGTATTATGACACTAAATTCTTATATCACATGAATTCAATCGGAAAATCGCTTTTTCACAATTTTGGTGATTTACAGTCTTACTTGAAATGGACCTATATTTTTAAAGAATTTGTTTCTGTTTGCTGGGTCCCTATCAAATACGAACAATTGCATTATTTTAAAATTTAAATTACATATTTAGTGGCATAAACATTAAATGAATTAACTAAATTTCAAATTTAACTCCACCAAGTAGTGCATATACTGTATAGGCCTAATTGTACTCATTTACCCAATTTACTACATAAATATGACGTTAAATTACAAATATGGCCAAAATATGACCAAAATCACAAAAATGATAAAAATATGGTTTTATATGCAAAATAAAAACGGTCCGATTACGATAACAACCATGCAATTCGTGTATAATTTGTGTTTTCGGCGAGAATGGAGGTCAGGATAAAAATATGACATGCCATAAACATCCGAACCCTAGTCACAAAAAATAACTGTCGGTACGCACTCTTAAATCCGTTTTTCCTTTTCCATATCCTTATCACCTACATTTTCAAAGTTAAACAGCTTTAGAAGTTATAGAATTATTGTTCCCCAGAACAGAAAAGTGTTATTTGCTATCGTTAAGGGAATGACCTTTGATACAGCCTCTTCTAAAGAGCAGTTTATACAATTTATCGTATTCACACCATGATGTTAATCGTTGCCATGTTGGCAACTATAGCTGCAATTTTATTTTCACTGGAGCCGTTACTTTAATCTCCACATCACTTTCCAGGGAAAATCTGTCAGTGCTATGAAGATCAAGAGGCACACAAACTGAAGTGAAACATTTTTAAAGTCATAACATTCCCTGCACTGGCTACTCGTGCGAAAAATAACAGCGTAAGCCTATTATTCTCTTGAAATATCATAAAGCTGAAGTGGACAGTAACAAAAATTGTTCTCGTTTTCAACGCGAAATTCAGTTGTCTGATTCACATCTAGAACGTTGGAAAACGAGACAGGGATGCTTAAATATTTAAAAGCTTTCAATCTCCTCGTTACAAAAATGCAGGAGAAATTTAATAGCATATGAATTATTTAAAAGTCAAAGTATAAAATACTGTAGTACTTTATTCAAATCCATGAGCATGACAACAAAATAGAAGATACTATCTATTTTTGGCCACACTTTTCAAATACAGGCCAATTAGATGGTCGTAAGGCTAGGCCGTGCATAGATGTATGGACAGATGGATTATTGCTTTTTTCAAATCTTGTTGGTGACTGATAATGGCCCTTTTTCATTTTGTTGATGATGATGCGACATCAACGGCAATCGGATGGGTCTATGGATGAAACAATTGACTGGATATGGTTAGAATTTGTTTCAGATGGGTTTCGTGAAATTATTATTGCAGACAAGAGTTGAAGAGTTCGTATAAAAATAAGATTTTAGATTATCACTGGTTTCATGGTCTAGTGGTCAGATTTCCGACTGCTAATCATAGGTTCCGGGTTCGACACCTGAATAGATTTCCCTAGGCGACTAGGTCCGGCTAATAAGTAAGGGTTTAGAACTACGGGCCCTTTAGCTACTACATTCATCATTCATAATTTCTGTCTTACCATGGTGATAACTTAGCCCTGCCACTGGAGAAATCTGGCTATTGTTTCGCCAAGCTATGGGAGAATACCATAAGCCTTATAGGCCTATGAGTTACAGTGCCGTTGTGCGAAAAGATGAGGTTATGAGAAAGTAATTTGGACAATAATTGTGGTAGTTACTTAATTCGGAAGAAAGTCATTAATTAAGAAATACAGGTGTAACCAAAAATGTAAGAAATTTGATATAACTGATTGCGTCAATACCATCATGCAGTCTGAAAATGATTTATGATTGAGTTTTATTTCTTACCCAGCCTCTTCCTTCGGGATGAAAAACAAAATATACTGTTTTTGGAAAATATTGTCCTATTTTTAAGAGTGATATACTTGAAAAAATACTGTTATTTGTTCCACACCAACATAATTATGTATGGCTTTTCAAGAAAGTGGCATTTTTTGTACAAGTTAAATATGAAGATGTATTCAACGAAACAGGGCATCGTCAAGACAGTGCATTCTTTATGCAAAGTGTTCGTTTCCATACTAGTGAGAGACAAGTCATTGCCACCGAAAGAGCTATCTGGATCTGCGTTGTTACTATTCTGTGGAGACTTTTAACATAAATATCTATTTAACCATGAACTTAATCACAACACGCAAAAGAGATTTTATTATTAATATAATGTTATCTATTGCCCCTTTAAGCTGCAGAGTTATACTTTTTCGATCCTGTATAAATTAAAATAAATTGGACCATGTTATGCATCAACAGATCAAGCCCCAATAGACAGTATTGAGCCAGTAGCACCAATAGTAGCCAATATTTCAGTTTATCTTCTCAAAAACTGTTTATTTTAAGTGCTTGGAACTAACCAGTATTCTCCTATAACTACAGTGTGTTTCACGTATGAGTTGGCCAATCATGCTGGTTTCTGCGTTGCGGCGCCACAGCTCTAACTCCCGAGCGATTGCGTGGAATATCTACACAAATATAGCTGTGAACGGTGTAATGATTCAGGTTCTCACAATTAATGATAAAATTACAATGAAAAAAAACCACGTACCTCATCATAAGATATGCTGGAAATACCCTCTTGCATTCACACAACACTGGCACCTTTTTAGGAAATTTTATTTCTTTCCGAGGCAGAGTTAATTTCTCTTGTGATACTGTATTTAGGTTCTTCTAATATATGGGGGTTTGGCCTATATACTTTACTTTTCAAGTTAAAGTTCCCACCAATGTTACATTTTATGGAAACTACTTCTTAAGCAATTATATACGTGATTAATTGACACTTTTCAACACGTGTATCGTATAGAAACTGCAACTTTATGTAGACATGGCAGGCAGCAGGTAGAATTTGAATCTTCTGCTAGCCCAAGAAACCAAAATAAAATTTTCTGAGAAAAATCTGCCAAGAAAAGTTTTAGGTTCAGCGGATTTTCGTCTACAGGGCTAATAAGCTAGTCGTATCTCACAGATATGGAAAGTAAGAGACTAATAGTGCAAGTACTGGTGCCCTAATTTTAGAGAATGTTATTTGCAGGGAAACAACTGTAGAATTAAGACTGCACAGCTGCATGCTGCAATATTGGTGAAAACAACACTTAAGCAAACGGAGTACCTAGAGTAGTTCCTAGTTCCTTCAGTTCTAACCATCTAAATATTAAGGAATTATGGAAGAGTCCTGAAGCAATTCAACACTACTATAAAACGAATGGTGACAAGATGAGTAATGAACAGTTCATGCTGCAGTCCTTACTACATATTGCACAACACATTATTAAGAGGAGGATTAGAAGCATAAAGATGAAGAAAAAAGAAAAATGAAAGAATAGTAAGAAGAAACATTTTGAAAGTTTTTCCGCTTTCTGCCACTAGTAATAACGTTTAAGTTAAAATTATTCACATCAAATATGTCTGAAATACTTGCTGGCATTTTTAAACGAAGTGGGATATTAAAGGATTTCAGAATGAAGTTAAATAAGTGAGATTCAGAATGAGATAAGACTTTTGATTGATCAGAAAATCTAGCTCTGTCTCCATTGAAATACCGGAGTTCAATCTTCTAAGCTTCCTGTCAGTTAAACAAAAGCGAGCATCTTATCCTCCGCTATCTAGAGACAGTTATTCACAGAATAACGTTTTCGTTGTTCTAATCACTCACAATCAACCTTTGATCACATATACTGTATTCGCCAAATCTTGAAGGGAATATGGGAATATTATACAGGCATACTGAATTCAAAACATATATGATTCAGTTAGGCGAGAAAATTGTACAATATCCTCATTGAATTTGGTATACTAAAGAAGTTAGTTAGGCTGATCAAAATGCGTCACAATGAAATCTATAGCAGAGTCAGGGTAGGGAAATTTATGTCAGTTAGGTTTGCCGTTAAAAGTGGCTTCAAGCGAAGGAGATGCACTATTGCCTTTACTCTATGATTTCACTTTAGAATATGCCATTAGAAAAGTTCAGGAAAACAAGGTAGTTCTAGAATGAAGTTAATCACCTGATTTAACTTATGCGTACTGTGTTTGTCTGTTGGGCGATGACATAAACACAATCGAAATAAATGCAAAAAGTTTTTTCGATGTCATCAGGAATGTTGTATTGGTAATTAAGACAGGAAAAACTAAGTTTATGGTCATGAAACGTCGAATTAATGCGCTACAAAATATTTGAAAGCCGGTGAATCGTTCGAACAAGTGGAAAAAATTCAAATATCTGGAAGCAATAATTACAGATACAAATAATATTAAGGTGTAAATGAAGTGTCGATTGAAATCGGAAAAAGCTTGTTTTTTTGCACTCCATAAACTCTTATCCTTTCGTCCTCTATTCAGAAATATAAATCTGCCGGTTGTACTACACGGATGTGAAACATGATGGCTTACACCAGTGTGTTCGAAAAAAGAGTGCTTAGGAAAATATTTGGGCCTAAGAGGGAAGAAAATAGGGGCTGGAGAAAACTGCATAACGACTATCTTTATAACCTGTACTCTTGGCCGGATATAGTAAGGGTAATTAGATCAAGGGGAATGAAATTGGCTGGACATGTTGCGCGCATGGGGGGAGTGACTGGAAGACCCTAACGGAAAAGACCACTTGGAAGAAATAGACGTAGGTGGGATGACAATGTTATGGTATTTGCATGTATGGCTAGATGGAGTTAGCTTAGAATAGGGTTGAATGGCGGGCTCAGGTAAGCGCGTCAATGAACCTCTGGGTTCCATAAAATAGATAACATTACTTTAATTTGATATGGAATTGTCTATTGTCATTAAGCATCGAATTTGTTAGGAGCAAACTGTAGTCTGTATTCACAGCATTTTGCTGCTTTGTATTTCCACATTGGACATGTTTGCAATAACGTTTACGAAGTGCGTTTTCATATGTTCTATCTTTCTGAAAATTTCCTTTTATAACATTCAAGAAGCGTTATTCTAATGTTTCCAAAGATCACAAGAGAATCAATACAAATCGTCTTACATAAAATAGAATATGGGAAACACCATGGATGATAGCTAGGGCCCGGATTTGTATGTAAAAAAAAAATTATTTTTTCCTGACGCGTACATTTCTAAAACAAAGTTTAATATCCAAATCGAGGTCCGACAAACGCAAATTCCAAATTTTATTTCACATAAAAACACATATTTTACAAAAAATGTTATGTAAATAAATATTTTCGATATTTTCTCCATAAATACATATTTTAGTACTTTTCCGGATTTTTTATGTAATTTTTTCCCCCTGATGCTCATATCAAGGTCCGACAACCGCAAATTCCAAATTTTATTTTACATAAAAACATTTTTTACAAAAAAGTTATGGGAATAAATATTTTCTATATATTCTCCATAAATAAATATTTTAGTACTTTTCCTCATTCTCTCTTAACATTTTACAACAAAAAATTGTATCTCGAAAGAATTCAATACAAATGCTGCACTTGCAATGAGGTGAGAGTGATTCACTTGCACTTGCTTCTCGGGGAAGAACAGAACCCAATCTCAAGTGCCGTGTTGTATTATGCAGATCATTTTTAAGCATTTGCATCTGTAGTAAGTGAACTGGACAAAGACGATGCCTCTGCAATTGAGATTATTCAGAATTTAATATGTGATACTGCTTTAAAATGTGACTTGGCTTTCATATCGGCTAATTTTGATTCACTCAATAAAAAACTAGAAACTTCTGTAGATTTATTGAGTAATTCAGTTAAAGAAATACAATATGTTGAAAGGCAACTTAACACTATCTCAGGTTCGAAAATAGAAGTTCTAAGAACATAATTTAAAGGTATGTTTGAGAAAAATGGTGGCTACCAAACCCTCTGCAAAGTAGCTCAAGTTTTGGAAGGCTAAAACATAAGTGAACTTGATCGTGTGAGTGTGTTAGTGATATACCCCTCTAGAAATATGCAAGGTTAACATCGTGTGAAGTAGAACGTTCCTGTTCTCATTATAGAGCTCTGGGCTTTTTTAGTTTTTCTTCCTGCCACTTGAGCGCGCTGCTCTCCACATTCAGGTATTGTGAACTTCCGGTTTCCTCTTTCTTGTGTGTTTTCAGTATGAGTTTGGGACGGTTCTCCAATTTTACAGTGAAGGAGTTAAAAAGGATGTTCTTCGAAGATGGTGCAACAAATATTTCAAAGTTAACGAAGCAAGAGTTGATTGCAAGGTGAGAAATCAAAGCTACCTGTCTTCTGAAACGTTTCCTAACTGTTCTAATATGGTGCAGTATGCCTGCGGTCTCCAATATTTTTTTCGATTTATTTTAATGTTTTTTTTAAGTGAAACTTCTTTAGCCGCGGTTGGGGTAAATCCAGAGCTTGTGTCACGCTCAAAAATCCTCACGAAATTAGTGTCACATTCAAAATCGTCACGAAATTAGTGAGGTGTGACGGAACGGACTGCATAGAAAACAGTCAACTCAATGATTAGGAGTAATCAACTGCTATACGATTTAAAGGATAAAAATTAAAAAAAACCCAAAATTCAAAAATCCAAAATTTAAAAAATAAAAAAAAAATAAAATCTAGAATTGAAAAATCTAAAAATCGATAATCCAAAATTAAAAAATCCCAAAAATAAAAAATCAAAGATCCAAAATTTAAAAAAATCCATAATTCCAAAATTAAAAAATCCAAAATTTAAAAAGTCTAAAAACCCAATATTACAAAGTCTAATAATGCAAAATTGAAAAATCCAATTATCAAAAATTTAAAAAATAAAAACAAGTTTTACTTCTCTCGCGTGGTCTTCCACGCATACTTTTTTTTTTTTTTTTTGCAAATATGCATGAACTTTTTCGTATAATAGCTTATTGAACACTGTCTAATATACGACGTTGTTTGTTTTGGTTGCAGGTTGCTCAGGCGAGAGAAAAATCCGGATAGGAACTTTGCTTTATTCGAAGTTGAGGTTATAGAACCAGAAAGTACCCACGACTTTCCTTCGACAAATTTCTTGCCGATAAATTCATTTAAGAAAGAACGGCTTAAACTTTTCGACGAAGACTCCATAACCACTTAGTTCGAAAAGCATAGGGCAGGCAGCATTATGAAAGCTGGCCGGACTCTACCAATTAGAAAATTCATCAAGTGCATTGAAGTGAACGTGTTGATGGACAAAAACAACGTTGAGTTTGCTATCTGCAAAGCACATAACCTAAAAAAATTGTATGTGGTTTGTTTTTTACTCAATTGCAATACAGATTGGCCATTTTATCGGTTACGGGAGAAATTTCAATTGACATTGACATTCTTAAATGTCAAAATAAATTGGCAACAAAAATGACACTGAAAAGATGAAATGCTAATTTAACATGCCTAAACGAGGTTAAGTTGGTCGGGTATACTTATTATTTCATAGGCTTATATATTTTTCTCAACATCTACTATATGAAAATTATCTTAATCACTCTAGAAAACATGAAATGCTCACCATAACTGCTCAAATGAACGTTAAAATCACCTTCTGTGAAGTGACAGCTGCAAACACGAGAAAACTGGGAAGGTGTTTTTCCATGGCGTAATTTTAACATCCATTCTTGAAAAATAGCCATTTCTTTTGGAAAACTGTGACAACTAAGTCCTCAACTTTTGTTTGCAACGGCCGAACAGCCGAAAACATAGCAGTTAATCGCATAATTACTTCCAAAACAAGACACAAGCACAGAACTGTAATGTAGACACGGGCCTCTGAGATAGCCGGAAGTGGATAATACCTCATTCTCGGCGGCCATCTTAATAGCGCAGAGCTCTATAAGGCATTATTCTCGGATAATAGGCAAGGATTTGTGATCCTTTGGAGATGACATTTGTTGTGCAATGCAACTCCAGTCAACATTTTACATCTGATGTTGGCGACTTTCAATATAATTTGTTGTAGTAAGTTACGAACATTCTGGTGTTTTTTTTCTTTTTTTTTTTCAGATAAAAAAAAATATATTTTTACTTTTAGCACATATTTTTTTAAATTTTAGCACATATTTTTTAACATTTTTAGCACATAAAAAATAAATATTTTTAAGTTTTTTAGCACATAAAAATCCGGGCCCTAATGATAGCCTTACTTTAATACGTACAAAAAAAAAATACTTGTATTTAAAAACCTCTTTATTAATTTGGTCAGCTTAAAATACGCTAAAAAGGCTAAACATACTGACATTTCAAAGAGAGTGTCTTCAAATAGGATCGTGTACTTTTTTCGTTGTCATTGTAACGTCTTAGCGGTTAGCCGGAATCGTATCGGTGACCTGGTTGTTTTTTGTTTTTGTTTGGGGTTCTTGTTTGCTCGTCTATAGAGTTACTCAGACATACAACTGTGAGACTTCAATAGAAATCTGTAAAAATAAAACCTACAGATGTATTATGATGACTATTTGTCCAATGCCAGGCAGGTGAAGACAACTGTCAAATAGAAATCATTGCGGTACTTCAACAGATTTCACGTAATTGTGATGGTAATGTCTACATGAAATTCGTATCCGGTGATATTACCTGGAAAGAGATTATTATTCAGAATATTGCTCACTTAAGAGTAACAAGCGATTTCAGGTCTCAGACATAAATGCTAAAGAGACAAGTGACGGAAGATCATCCCAACCACTAGGCACCTTTACTTTCATGAATTGCTTTTGAAAAGTTTAGAAAGTAAAAATGGTTTAGTAATACATATTTTGTATCACATTTAAATCAAACCACCATACCATAATATATTATAATAATTATGTACATGCACAGAAAGTCGCGGGTTCGATCCCCGACGAGGTCGTTGGAATTTTTCAACTGGCCTAATCCTTCTGGTGGCCCTGGGGTTGACTCAGCCTCTAACAGAAATGAGTACCAGGAGCAATCCTGGGGGTAAAGGCGGCCGGTGTGTAGGGCTGACAACCTTACCACCTTCATGTGCCGAATGTCTAAAATCTGGGCGCCTCAACCTCCTGAAACCTTCTGGGCATCTGGCCTTCACAGGGAACACTTTACATGCACAGAAATTAACCACTGCTCCGTGTGGTCCTAATCATTTCCTAGAACTTGTATCACTAGAGTGCCTGAAGTAAAGTCTACTTCCTTTCACGTTTAACAAATTTATTGGATTAAGTTGTCACTAAGAGCTAACTTTAGCCTTTTGATTTCAGACATGCACTTTGCTCTTGCGAATGATGAAGCCTATTTTAAAGCTCGTACTTTTCCCAAGCTGAAAAGAAACTTGAAGGAAAAATTTCTGGAAAGATTTTCTTTCTAAACCATCTGAACCATTATACATTATATTTCAAAAGGTTGGCACCTCACTTAGATCTGACGTAGGAATAAGAGACTTTGAGCTGTGTGACGTGTCACGTTCCAAAGCCACCTCCTTCAGTAACACCGTAACTGCTTCCGATTCTTTGTATATCTATTCATGGTCTTACTATGAGAGTCCTGTAATTTATTGCACACTCTTAGACCTAGGTTTGGCCAAAAGCCAGTCAGAGTCATAAGGGCGGTGGTACCTCATTCTGTTGTAAAACCTTTCGCAGTAAGCGGGATCTTATTCTTAATAACATTGTTAAAACAAAGAATATAAGATATGACATTCGAATAATATTAATAACGATGCGAAATTAAAACTACAGTAGGCCTAATTCGCTACTGAGCAAGATGACTTCTTAGAACGAATATTTTGCATATAGGTGTATCATTAGATAAGGGTCTATCGCACGCTTCATAGTGTCTTAAAGTAGAAAATGTGCATAACCAATAAAAAACACAATAGCTTGTAAGTAGAATGTAATTATAGCAAGAAATGAACATCAAAAAGTAAACAACAGCTGCTAAATTTTGGAGGATAACTTTCCGTAACTGCTGGTTGCACAATTCAAGTGGTTTTAATTTTTTATAGGCATGCGCCTATATTATGTTGCTAGCGTCACATAGGCCTAATGAAGATTGTGACTCCATTTTACAGCGTTATTAACAAATCATTTCCTTCTGTCTGTCTCAGGGTAATTAGATTTAAACATATCTCTTCTGGAATACGATACTAGTGTAAATCAATATGATAATAGTGAGCTGGTATGTGATATGAGTGCGCTGTGAGATGATTGATTTGTTAGCTTGTTCTGTTTCAGTACACCATTGTACCTTGAAGAACGGGGTGGCAATTTAAGTTGTTATTTTACACTGTCATCATAGGTTTTTAATCCTTAATTCCGCTGGTAGCTTTATTGTTTATTGCTTTTTGTTTATTGTTTATTATTGTTGTATTACATCCATTCCATGGTTTTCATTAAAAAATGCAGTGATCTACGGTATACAAACTAAATTCGAAGGGAGTCGGTATGCTGACCATATGCCTCCCGATTATTGCCTTGTACTGATAGATGCAGATGATGCATCCGTTGCACTGTTTCATTTCTGTGGGTCGGATCATACTATTATTAAGTGTCAGTATGGTACTTTATGAGATTGTGTGGGGGACAGGAAAATGCCTGTCCGTCTGTGTCTCTGTACGCGCGATAACTCTAATACGCTTAATCGGATTTTAATGAAACTTGGTATACGCATTTATAATGTTCATGGGAAGAACCCTATTGATATCGGACCAAATAGGTTGACCGGTACCGGAGTAAAACCCAATTTAGTGTCTATTTTAAAGGTGCGATAAATCAAATACCCTTTATCGGATTTTCATGAAACTTATTATACGCATTCATAATATCCATGGGAAAAAGCTTATTGATATTGGTCCAAATCGGTTGGCCGGTACCGGAATAATGACAATTTAGTGCCTTTTTATGGTAATACATCACAAAGGCGTGGATAACTCTAATACGCTTTATAGGATTTTCGTGAAACTTGTATACCCATTTATAACGCCCATGGGAAGAAGCCTATTGATATTGGACGAAATCGGTTGGCCGGTATCGGAGTAATGCCCAATTTAGTGTATATTTTATGGTAATATATTATAAAGAATTCAACAAATGCATATCGGTTATCCTGGCAACATATTATGTTTTTACACCTTTCATACACGGCTTTGGAATTTGCAATACAGTTAGCCATGACATATCCCTTCACATTTGATTATCAAACTAGTCAGATGTTTATTTCGTTGATCAAGTTGAATACAGTGATGTACAGAATATATATTACCGTGAAATAATTAGGCCTACGTACATTAAGTGGAATTCTTCGCCTATGTATTTTGTGAAATGTTGACATATTTTAAGAATGTCTTATATCAGTGTATACGAGTTTGAATTAAGGTTAAGTATCAAACTTTACGCCCTTGTTCTTCCGTAAGTCCTAATTAATGAATCGATCTGCAGCTTAATTCGGAGATAAATTACAAAAATAACTTATTTTCTGCATATCATAATTTAATTTTATTTGTCACTGATTAAAGAAGAACATTCTGGCACTTTGTTATGCCAGTTTACCTGATTTTATTATTACCATTATTATAAGTTCTTAATCTATTTACAATCAGGAGATTAACTAATTGAGCGGTAACAGAATTTACAAAATAAGTTTAGTAGTTTTCTGATTCACTAAGATTCCTTTTTTTTTTAAGTAGCCTAATAAATAAAGAGGATCGCTATTCTTTTCTCTGTATTTTGAACTTAAAGAATTTGCGTTATACAGAGCACGAATTTATTTAAAATGGTTGTATCAAGTGGAAACCGATACAAGCAAGGAAAGACGTCCTACTGGCATGTCTTTCCGAATGAAAAGTGAAACTGTTTTGTTTAAATCCCAGTTCTGGATATCAGGTTAAAGATAAATCTGAACTACACGCCTCATTTGTGGAACACGGCAACTTAATCAATATACTATAAACTGGAGCCTGCGATAGTAGCCTACTTCTACTGTTAATTCTCTTTCCACTTGTAAACGCTACCTTAGTGAAAGCCGATAGGACAAAGGTAGAGGATATGATACAATTAATGGACGTAATAATTTAATTTCTGATATTTCATTACTAATTAGAGTCGTTGAAAGGAAAGCTTTTATTGGATTTATTCTCACTTAGTACCATTTGGAGTCTAATGCCTCCTCTATCAACATCACCGGATACTAAGGCTTACTCATATCAAGACGTACTTATTAGTTCCAAAGTGACATTGAGGTACTTACTCTTACTTACTCAATGGCAATAGACAATTCCTAAGCAAGTTAAGGAATATTATTTATTTTATGCAAAACGGAGGTTCATTGCCGCGCTTATCTGAGCCCGCCATTCAACCCTATTCTGTGCTAATTCTATCCAACCATCCCTCGCAAATCCGACTTCCCCTAAATCTATCCCATCTGCGCCTAGGTTTTCCAAGTGGTATTTTCCCTTCGGGTCTCCCCGTCAATTTTTTTTTTGAGGTATGTCTTTCCTCCCCCATTTGCCCATTTGCCCATTTCATCTTCCGTGATTTAATTACCCTTACTATATCCGGTGACGAGTACAGGTTATGAAGCTCGTCGTTATGCAGCTTTCTCCAGTTCCCATTTTCATCTGTCTTAGGCCCAAATTACACTGACAGGATCCATAAATCATGTAAGCATTTCTTAACACTATTTTTTCACTGTGAATGGTTGTTAACCTCACGCCAAACCCCCAAGCTGGAGAACAGCCTCATGTCGTCTGTCGAAAGGTCTAGGCCAGGGGAAGTCAACTACGTCTTGTGATGACGTTTGTGGAGCAAGAGCATGCGGATCCCTTGTGTGTGACGTCAGCAAGAGCGCACGGTAGTAGGGGTGTTTAGAGTACGCTAGAGCTAGGTACTAGAGGACCTATTCACTTTAGCTCTGTGGCATTTTTCAAAGTTATTGCAAGTACGCGATCCTGATAGTGTTCCCTCTGCAGAACATGTGTTAGTTCTGCAAAACATTCTTCTTCAGTTCGAATCGAGGTTTCAGGATGTGGAAAACCTTTCTCCAATGTTTAAACGTTTTGCTACCCCTAGTTAATGTCAAAGACGTTCCTTGTCGGTATCAATTGGAACTGCTAAACTTACAATGCGACGATCTGTTAAAGGACAAATACGAACGTAAAGTGGTCTTGGGTAACTTTTACAGAAATTTCTCTGAAACCAGATTCCCGAGACTTGCCGCACGGATATTATGTAATTCTGGATCGACATATGTGGCCGAACAATTTTTTTCACTAATGAAATGTGCAAAGCTCAAATCAAGAAGTACATTGTTAAATCACAACCTAAATGTAGTCTTCGATTAAATATTGCTCAAACATTACGTCCCAACATTGATACACTTGTTAAAGAAAAAGAGACAGGAAAGTCAGAATATTGTTACTGTAATCTTGTATCATCTAAGGTGCAGACGAGCTTGTATGGTAATTAATTCAGTTCATTTTTTTTATCATTTTTACTGTAGTGAATTATGTTAATTCAAATGATAGTAGCCTATTGTCTATTTTTGTCAAAGAGCATAGATTTTGTGAAAAGGCAATTGTTCTCACAGAATATAAAAATATAATTATTTATAATATGTTAAACTGCTGCGCTGTAATTAACCGATAAACTATCAAAAAAATCGGTTGATGTTTCATTAACTCGGAAACACGTATTACGTAAGTTCTAACCCCCTAAATTCCCGCTGCCCGCAATACTAAAGCCCCTCTCTTCCCCCCTGTTTACTGATGCCTACATTTCACATGCTCCTCGCAGAGATATAACGCGAGCAGTAGAGCAGTAGGCAGTGACGTCACAGAGCAAGCTTCTGTCTTCCTCTGGTCTAGGCAATTAAACACATTTATACGAGAATACGAGGTGCACGTTTTTATCAGATCGTACTATAATATGCTTATTACGAGCGACGTAACAGTATCATAATGACACTCATTTCGACATCGGAGTGGTATCGATTATTATCGAACACGGAACGATCTTGAGACATTGAAAGTAGCAGCTCAAATATGCGTCATAATTAGCCTGTATTTAAAATAAAATCATTTCTGTTGGTGTTAATTTTAATAGCATACTAAAATCAATTCATTCGTGTTGTAAAAATTCGTGTTGATTTCAAGAAATCAACCATAAGGTAGCTTCAATTTGACCGATGCCATGACCTGTCACAGCCTGACTTATCTCGTAGAATACAAGAACTACGACAATCAGCTGATGCTAAGGACATGTTGTGTTCATTGGCATTTGCTTGAGTGAATCTATAAACTCAAAATTTAAATATGTAGACTAATTATGGTGGAAAAACAGTCTTATGCAACTTTCCTCTAATGGCAATTAAGATACTCGTATGAAAATTATGAAACTAGCTTCGCTCGTTTCATAAATATACTCGTATCTTGATAAATGCCATTATAGGCTTTTCGCATAACGTACTATTATTATCAATCCTAGCCTAGTGATCCCCGTTTGCATGGTTGTGAAATTGGTTGTTAAATATGTAGAAAACTTCTAAGAATAAGAAAGCCACCTGGAGATAATAAATATTTCATTAAAATGTTTTCCTTTATATTCCTCTTCTCTGCACATTTTTATTTCTTGGAGTAAATCTACTTTTAAAATAAACACAACTTGGAAATACGTCACTTTGAAAATAACAATAACCCTTCATGACTTTTTAATATGGGATTAATGTCAAATATACACACTACCTCGTTTGAGAAACACAAAGTTAATTTTGTATTTGAAGATAGCCATTCCTAATGAATTTCTTGTCTACAAGGAAACCTTTGATAGTTCATTGGAGTACATTTCGAAAGTACACCCTTGTTAGTTGAGAAATCTAAATAAACTGATAGTGGAATTAGAGTTTCTTGTAAGCTTGCTTTAGGATAGTAATTAATTCATTCCATGATCCCCAATCAGACTTGATTTGTTGCACTGTATCACTTTGTATTCTTAATGCCTTCTACTTTAATTCAAGTTCTTTGATTCCTTCGTTGTTGTCACTTTCTCTTTAGAATTCGGCCATATTCGGTAAAAAGTACACAAAAGTTTAAACTTTAACTTCCGAATAATTTCTCTTCAGAGGGATTAACGAAAAAGTTCCTTATATTCTTCGTAGAATCAAAATTATCAGATAGTTCTATAGGATTTTAAAAAAAGTATCTTTTAGTTAAGTACATCTTTTAGTTAAGTGCATTAAGAAATAAACAACTAACATCCTCCTTAACATTAAGTACGATATATATATATATATAGAGCTTTCATTTAATATCTCTTCACTTCGAGATATTTATGATTATAATATTATGTTTCATGCTGAACTAGTAAATATATTTTGCGCTTGAAACTTTAGTTCACAATTTTCTGCACACTATAAAAATTTAATTTGATTTATTTGTCCAGTAGTATCAATAAGTCACAGAAGTTTCAACCACATAAGTCCAATTTCGTCAATTTTACAAAAGTTTCACCAAGAAGGATCAAATGTGCCAAACTTTTCCTCAGTAGATATCAGTAAGCGATTGGAGCTTTTTTAACTGATATCATATAATATCTATTTTAACCTGCATAATATATTAATTATAACTTTTATTGATGTTGAGTTTTCTGCATCTATCATTTTAGGTTAGACTAGGAATAAATACTGTAAATATCTGCAACTAGGGTAGTTCAAAATCTACCAAACTATTAATGTGGAAATTATAATTATGTTATCCGAATTAGAATGATCCACAATCTGGTAAGACAGCAAAGAAGACTAGTTAAATAGTTTAGATTTTCTAACAAATTCATTGTGACGTTTGACGTTCTACTACAAGTTCATGGCTCAATATTTATTATAGCCTAACATAGCCTGATATCATGAAGGCTCTCAATTGCACACTTAAAGTTTTAAATGAAATTTGTGATTTGCATGAAGCTATCCTGTTGGCAATAACAAACATATTATAATAACGAAATACAACGTCCTTTAAATTAGCATTTCATTTGCATTATGGTAGAATAACAAATTTAAATAAAGATTCTATGATTAGGAAGCAGTTCTGAATGATTCATGGACTTGTGCAGAACAAAATAGTTTTCTACTCACACTGAAAGCATCGGTAGTTATGAAATATTATCCACTACTATCCGTATTTTTGTATAATAACAATATAAAGGCACATGACTAACAATTCAAAACTAATCTGATATGTTACGTCACTAGTATTATGGATCTACTGTTCCTTTAAAGATGTGACTTTGTCGTAAAAAAAAATTGTTACGATATTAAAGTATACATTCTATTCTAATAGCCTAGGTCAATACAATGCAAATGAATGAAAATGTATCCTAGTATGGGAAGGATCAAGTCCAATATATGTATATGTATCTGTAAATATTATATATATATATATACATATAATGCGATTACATACATTATTATAATCAAGCGAGTTTCATGCAGTCCATGATAACAATGTTTTATTATTATTATTATTATTATTATTATTATTATTATATATGTATGTATATATATATACATATATACACACACACATAAAAGAAAACCTTTAATAGTTTATTGGATATACATTTCGAAAGTACACTCTTGTTAGTTGAGAAATCTAAATAAACTGACAGTGGAATTTGTTTTTCTTGTAAGCTTCAGTTAGGAAATTAATTCATTAATTCATTCCATGAACCCAATCAGATTTGATTTGTTGCAATGTATCACTTTGTACTCTTATTATTGCTGGGGACAGAGTACATTCAACTATACTTTAACTGCCACATGTTCAGAGGTTCCGGAAGTGGAGCAATGCCCGAAGCAGTTTGTGACATGTTGTGAGGAAGCATTTAATCTCGAGAACGCGTGAACATGGTTATATGGTGATCTCTTTGTGCACTGCAGGAAAGGCTGTGGCTTAGTAAAGCAGGTCATGCGTAAAGAATAAGCCACCGGTCTTGAAGGCTGCCTTGGATAGCAGTCATATGTTGACCACTTCACTCTAGCTCTGACCCAGATCCTTCCGTCCGAACGGCAACAGCTCTTTTACACACGCCCAGGGAACTATGTAATTATTAATCTCAAATTATTTTATTTACTTCTAACTCACATAGTTGGAGAGATGTGAACACAGAAATGTAATAAGCTGATCGATTACATACGTAATAAGCGAGTTTCATGCAGTCCATAATAACAATCCTTTATTATTACAGTATTTTTACTCTACCAGTATAATACGAGGCACACATTGTAGATGGCCTCCTATATTGACATAAATTTGTATAGCCTACATGAAATCAAATATTATCTACTTCCCCCGCAATTATTTACTCAACTGCTAGATGTTTTGTTTAAATTATTTATTTAACAGAAAAATAATTAAAACATTTATTAACACAGACATCGATTTTACATAAATGTTCCATCCTGTTTGCCTCCTTTTACATGCTTAGGGCCTATGGTAAGCATTCATATTTCTCAACTAAAAATACAAAGCCTACAGCTATGAATAACGTATCAGTGGATATAATTTTTTACCGACTTCTGATATAGCATACTCGTTGGAACACAATCAGACTGAAATAACTGAAAATGCTGTCCCTGCAGTACGACTTCTTATTTTACATCAAAATGTGAAGTGAGAAAATGGTATTCCCTATGTCCAGGGCAGAGAAAGTTATGTGACTGCATTACAATGTGCATCATTTTCGTGGATTTCATTCTTCAATATTTTTATTTACATCAATGAATTCTATCGACATCATCTCTAATTCCTCAAAGTCCCATATAATTTATTTCCAAAGCTACCTATGAACACTGCCAACAATACACTGTCTTCATGAGAACTGTACATGGAATTTGATTTTGATTTGATAATACTGTGTAAAAAGGTATTAGGTATCGGCTGCGCCTCGGGTTATCAATCTGTTTCCTCGACCCGTAAACGTGCCTTACGGCACTTGTATCGCAATATACTATAGTATGTTACATGGTATTAATACACTCTTCCTGTTAAAGGAGGTGTCCAAAATGTCGTCCTTCCACCTGGATGCAATACTGCACTCGTCTATGCAGTGAGTTTCGAATTCTTTCAAACACCTTAAAGCGCTAGCTTGTAAAGCAGTATGAATCACAGGAAACTGAAAAGACAAGTAAAGACAAAAGAAAACAAAAATTTATTAACAGTTTACAAGAGGTGCTCGAAAGGCTTTTAATATGACACCAAAATTTAAAAAAATTCCAAGCAGGTTAAAGCAGGAGAACGCGGTGGCCAGAGAATAGGACTGCCCCGTCCTATCCATTGCTGGCCGTAGACAGCGTCCAGGTGATTCCTGACGTTTCGACACACACAATCCTATACGAAATCTGTGTGTCGAAACGTCAGGAATCACCTGGACGCTGTCTACGGCCAGCATTGGATAGGATGGGGCGGTCCAGTTCCCTGGCCACCGCGTTCTCCTGATTTAACCTGCTTGGATTTTTTTTTCTTTTGGGGTCATATTAAAAGCCTTTCGATCACCTCTTGTAAATTGTTAATTAATTGTTGCTTTCGTTTGTCTTTACTTGTCTTTTCAATTTCCTGTGATTCATACTGCTTTACAGGCTAGTGCTTTAATGTGTCATTACCGCACACACATTCCTATACGAAATATGCTTATTTAGGTCCCCTCTATCTACCTTTAGAGTTTTGACATATAGTTTAGGACCACTCTGTATATCAATGAAGTCAATGATCAGGCTCCATGATAACACTGTTGTTTGCAGTTCAAATAGATGAATTGAGAAATGTAATGATTACTGGATGTGACGCAACAGATAAAATTAGAGAAGCTATCAATAGAAATAGTTCCTATAAATCAACAATAGCTATAGATATCCACGTATCTGATGGACTCGTGTAACTTTATTTACCAGGGTGTGGAAAATACTATTTTCTCACTTCACATTCTGATATAGAGCATATTGTGGAGAGTGCATATTCGGTTGTCTCAGCCTGACACACAAGCAAGAAATGACCAATCTTTTTTTGTGGGGGGGATTAAGGTTGAATGTTCTAAACTCTCCCACGGGTTTACTGTAAAAACATTGTAAGTAGCCTATTATGTGTGTATGTGTTATTTAATGAACAGCCAAGATACTTTAATTTCAAGCAATCAAGTAATCTGTGACATTGCGTCATTGATTTATTACAGTTGAAATAATTCTCGACCTCAACATTTAACGCCTACGTTCCCTTTGTAGGAATTTCAAGTTGTGTTGAAACTCTTCCTTATGTCAATGCTAAAGACACGAGCAGATGGTAAGTTCTATCTTCTTGCAAGCTCGAGATACACGCATACACAAAGGTAATTGGGGTGAAGAGAGATGTAAACAAAATAATTATGTCGTTGTGAGAACCCTTTACGTATGTCACAAGAAACGACAGTAGTCGTGGCATATGTCTCAAACTACATTACAATTATGAAGGGAACTCAGGTAATTATTAGGTTTTACGGAGGACCAGGTAATTATACCACTTAAGATTAAACAAGGAGACAATGGACTGTAGGTAGCTAGAACAGAGATTTAGATTTGAAGTTTTGCAATAATATATATTCAGGAAACCTGAACTCTGAATAAGAATACAACACTTGATATAATAAAATATATATGAATTAATACAGTTACTATTATAGGAACAAGCAGATGCTCCCGCCCGATAATGTATGAAAGCGCTAGACAAAGCACTGTTCACTGCACGTGTTGGCTAGGTTACAAGACAATGGAAAGATTGTAAATTACACTAAAAATACAATGTGATTCCCGAAATTTCACACGCAGGCTGCTTAAACAATACAAGAGCCGATTGGTGTGGAGTTGCAGATGAGTATTAATAATATAGAGCGAAAACTGTCCCGACAACTAGGAGCAATTGTGACGCGGTCTATATACTATGACTTCTCGATCCCAATTGAGTAACACTGCAACTGGCGTGGTAACGCTACCACGCTCACACCTGCAGGAAATGAGTAACTCAGCGCGGCAAATAATTGGCGGTAGCGCCAATTAACACAGAGGCTAATTTGAAATACTATAACTTATAGACTCTTGATCTAACAAATTCCCTTATTTAAATAATTGGTTAAAATCTAATATACTGCATTATTAACCTATAAATAGTGTAGTTAATTGTGAAGGAATAAGAGTAAAGATCTCCGAAATCGTTGGACTCCTTCAAATAGCTGCATTAGCCCCATCTTATACTTTCCCACTAAATTTTCCGAAATTTAGTCAATCTGTATAACAGAAGTGGTATGTGAAGAAACAGTATATGAAATGTCGTATAGATCAAATCCTGTATGTGAAAAGTCCTGTCAGTCCGTGGTTTTATCAAGTTAAGTGTTATATAATTGCACTGCTTTGATAACAATACAGTTTTCTTGGGAGGAGTAAAGAAAAAGAAAAACCCCTCCTATAGGATGAGAGTATATTATCATTTATTGACAACTCAATATCCCGTATACGTAGAAAGAAACACAATGTTGTTCGTTAGTGGCATTGCATCTCGCAAAGCAGATAGATCTAACACTTGGAATTTCAAATTTCAATATCAATTGCAAGTTATATTATCGGTCATCACTTTAATGCATAGTGTATGCTACAGGATACAAGAATTTTCCTTAAAACTGTGATAAATTAACGGAAAATCACTCGGAAAAATATTTCACATGCGTGTAAGTAAAATTTACAGAATAGGATACAAGAAATAAACCTTGAACCTTAACATTACGTTAACTCTTTTGTTTGCACTCCTGCACGAAATTAGATCTGCGTGAGAAAATATGTTTAGTGGATTTATGGGTTAGCACTGAAAATGTGGTTCTTGTACTACAAAATAAATTCTGGAGCAGACACGTCTATTATTCGAACATTAGTGGTCGCCTAGCCTTCTCTGTCAACCACGGCATTTTTCTCATATCTGGCTATATAAATACTAGAGATGTATACACTTGATATAAGTTTTAATTTTTGTTGCAAATGTATTTTAAATTTTGAAAAATACAAAATACGGTAATTTATTATTATGTATAGGCTAATGCACACCGTAAAAAGAAATTATCACGGTTTATCATTAAAACTGATGCATTGTAACCCCAAATTATGTTATTAAATTTTATTTTGGTAGGCTAGCATTCAAATCCCTCAATTACAAGCTTTTCGTGTTCTTATTTTCCAAAACTTTCATTAGGAGGTTCTTTCAATTTCTCCTCCATAAGATTTTTCTGAATTTGCTTTACACAACAAATTAGAGAGGAACTCATAAATGATTACACATTGATTTTGATAAACGACGATTTCTTAAACAATGGAGAGCACGTGCAATTTTGTTTATATTGCCGGTCGCTTGATTGACTCTGTCAAACCAGTAACGCACTGACTCCTTCGATCTCCTTCTCCGCAAGATTTTTTCTGAATATTGCTCCATAGAGCAGGTTAGAGGAAAAATAATAAGTGATTACTTGTAATAATAGAGCAATTTTGGTAAACAAAACTTTTATAAACAGTGAATAGCACCTGGATTTTACTTACATTGCTGGTCGCGTCAGTCACTCACTGACTAGATTAAACTTATTCTTAACATAATTATGACTCCTGCTAACTCGCTGACTGCTGATGACTCCTCATGAAATAAATGGTGCAAAATATGTTGCACAAACTTACTCGCATATACGTGTTAAAAGCAAGCACAGAAAAAAGTAAATTATAGAGACAATTAAATTTTATTTATTACATTTTCATAAAACTAACAAGTATCTAGAACGAAAAACATCAGAGCCGATCTTTGTGTTCAATGCTTTTACTGTGAAATAATAATAATAATAATAATAATAATAATCATCATCATCATCATCAATGGCAGAGGATGGATATTTTGAGTGGGTGTACTACACACCAGTCAATAAATTTTCCTTTTCTAAGTAGATCATGCTTTGACAAAATTTATTATCTGCCCATAAGATAAATCAAGTCCTACAAATCCGGCGTTTGCCTTTGCGAATGAGGAAACCATGAAAAACCCAAGTCAATTTTTGCGGCCACGAGGATTGATTTGAACCGTGGACCTCTTCTCTATTAGCATCTACCACCTCGTTGTAATTGGTTTTCGTGTGTTCATTACGACTGAGCAAAATTTTCTGATTTCACAACAATAATTAGAATGTTCTGAAATTCGCATTTAAACCGCACGTAATTCGTTTCTATCTTAATATCTATTAATTGTTTAAGGAAATGTGTTAAACAAAAAATGTTCATTTTACTTTTCTCTACAATTCTACTGTTATTGGTTTTCATGTATCGCCTGCCGTAATGGAGATTATCTAGAAAAATTGAAAATGGGTATGAGTAAAGTACCCCCAAGTCATTTTTGCAGAAAAACGGATATAGCCTTTTTATTTGTATTAGATAAGAGTTTGCAATTTTAAATTTTAGTTAAAATCGTTAGAGCAAATTTTTCAAAAATCAAAATTTGTCAAAAAATTGTCATGAAAAGTACTTTTAATATTTCAGTTAAAAAAAAACTCAAATTCCGGGCGGTTCGATAAAATTCCGAAAAAAAGTCCGGAATTCAATAAACGAAGTAAATACAATGAACCGTTTACCCGCTGTGCTTGTCCACAGACTGACGGACAGACGGACAGACGGCATTCCAAAAATACTTTCTTCTGTTCCTAGGCATCGTGAAACATGTATTTCCGGTGCTATCTCGATTTCGATTTTTTTGACACGATCAGAATACGCGGAAAGTAAAAACATTCAATATGAAGATAATCCATAAGTCAGTTTCCAGCAAGACTATTTTAAGTGTATTCTAGGAGATAAGTAACGAACGGTGGTTGACTCAGTATACCGGCCCGCCTGGTCGAGAGTTAAGAAGTCTGTGTATACTGGAAGTTCGTTCCTATTTCTTTAGTCTTAAAACACCCTCCCCACTATATTTAATTTACGTGTTAATAACATTATTTACAGATTAGCGAAAAGGGACAAGTATAAAGATTGAACCAATAACCTTATTTTGAGAATTGAATAAGAAGTTCATACAATTAGAGAATATCTTGTCATTGAAATAGAAAGTTCATTCCTATTCTTGACACATTTCTAACTATATTGAATTTATGTATTACCATTAACGTTAGTTTCAGAGTAGGGAGAAGGGAGAGAATTGTACTCGTATATTACCAAGTTCAGTTTTGCGCTCGCTCTGTTGTTGGCAGCTTCAGAGATAATCTCCCTTCTACCTTGCATATTCAGTGAATGGGGAAGAAACTAAATTATTTCTTCTTATTGCTCTGCCCATATCTTGTCGTTAGAAGCAAAGCAGATGACAATATTGCCTCAGCAGCTCATACTCTTCCGCTTGACCTACCATCTGCCTCACACCACACCCCCACTACAAACCATGTGAAGAGACAGCGCTGGATACTGGTCCCCTGGTTGTGCAGATTGTATTAAATGCACAAAGAGAAATAAAGAACACAACTTCTTCATATCAACATCTGGAATCCGCATATAAAAACTAAAGTCAATATTGTGGTCTAACTCAAAAGCTCTGGGGGTTCCTGGAGGCTGTGGCTACAGAATTTCTAGAGAATTTGAATAGTAAGTCGGGCATCGAGGACTAGCCTACTATCAGTGCTATCGGTGCCATTAGAGGCTGAGTAACCTAAGTTTGTGTTAAGAATAAAATATATGATCTTGCAATGTTTAATATTCCTATATTTTCATCTGTTTTTTTAAACTATGGAAACCCATCACTGTTTCTTAAAAACCCAGTAATTGCTTTAATAGCCTATGTCTAAAAAATAAAGTTGTTGATAATCTGAGGCTTTGCTCCCGATGTCATTATGACACATTCTTCATCATCCCCTTACTCCCACAACGACAACCATACACCATTAGAGGCTGAGTAACCTAAGTCTGTGTTAAGAGTAAAATGGGAACTTTCTTGCATTAACTTCTTACATTCCTCTTTCTAGTTCAAAAAGTCATATGACATAAATGTTAGAAATGGAAGTGAAACTGTATGGAACCTAGTAATATGGTTCTTTAATGGAACAGGAAAATAAGAGCTAGAATAAGAACTCCAGCCGGGTGTATAGAACTTTGTGAAAATCTATTTATCTTAAATCACTGTATTTATAATGCTGTAGTTTCCGTTAAACATATTCACGTATTAATTAATTTTAAATAAATAGGACCTAAATTGTTATCATTCTCCATGGATAAATTGTAATCGAACGCTATTAAACCATTAGTAACTTAATACTTTACATGATACCATTCGATTGAAAGAGGAATGTAAGTAGAAAATTAAAACCCGTGGCGCTACACCTCTTGTGGGATTACGCGTATCTTCCGATCGCTGCGTCATCTAAATAGGAAGAGTGCACACTGTTCCAGGTCTCCCTACCTTGGAAAAATCCTTGGAATTATTTCGAATTGAACACAGACCTATGGAACCATATTCAGCAAAGGTCACCAGTAGACTACGCAGACGGTCAATTGCAATTATAATTGTATAGTTAACAATATAATTACATTATAAGACACATTATTTAGAAAACCATAACAACTAATGTCGTTGTCTCACTTTACAAATTTACTAAAATTTATTCAATACTATCTGGTTACCCGTTCTTCGTGGGGTGAAAAAGTGTTTTTTACGGTTTTGAGCCTACCTGAGAAACATGAAGGGGATGTAACGGTACTTCGTTTTTAAAATCATGACGTTCTTTCGGGGTTTGAATAAGTTTATTTGTTATTGTGTAAGTATTATTTCAAAATGTCACCCATGTATGTATGCTACTATCAAATGTTCTATAAAATGCGAGAGCAATGTCGTCTGTGCTAGAAAATAGGTCTGTTTAAGCCTGGAAACATAGATTAGACTTAGATGCTTCAACTCACTTCGCCCAACGCTCTAGCGAGTCTGAAAAATCAATGGGAATCCATACTTTAGGTTATTTTCTCATAAATGTATAAGCCTATTTCTTTAAATACTGTATAATATTAAAATTGAATTTATGGAGAGCATCAAAAATATTCAGAGCCAGAGAACGTTATAATTTGTTGGAATAAACTTTTTTATATAATGGAAAGTTCCGCCTAACTTACATAAATTAAACCAATCACGTCATATTGCCATTGCACCATTTCTACTTTCCAACACTTTCAGGAATATAAGGCTCTAACACTAAATCAGCAATTATAGTTAGAAATTGGGGCACCGCATCAAGCATAGCTAACATGCATGAGGATGTGAAAGCAAATAAATATTATATCGAATAGCATAGAACTTGCCTATTGACCAAACAGCATCCCATACATAATTGTAATCTTCATAGTAACGGTAACTATACCAATGTACCTATTGCTACAGTGTAATCACAAATTTCTCCCATGTTTTTCTTTTTCAAATTTTCGTAACAAAAGCTGAAAAGGCTCAAGTAACAGTATTTTATTATTCTCTGTGCTTTCCTGGCCATCACACAATCCAACCTATGAATAAGGATTCAGAGCAACGAGGTGGCCATTGAATTCGACAGAGATATTTATTTTTTGTTTATGCCACCATGATCTTGGAATCACACAACATAGCTAAGTGTAAAAAAAAATAAAAAAAAATAATAATAATAATAATAAAGTAGGAATTTCAGAAGTGTTGATATCTGTTTATGAAACAAAATTTGTCATCACACTGCTAATTGCTAGTTTTTACACTCCTACTTAACAACTGCTAGAAACATATTTTTTATGAAACAGGCCCTATGGAGCGAGAAAGCCGTATCTTGGGTTTGTTTAAAAGTAGGTCATGAATATTAATTTTCATCTGTTTATATTGTTTTTCTGTATTGGCAAATGTTCATGTTACTTGATATTGAATTTTAATTATTGTAATATTAGATGAAATGTAGAGAATGAGCCAGTCCTATAGCCTTTCTTGGTACAAAAACTATGTTCATGCATAATTTCCACTCTTTCAAGTTAGTAGTTTTTGCGACAAATCGATTCAGACAGAGATGGACTATTAGATATAAGCATATGTATGATTCATAATCGATTATACAACATATTTTGTTTTGTTTTGGTTTGTTGGCTAGTGACGAGAATAATATGTCAGTGTATTTTCTTGATTAATGGAATAACTAAATATATGCATGGCTTATTATTAACAATAACTTATTCACAGTTGATTATTTTGAATTGAATAAATTAATTTAAGAATTTTTGAATGAGTATTTTTTAAAGATCTTTTGAAATATAAAAATAGCAAAAATGAACATACCCCTGCATTAATATACTCGTAGGAGTACTATTTTAACATACCTTGATTTCCTAAAGCTAGCTGCTTTACAATATGACGTATTCTTTACACTAGAAAGGTCTATATCATTTTAAGAAATCTTTCAAACATATCTACATAAATAATATAATTTAAGCAAATTTCTACAATAAACAGAACTTTATTGACTGGATGTAACATCATGGGCAGACTCCACGCAGTACATCTTTGCTGACGAAGTTGCCGCATAAGCAAGGCGCTTCATGTATTTATGGATGTTTCAGGAGTGTGAGTTGGCACTATAAACTTCAATTGAGCTCGGATCAGGAAATAAACCAGCACAGAATCAAGTCATGTTTGTTCCTTCCTCCCACAAAAGACTGCTTATTTGGTAAATATAACGAAATGTCTTAATTCCTTCCTACCTTTCTACCTTACTCACACAATCGCACTTCACTTCAATGGGAATAACCTGAAGAAAGACGCTACGTCTAATAGCAATAGAATTGATTCATGCTTTTTATTCCTCGTTTGAGATTAATGTAGTAAGACTAAGTACTCACAGCTGCAATTATTTTGTTCTTCCTTTTTATTTATTTATGTTATGTTTAGCTTGAGATTATAGTTTAAATATATTTATAGCAAGAATAAAGAACATAAACTTCGCTTCTCAAGTTCTCAAAGTGACGATAAATTGTCCCATTATTTATTTATCAAAGTAAGCTGGTACGGAAAGGAACGGGTGAGGGGTGAAGTGGACAGTTTAGTTTTGAAGAGAGGTTCTGCCAGAGGGGAAGACTAACCAACATGAAGAATGAAGCAGTGGACTAGTATTGGAGTTTTTAAAACATTTAGAATACAATAAAAAATACACAGATCCCACATATTTTAAAAACAAGAAACCACTTCAATAAATGTAATTTAATTTTCTTGAATTTTATTATCTAATCACTCAACACATTTATTTTTAAAAAGGGGGATTAGGCTAAAAGTTGAGCCAGATTTTTTGGGATGGACCAGGGCCCACCTAGGCTCCCTTTTGGCGCCACCCTAAGTCTGATATGCAACCCTAGGACCACTATTGATAAACACTATGTTTCACTTTACCAATATCTGATCTCATTGCATAGTGTAAAAAATAGTAAAGTAAAAGTAAAGTGATTCCTATACAGGCCATGGAGGCCCAGAGGGTTCCAGGAGGTTGAGACTCCCAGATTTTGTAGAGTTATTATTAACAATCTTCGAAATTGTAAGAGGAGGAAATCCTGCTGATAGATGTCTTAAAATTAAGGATGCCAGTAGGACACAGCCAAATAACAATAATTCTAAGAACTATATATTTTTAGGAAGATAATATTTTCTTAATTTTCCATATTCGTATTTTTTAATGAATTTTAAAGCAGGGCTCCCTTCCTATTTATTGAAACGTTCAGAATACAAATGGTTATGAACAATATGGAGCGAGTCTTGTAGTATGTTTAAGGCCAATTCCTGTAATGTGGCTGAAGACAGTAAATCAAAACGGAAAAAAATTATACAAAATTTTGAAATTGTCCCTCTCGCCCCAAATAGCAAGCCAACCACTTCCCAATCTCTTATCCCATACTTCTTCAAGTATCGAAATTAAACGGGAATTTAGCCAAAAATACCATGTTGGAGGGCATGTGGGCCATAGGTGGACAAAATTCTAAAGTTTTAGGTTGACAATGAGGTCCTACTGTAAAGAGATAATACTTTCGCATAACTGTAGAAAAACGTCCATTCTAGAGAAACATGATACTAACCAACTTTTGAAAAAAATTCGACAAAAGAAGTTCTGCGATCTTCTATAAATTACTACATTTTTACCCCTTTCAAAACTTTTTACTGTACTAAACTTTTTACCACGTTATACTATGGTAATAATCGGAATACAAAATTTAACGGTCAAGAGGTCATATCTCATCAATCAGAGCAGAGTAATTAGTAATATTAGAAATGTGTTGTAAGGCAAATTACCATAATAATCATTCATATACTGGGACAACACGTGCACGACAATCATTAACCTTTACAACACCTGTTGGTGTCATGGTGATCTCCATGTTGTGATGGAAGAGAATTTGTTGTGTACTGGCGCATTATGCTATGGGAATACTCAATTGGGAGTTGGAGATGAAATAACTATTCCAAAGCACAATTTCCTTAATTCTAAATAATTTTAGATTGGTTGATCTTATTGAAAATGTGATAAAATAATTTTTAGGTGTATATCTAAGGAAAATCAACCGAAATCTTAAATTTAGAGAAAGTATAATTTTCTGGTTTTATTTCTCATTTGTATTTTATTTAGGGATCTAGGGAGGGCATAATTATTTACAGAGCAATGTCAAGATGTTAGGGAAAACGGAAAAACTGTTTTTCGGTTAATAATTATTTTCCGTAGGGTTTAATTTGATAAATATATTTTCGCATGTGATATTAGACTGAGTATTGATTGAATTTGGAATCTTGTAAAACATACTCTTGTGATAAAGTCGAGAATGCTTTGGCTTGTTGCGTAACAAGTCAGCGTCATAATGATAAAAATAATTTCTGGGTCGAGAACAATAAGTCCGTGTTCTTGTTTGATATTACGAGTATTTTGCTCGCGGAATATGGCGGTCTTTTGTCTAGTTCTTGTCTTGGATAGACTTCGGTTCAGAGTTCTACATCTGCGGGTGGGAGTCGACATGTCGTCTCTCAGGATGAAAGCTGAGAATCTGCGCGAGTTTTCTTGGATCATCCGGACTTAGGCATTCTTCGAACTTTCAGATCAGCGCCATCAAATGGATTATACTGCAGTATCTTTTTGAAGTGAAATTTCTTTAGGCGCGCTAGGAGTAAATCGAGAGCTAATCCAAAGTTGCGTTACGCTCCAGCGTTAGGAACAAAATCGTCACGAAAGTAGTAGGGCTAAGTAGCAAGCATAAAGTTGTTATCGAAAGAGTGGGGCCACGGGAGCGCGCAGGGGAAAGGTACCAGACATTGAGTGGGGGCTGCTTCGAGCTAGTGGCGTGGTGAGCCCTTCACCATTATAGATGGCTCTACTCGTTGCGTGAGCATCGTTTACACGTCACTAACGTTCTCGGAAACTTAACCAAACACAGTGGCTACGATCAGTGATAGTTTGGGCATTAGTTCATCGCAACTGTGTTATTGTTTTATACGTATTCGATTTAGAATACCGAAAAAGTGAATTTCTTATTTTGTTCATATGATTTCCTTCTTCCGTTCGATATGATTATAGGTATTCCTCTATTTCACTCTCAACGTTGCCAAAGAAGTTTCACTTCTGTCGCGTGGCGTTCCAAGCACCCGATTTTTTCTTTGAATTATCGTTTCAGTTTCATGATGGAATGACTAAGGTGATTCCAAAAAATTGTGTAATTTTGTTGTTTATCTGAGAAGATAATTAATTTATGTGTTAATCTGGTTAGTATGCGGGACATGTTAAGTATTTATATCGTTCTTAGCTAATCCGGAATGATTTGTCTGGAATAGATAATTCGGCGGGGGAAATTTAGGTGTAGTCATTGCTTATGCTTGAAACTTAGTATTATTTAGTTTATAGAGGATTAAATATGAAAGAAAAGCATCTTCAGTGTTAAATAATCAATGAAGATTGTTTCTTTAATAAATTGTGGATAGATATTTTCTGAAAATAGTGTATTAAATTAGATTTTTGATCCTTTCCTAAGTCCTGTGGATCTCGACCTCAGAAGTACTGGGATCGAGATGGTGCAGGGCACACATTTGTTTCTGATTTTGTCTGATGTTTCTCTCAGGCTAAATAGCATGGCTTGGCTTCAGCTGTTTGTTGAGTGGTTTATTTCAGACACTGGGGACAGCATTTTTAAATCAAGATTCTGCTAGGCTAAAAAGTTCACTCTCATTATCTTCACTACCTTTGTAGCAACAAAATACTGTTCGTCGCCAAAATGGTTTGTAACACGGATTTTAACAATCTCTTTAGAATGTAAGACATATTATATGGTTGAAGCTTTCCGGGTTTTCCGCAAAACAAACCTTCATATAAAAGGAGAGAAAATATGCCTACACAATTATCGACCTATTATCATAGTTCTTCCAGCGTTCTCCAAAATTGTAGAAAAAATACGCAATACAAAAATTGCATCATTTCCTAAATTATCAGAAATGTCACTCGGAATACTAGCATGGTTTTGTTTATAAAAAATCACCCACTATTGAGGTATTTTCGAGCTTGGAAAAAATTCACCAGTAACTGAATGAAGGTAAACATAGATTAGCCGTATTCGTTGACTTTTCGAAAGCTTTTGATTGTACTCAACATGATATCCTCTTTGAAAAACAAATTATGAATGGATAGAATCCTATCTCTTTATGAGAAAGCAAATAGCAGAGGTACTACATAAATATGATAAATCTAGGTCTATTTTAACGCCAGTAACAAAAAGATTCACACAGGGATAAATTTTAGGCCCATTACTTTTTCTTCTGTACATAAAAATGATCTTTCTTTACAGCTCACTGATAACCCAACAATAACATTCACAGATGACACTGTACAACATGAAAAATGTCCTTTAGATAAAAATATGAGTTTCTTGGCTGAAAATAACGAATGTGTACCTGTATTAGTTTTTGTTTACCACGCTCTATTTCCCAAAAAATTCACATTTTTTCTTTTATTTTGCCTGGCAGAGTTAAGGCCATAGGGTCTTATCTTCCACTCAACCAGGATGAATACAAAATACATTAAATACGTAAGGATACAGGGATACAATAAATAATTCTGCTTTCTCTGTGATTGGGACAGCCGTGACAGAAAAATCACTACATCCGTAAACAATGGCTTCCAAGAAAAAAATAATTCCTGGCATCTAAAACATATCAGTTATCACATAAACCACTTGTGAATCCGCAATGTGTCTTTTTTCCACCATTGCACATTAAACTCGGTTTGATGAAAATATTTGTAAAAGCTCTGGACAGAGGAGGAGTGGTTTTCTTGCATCTCAGGAACAAATTCAAACATTTGAGTGAGGCAAAGGTAAAAGAAGAGGATTTTATTGGCCCACAAATTAAAACAGTCTTTCGTGGTGAAGAGTTTGAAAATAACAAAAACGGTACGTGATGGACCATTTTGGTTTTAACATATGAATCAAGAGCCTTTTGTTTATACAGAATCACATAGTTTCATTTAAAGGACATAAAAACGTTCAAATTTCTTGTACAGTGTGATTGTACCATAATTATTATTCAAGGTGACTTGATGACATCAACATTTCAGTCCTTCGTGCAATATTTAATTTACATAACTGGTGTACTAACAATAGTTTAGCTATTAGTACATGCATAACTAAATTAATTTTAATTAAATCTATAATCTGTATAGATATAGCGATCAGCAATTCCATAGCGCTTAGCAATACGAAAATTGAAGAAGTGGCAAACTCTAAAATTCTACGGTTGACAATAGATTGTCATTTAAATTGGAAGGTACGCAAATACTCAATTTGTATAAATATTTATCTAGTTCTACTTATTCACTTGTTAAGCTAGCATATTATGGCAATAAGGAACAGCTTTTTTTCATGCCAGTACTGCTATGTATATTCTAGAATAAAATTTAACATTATTGGGGAGTAGCGGATCAATTCCTCATAAACAGAATCTTGTCTTACAAAAACGCATAATAAATAACATTTATAACTCCAAGCCCCTTGATTCCTTCAGTACTCTTAAGATCCTCCCAGTGCCATGTATCTTTATTTTTGAAGGCTCCCTTTCCTCTTATTCACATGGAGACATTTTCAAAATAAATTCAATATTTTTTATCTGACATAAAGAACAGTATAGCACTGTCGAAACACTCTACCTATCTTTATGCATCGTCTCCAAACTACTTATGTTCTAAAATATTAAATTCACTTCTCTCTTACATCGCAACACAAAAATCGAAGGTTTCATTTAAGAGAATCCTCCACTCCTTTCTTTTAGAAAACCGTCTCTATAATATAAACATTTATTATTCTTGGTAATACTTTGCACGTCTTTATAAAGTTCATAATTTCTATTTAATTATATTACCAAGATTAAGTTATATTTATTCACAGATTAATTTTCTATATATAGGACAAATTTAAATGTGCAATATCTAAACGTTTAGTATGGATAAAATAGAAAAGTTTTTAAATAAAATGAGTATTGTTAAAATATAAACGTTTTTAAAGAAAATGAGTATTAATAAATCAACCAATATGGCAACATAATACTGAAACACAAGATTTTTTAGACTGAAGATGGTATAAAAATATATACCGAAATGTACATCTCTAATTAACCACCAATGAATACAATCTAATACTCTTTTACGATAGGGTTCGATTTCGTGGGCCGTATATCAGCTACCAAAAGAATTACTAATAATATTGAAATATCAATCACTACCATTGAAAGTAAATTGAAAAATTCAAAGTTGAAAGTAGTAGTAAGTCATGTGTAATTGTTAGCACTCTTGACATTCATAAAGCGGTAACTGATAAACAGTGCTCACGAAGTCGGGGAATGATGGTAGTAGTTTTCGCCCTAGTCGGGGCTTCAGTTTCAGTAGAAAAAATAAGGTACAAGTTCACAAAATTTAATTGAAAATTAAATTTATTCTTTAAATTAAAAAATTATCTACCCTTTAAAATAAGTAAAACAAAATATTCAACATGTTCTATTCTCAGAAGAGAAATAATACAAAGTTTTTCAGATTTCACAAAAGTTTAATTTATCAATATTGTGAATTTAGTTTCATTAGAAGTGCAAACAAATATGTAATTTCATTTTGAAATTTGCTTAGATTCAGAACTGACTTCTTTTCCAATTTTCTAATTTCTCTTAAGTAATTGGAAAAAATAACTAAATTCTCTATTTCTTTTATCATACACACAAAAAAACTAAGTTTCAGGCCTGTAAAAGTCTTTCTAGAAGGCCTGTATAGACAAAGGTAATGTGTGATGGAGATAGACTTAATTGAAGTACATAGGCTATCTTAATAGAACAAATAAATACGGGGATTGGCCCCGGTCTCACCAAATAAGTTGCTGGTCCATTCACAAATTTCACACTTTTTGTTGTATTTCTTTCTTCATCCGATGACGTCACTGCTAGCTGGCGATACCACGTAATTCTCTCGTTGCGCAATCCTGGATATTCCTGGATATTCATGGACGGCTGCATACATTAATGTAGACACAATTCTTGAAATCTGACCGCTAGCTTTGTAGGTTCTGTTGTACAGTTTTGATATAAGAATAGTTGAAAAACTCACTAAAGACAATATGCACTGTTCAAAACCATAGGTACAAATTTTACCTGTATAAAGTTCTTTTTCTTGAAGGCACATCAAACAATTATTGGTCCTTGGTGCCCTACACACAAAAAAGTTCGTTGAGTTGAAACATGTTAGCATTTTTTTTAACACAAAGTTCATTGCGTCAGAGCACGTTAAAGTTAATCTAACATGGATGCCTGTGTGACGCATTTTGATAACATGACGAGCATACGAAAATACTATATTTTCGTCGTTATTGTCTTTAATGTTTATACAGAAAAGTTGCTAATCGCCAGTACATTAGAAAGTCACTAACATAGGTACTGACACGAAGCACTTCTGTCTGTAGTTCAACTGATTTGATGAACACAATAGTCATTGCTTCTTCACTTTGCGTAACATAGATGCAGTTTGCACAGAAATTCACAATGCTGGCACATTAGGAGCACTAACATGGGTGCCGATGTGACTAGATTTCTTCGTTTTAGTAGATTCTCCAAGCCACTTGCTTGGGAGCTACACTGCATCACATCACGAGGAAGACTTTCCGTAGAACTGAATAGGCCTAATGGTGTACATTATACTTCACCAAGCCATTTGCTTGGAATTTAGACTGCACCACATCAAGAGGAAGACTTGAGAAGAATGAAAAATGGCGAACATGGACTTCTCCTTCATGCTCGAAGAGAAGCTTCCAGAACCGGAACTGCTCTAATCAGTTGAGAGTTTTTATGTCAAAAAATTATCTTCTTATGTTTATAAGCAAGATTTGCTTTAAGAGAATATTTTAGAGTGTATAATAATCGAAGGAAAGCTTTCTGCTTATTTATTTAACTCTTTAATTCTTGATAATGAAAGCTATGAAGAAAATAAATGTCATTTTTACTACTTTCAATATATACGCATAAAGCCAATCTAGTAGAAAATCTTCTCGAATATTATTTCAACAATTTAACAAAATAAATAAAATTGATATTTTTACTACTATCCGTTCACGTGCGTGAACACGATAGTAATCTTTACACGTGTTAACTACACGCCTATCTTTCAACTAAGGTTAGAATTACCAGAAGAAAAATTTGTGACGTACATAATATAATTATGGTATAATTATATTATGGTATCCATGTATTTGACTGCATGTAAGTTTTATCAGTTTTTAGCTTACTAAAGAGCAATAGGCCTACGAAAGTAAATAGTATTATAAAAATTTTTTTGCAATTGCCTTAATTTTACATTAAAAAAATTCCACAATTATATTAAGTGACAAGATAATATGCCGATGTAGAAAGTTTTTACTATTGAACTTCAAGATAAAAACTAACATATAATGTTTGAGTTATTTTTATACTAGTAGATGTGGATATTTCTGAAAAACATATATATGCGAACCTTCTTTGATTTTACCAGGCCCAATTAGCTTTAACTTGTGGATCCTTTTAAAAACATATATGTGTATTTTCTATGATTTTAACAAGCCTTATTACTTATTTATTGAATATCCACATTACGCAAAACCCTATTTCACCCGAAAGTACATTAGGGTTGGAGATGTCACAAATGTTACTTTATAGTAAGTTATCCTGATATTGGAATCTGAAGGCATGCTATGTTTCATGTCTATTATACACTATTTACAATACTGTACAGTTCTTACCAGGCGTAATGTCTACAATAGTCCTACAGTTTCCTATGTCTTACGATATGGTAAGTCTTAAGTTAAAGTTAATTATGTGAATTCGTTTTTATATAAACATAACCGTATATTATAAAATGTAGATAAGATATTGTTGGAATAAATAGCTTAACTAAGCAAAATAAATTAATTGTGCAATACATTAAGTTAGACATGTAATACCCCAATGACTGAATAAAAGTGTGAGAGTTAAAGCTTCGAAAATTTTATATTTACAAACGATTGAAAAAGTTGTGTCCGTTTTTGTCAGCAAGGACGTGTCCAATGGGACTGACATACTCTAAGTCTATTCTGTTCAGACACAAAAGAAGTTCAATCCTCTCCAATTCATAACATGGACACGTATACAATATATGTTCAACTGTTTCATCTTGCTGACCGCACTTGCAGTTGGCAGTGTTTGGGATCCGAAATCAGTGAAGATATTGCATGAATTTTCCATGTCCAGTCAGAAACTGTGTCAGAACAAAATTCGGCTTGAGTTTTTTGCACTTCAACCTATCGCCCACTGTTTACACAAGCCATTTAACTAATCTTTTCTGGCTTGGCGGGTGTAGGCCTACTGGATAACTGAATACCACGTCTCAGTGCGAGACGAAAGCTTGTAGGGTACACTTTGATCCGTGAAAATATGAAGACTTCTGGCTTTAACTTTAAGTTGCTATTAGGAAAATT
Organism: Ectobius pallidus; assembly: GCA_964059195.1. Taxonomy (NCBI): domain Eukaryota; kingdom Metazoa; phylum Arthropoda; class Insecta; order Blattodea; family Ectobiidae; genus Ectobius; species Ectobius pallidus. The sequence goes on along the minus strand of CAXKWD010000005.1, from coordinate 24,794,809 downwards.
AACACTCGGACCGTCAGTCTATACTTAGTATTATTTAGTGAATGTCTTTCTGCTTTATTTTTACTTTTGCCTGTTTAATATCATGCTCCAGTTTCATGAACATTTTATGATGTAGTAAAACTTTTAATATCAAGCATTACAGAAAATATGAAGTACACTTAGGGCTCTCAACTTACGGTTGACAGTTTCCGTGCTGCATAAGGGATGAGATGACCCGGTTGCTCTTTCAGCTGTTTTGCATGAAAGAGATGTAAGAACAATTTCCTCTATGTGAAATATTAGATACAGCGCGACAGGGTAATGCATAATAATGAAATAAAATGAAGGTAACAAATGAACGGAAGCTATGAGCTATGAGATAGACTTATGAAGCCAAGGTAAGAAACAATGCTAAAATAAAGAATATAGAAGAAAAACGTGGAGGTAAAGTTCAGTAGAGGCAGAGAGAACATTTCATTTGATCTTGGAAAATAATTTGAGGAAGAATTTGTAAATATAAAGGCTGGATATATAGGCATATAAAGTTCTATGCAAAATTACAAACCCAAGTAAGGCAAGGAGAACACAACCTAATTTTGTGAGGAAGAAGGATAAAATATACCAGATGAAAAGAGGACAACGGGTAAAATTCGATGTAGAAAGTGACATTCATAACTATAATTTATGCATAATTCTCCTTCTATGTGTACGAGTACTAAAGTTTATAACCAGGCTTTAAAACTTAGTGCCCGAACCCACAGAGGGAGTTGATTCCGGTTACCAACAACCTGAGTATAGGGAGTGGAGGGTGATTGCGTAAGCTGATAAGACAGTCATTGATAGTAGTACCGAGAAGTGAATGCGCTCGTAGTACGGTGCCTCTCAAATTGGTCAACAGTGTACCTTGTCATTGTGCGTGCTTAAATGTACGGTATAATACGTGTTCGGCATGCCGAAAATAAAGTGTTCTAAAACGCAAACATATATTGAAACATTTGGGAGGGACTATTATATACAAACAGGAGAAAGTATCGTTTTGCATGCTTGTAATGTGAGTTTAGATAATGAGAGGTTATTTTGTGGTCTTCCGGTTTATTTACTATCACGTGAACTAGCATATGGTAGCTAGGGCATACGCCGAGCAAAGTCTGTACAGTACGGTTGCTGTTAACATATTCGATCGGGCACTAAGTTTTAAAGCCTGTTTATAACATAGTAATTTCTAGCTAAGGATTAATTCTAGCAAAGAGACACTAAGAAAAACAGTGTAAAGGCGGATCCCTTAAGGTTTCCTTAAAGCTCCGTTAAAATATTTCTCCTTACTAATTGAACCTTCACACCTGAAATGTAACAAGTGGAATTTATTCACTAAAGCAATTAAAAACATTATACTTTAGTGGATAATATACTCAAAATTAATTTCGCATTCATTTTATTGATCCTGTAAGAAAGAGGAAGTCAGAAATTAAGTAAATAAATAAATACAAGTGTACATACTACATTTATTATTATTTCAAATTTTAGGAACATTCGTGATATTAAAGAGTTTTGGTCGACAATTTCTACTTAAATATATACATGATTTGGAATACCACTCGTAAATTACTAACTTATAAATTCGTATTCTGCAATATGAATAATTTTTTCTCCCCATTCGCCTTAACTGAAACTTTTTCGAACATCTTTAGTACTTCGGTTTACCAGTCTTCATAAATTTTTATGTGATATTTCTATATTTTTAAAGAATCTTATTGTCTATGTGTTTCAACAGTCTCTTCTTTTTATACGCCAGAAGGTTTGATGTAACAACGTCGTACTCCATCAGCTGGTATGAATTTTCACAAGTTCAACTTATGAACTGTGTTAACATCTTGCATTAAATAACGTCAAATTTTACAAGAACTAATCATATAATTATATGTTATATAATTATCTTTATAGTACACTAATTTCAAATCACAACCCAAAAATATAAAATTTACACTCATAATTAAATGAAGAGGATGGGTAGTTATAGGTTTGATTAACTCAAATCATAATACAATTCATTTTGTTTCCAGTTCGTCTGTTATGATAATTAAGGACAAGTGTATAGGCCTACAACTACAACTACAACTAAACCTATAACCGTCGCCATTGTGTCAGCGGAACTGTCTCGCAGGATTATTTTACGTGCATTTAAATTTACAGACATGGGACTGTCGCAATAACGCACACATAATTATATTGTACATTTTAGAACCGCATGCGATATCGTATAATAACCATTAGGCCCTCTTAACATGTTGCCACTTCTTAATCTTCCGGCCTTAGGGTCAGTGATTTACCCTTATTTGCTTTATATCTTGGCACTTCAGTAGTATTAATGTTTTGCACCTTCAATATGATTGCTTGAAGGTCAATGTCATTTCTTAACATTATTACTCGTGTTAATTAGTTTTCATATTTTAAAATAAAGCAGATTTTTCTGACGTGGAACATTTCAATACATGCATATATTGTTCCGAGAACCCATTGCTTTTTAATCATATTTTCATTATTAAATGGAAACGATCTCTTTTCTGATCTTTGTTACCTGCTCTTGACTTTTTATTTCATGAGATATTTAATTTATATTATTGACGTTTTACCCTGACGTCATGTAAGAACAACGTGGCACAGTTTTAACTAGTACTTTGAAGTTATTTAATAATATTTGCTCTGTTGTAATTGTTAACGCTTCTCAGTTCAGGATACAATTTATTTAGAATTTCATCGTTTTCCTGTTAGGCTAAAAGGTATTTTAGGTATGTTATTATTCTTAAGTTATAATAAACGAAGGTAACTTAAATCACAGCAAGAAAAAAGACCTACGAAAAATGAAGGGAGTTGGTAAGTCCTTTGTTATTAATTCTGTCAATTCATGTACAAGTACATGAGGTCATTGTGTGCGAATGCTATTATCTGAAAACAATTTATAACTACCCTCTCTTAACTTCTTAGGGGATAATATTAAAGCCACCGGTACATTACTCATAATAGCCCTTTAAATGATTATTTCTACGTTCAGTCTTGGGAAAGTTAGTTGATTAACTGCAGTCTGAATGTTCTTTCCCGATTCACTTCCACTACAATAAAGGCTAGGTTTCATACTAACCCGCTGTTCAGAAACTAAGTTTCCCCTTTCAAACTCAAACAATTACTCTACTTGGTCGCTAAAAAATATTACCCTCCTTTCTTCCTCCTTAAAAGAGGTTTTGTGGAGGAAAAGGAATAAATTCTTATGTCTTTCTGGAGGTCATTTATTCCTCACTTGCTATTGTGTCAGCACCCGTAACCCTTCCTCCTTGGTTTTCTTGATCGAGTGTGAATTGAAAATAAAAAGAATCAAGTCCTTACACTGCCAAGTTGTCACTCGAAATCTCTGCCTGCCAACTGTTAGTAGTAATGTGCTGTTATGTGATAACAGACAATGGCTTTCTCACCTGATATTCATTCGTTTTTAACCTCAATTTCCAACATGGAGTATGTTTGCAATCGCAAATTTCAACGATTTTCTTCAATAACGTCATTGGTAATCCTAGTACAGCCAAATTTTTAAGGTTTTTATAGAGCTCCAAGTATTGACAATAAATACACATAACTTTCTATAAATCCGTATTCGTTTTCAGCGTCACTGTTGACGCTGTGATACGAAGTTGCTTTAGATATCAAACTTCATACTACTCATATTAAAATACAAACTTCTTCAGAAATTCTCTTTGTTCTGAGAGATAATTTTTTATTTACAGATACATTTGCGGTAATTTATCTCCTAGTCATAAAGTCGTTCTTAAGTACTACATTTCTATTTATGATCAGTAATTAATTGAGCCTATATAAAACATAAACATTATATTAACGAATTTCATGAGTTGTCTAATGAGGGGGTTTTTATACTAAAATGCAGGAATTATTCCTCAATGAGTTAGTAATCCCAGGATAGTTAATAGATAACTTACATTGTTTATTCATAAAATTTCTTGGTTGCACATGTGCAATATTTACAAAATCTTTACAGTTGTAACAGTGTAATTGCTAATCTTCCTTCAAGAGCTGACAATTATAGTTCAAAAAGTGTATATATACATATAAAACGATAGATACGAGGAACAGTACACTATTTAAAGGCTTTTATATTTACTTTAAAATGCCTATTTATGTTTTTGTTACTCCCATCATAATAGGATCATGGCAACATGTAGGCCTACTATGAAGAGTGAAGTGAAAGTGACAAATTGAATCATGAATGAAATATTTAATTTTTCCATGTTATTTTGTTATGGACATTACGTAATTCATATCAAACCTGGAACCCTAAGTCTTGACGACAAATCCGAAAACTTCAGGTGGTTGCCAAGCGTGAAGATTTAACCATGTTTACCAATCAAATGTCAAGAAAGTAATACATTTTCGTATTAACCATAAAAAATGTGCTCTATATGTTTATTGGATCATTGGAACTAAAAATACGCGGACGTTAACACTAGTAGCTAATGTTTCGATACTAATCTAGGGACCAGATTTTTAGATCCGTAGAATATGTCCAGTTTTAGCTAAATCATCTTGACTGTTCTCCGAGAGGCGATGCAAAAATGAACCACCCTAGTGTTGAACCTTATATATTTGTTAAATCATCCTGTGGGAGTCTAATGTCGTAGGCGTCATCGTCTAAGGTGAAATCTCTGCCTCGATCCCCGCCCAGGACAAATGTTCTTTTAGATTACAAGAAACAGAAGATGTTTATGAACGAATATAGTGAGTATTTTGAATTATAAGATATAAGAACCCAAAAACCTGATACCTGACTTTCCAATTCTTATAGTATGGATAAAATCCTTTTTGCACTCCTTAGCTAGTAAGTGGTACTTACGAACGTTGTTTACATGGATCGTAAGTTGACATTCCCACACAGTATTGTTGCTAAGGACGGTTGCGATGAGGTTAAATTACTTACGGTCCAAGCGCTACGTCATAATTCATTACGATACACTTCATAATACAAGCCTTTATGGGCACGGCCCCCAGGACAAATATTCGGTTCCCATAACAACAAACACATGCGAATCGCTTTCTGAAATAAACATCTATTTTCAAGAATGTATTTACATAATATTTTCAGGTAATATCACAATTAATATAATTAAATTGATATAAATAATCATCGTGCAAAAAATAGCATGCAACACACGGGCCGTAAAGGCATTTACGGGTCTCGAAAACTTAAAAACCCTCGGCTGCGCCTCGGGTTTTCAATCTGTTTCCTCGACCCGTAAACGTGCCTTACGGCACTTGTATCGCAATATACTATTACGTGGGACCTGCTCTAAAACGCTTACAACCAACCGTAGTCTATTAGGCCTAGTTCTAAAAGCGAATTACTGTGTAATACAACGTCAAAGTATACTTATGATTTTTGCTTTTGTTTGTTTAATTCTGATTTCTTCCATCTATTTCTATTTCCAGATGACTTATAATATTTACCCATTTATAATGTGTGTAATTGTACGTATAGTGTGTCATTGTATGTATATAATATGCATGGCTTGTATTAATTGTAACACTGCCACCGGGTTGTTGACCCACTTGCATTTTAACAAAATAAATAAAAAATAAATGAATGGAATGAAATACATTTGTAATCTCTCTATTCTGGAACTATTTTCAATATCTTTTGTAAAACAATTGCATGACTAAACTTTGTTTATATTTTCACTATTGTACATATTTACATATCCTTTTCTCTCTTATTAACAGATACGTTTATTGCTGCCCGTATTGTTCGTCGGGGGAGGGCTTTTAAATAACGTCCATATTAAAATCTATAATGTTTGCAGTATTCAATTGACAACATGTATAACATATAAGCTGTTTAAAATAAAGTAAATGAAACTTATCATTTCCTACTAAGCGTGCTCTTCAATTTGCAAAGATGAATTTATCTGACAAGTCTAACTAGTGAACCGTGATTGTGGAGAGGAAACTTTACTGATCTGTGAAATAAGATTGGATTACAGGGAAGTGAGCGTAGCTGAAATAACAACGTCGACTATGTGTCAGAACCAGAGTTTATACTGTCTGGTCTAAACTTGTTATTGGAATCATGACTCCCACAGCCTCCGTCACATTGTGTACGATATCTCATTTAATTCCTCCCTCTAACATTCCTGTGGCTAAAATGTTGCCTTCCCTTTCGAATTATTTCGTAAGCCATGGTAGGGAGAAAGCAAGAGCAAAAGAAAAAACTCTTACTTGGGGAGGTTCAGAAATAGTCGAGTTTTGTAATAAACAGTCGTTTGCAGTAAAAATGCTGTTATTGGTCCTGTTATTGTTTACGTGGAGTTGTATGGCAGAAGCAATTGAGTTCTGCGTGAGTGTGAGTTTGTGTCGCGCGCTGCTCCCAATTGAAAACATCTTGTCCTACCGATTCTTCAAGGCAGTCTGCAATGAGTCAAGCAGATTCTTTGCCAAGTTTCTACGATTTGGTTAAAATTTATTGTGAAATTACATTTATTGCCATGACTTCCCCAGTCTCTCGACTTATTTGGTTAGCCGTCTTGTGGTAAGGATAGAAGAAATCTTAATTGCTGAAATCCACAAGTAGTGACATTCTTATTGTTCACTCGTAATATAAGCCTGGTAATATCTCGTGGTACTAAGTTCGTGGAGTTGTAGGGCAGCCGCAGAAGCCTTGGGTATCTGTGCGTCCTTTTTTTTTCTTTGTTAGAAATTACACTGGTTAACAGAAGTTCAACGTAATTTAATAATAGGGTATTAAATAAATAGTACTATGTTGTAGAATGATTTAAAAATGTATTACTTCGGTGTAAAACAGGTAACATTCTTGCTACAGCAAATAATAAAATAGCGTAACAACAAAATAAATTCCTAAAACTGTAATTTTATGAAAGAAATACTATTTTCTCTAAACCTAATTGTAATCACATAGCTAGATTTAAACACACTACATTACATAATCTAAAACGAAGTGTTATGCTTAGTTACGGTGTTCTTGATTTGAAAATATTCGGTACTACATCCAGCGGAAGTCTGCTAACGTGGCATTATTCCAAAATCCGCATTATTCCTCAGTTGCATTTATGAGGGTAAGTCTCCTTTTTAAATTTATTGCAACAGCAATTCAAAACAAAACTTTTAATTACCTCATTCTTCAAGGTAGTCCCCTTCCTTCTCAATGCACTTGATCCATCGTTGCACAAGTTTCCTGATGGCCGCAGATTATTATTATTATTATTATTATTATTTCTTTTTTAGGCTGAGTAGCAAGCCACGCATGAACAGTTTCCTTTAGTTCTTGGTCTGTGGTGAATCGACGGACCCCTAAGACATCTTTAAGTGGCACCAATAAGGTGTAAATCTGATGCAGGATGCTCTAACACCTCAAAACCCAGTTTCGCAATAGTTTGATCAGTGTGGGCGGCAGTGTATGGGTGTGCATTGTCATTCAACAAAACAACTCCTTTCGACAAAGTACCTCGACATTTGGTTCGAATTGCAGGTTTCAGCTCGTTGTTCAACATCTCACTGTAACGTGTACTGATAATAATCAAGTAATATTGCAGTATAAATTGGCTCTTGTGAGTCCCAGAAAAGTGTGACCATTACTTTTCCTGCGGAGAGTTGACCCTTGAATTTATTTTTGACTGGAGATGCAAGGCTTTTTCATTCCATGCTTTGGCGTTTGCTTTTCAGGCTCAAAGTGGTGGGTTTACGATTCGTCTCCAGTGATTACTCGTTTCAAAAAAGCTTCACCTTCGTTAGCATGGCGGTCCAGTAAGCCGTGGCAGGTGGACACCCGATTGTGCTTGTGCTGTTCAGTGGGCTGTTTTGGGACCTACCTTGCATAGACTTTATGAAAGCCAAGTCTGTTATGAACAATGTCAAATGCACAACCATGACTAATTTGCGTATGGTTTGCCACTTCATCGACAGCGTTCTTCGGTTTGTGTGAATAATGGTACGCACTTGCTCATTGTTGGCGTCACTAGTGAATGTGGATGGGCATCCTGTTGTTTCCTCATCCTTCACAGTTGTCCGATCATTTTTTAACTTTTCAATCCATTTGTACACGCTTCGCCGTGGTAAAACATTGCCTCCATATTGTGCGGAAAGTCATCGATGGATATCGTCTCCTCGTACACCTTCAGGCGACAAAAAACGGGTCACTGCACGCAGTTGTTCTTTGGTGCAAATACTGAGCGGTGTAGCCATGATTACTGTGCACAGCTCAACACTCAGTGGAGTCATAACGGACAAACATTCCACAAAGGGAGACTAATTGAACAACATTTCGTCGTGCGTGAGCACAAAAGATTAAATAAAAAGTGTGGATACTTATCGACTTACCCTAATATATCTTGGTGAATCCATTCACCTATTGCATCAATGATTGATCTGTGGGGGGAAATGTCCAAATGGAAATATAAAATATGTTTAAGCGAAATCCGACATTCCATCCTTTTAAAAGAGTTCAAAAGCTTTTCCACGTACTTTCTGTAATCAGATAGTTTGTTTTACCCATGGAATTATTGCTGACCCAAAAAAAACCATCCACAGCAATTTTCTCTTCATCATTATGAGTTCTATAAGTACACTGTACTTGATGATATTTTGCATTATGGTTGCAAAAAAAGGCCTTCTTTTAATTTGCTTTCGAAATTTTAGGAAATTTGTTACCCACGTCCTTGAAACTTGAAAAATATTTGAAAAAGTTGAGGCACTTCGATTTATATTACTCATTGCTTTAACTGTATCCTGTCTAATAAATCCTGTTTAATATGAAAGACAAGGAAGGAATTTGCTCCGTTATAATTTTTTCACTATAGTTTCTTGGTTTTATGTGTTTCTTGGCTCGCAATTTCGTTTTACGTAACAAAATCTGTAACTCCACGTAGGAAACAGAAGAATTTCATAGAGCCTCCTTTCTTATCTCAAAATACAGAAGATTTCACATACCGTAAGTACTCTATTCGTGAAGACTGTATTGTATGAGTATTTTGATGTTGTCCTAAGTCTACTTGAGATGGACGGAAGATGAAACTGAAATAGAGGGTTTCGTATTCCCGTTTGCAACGCTACTGCCTTCAAACTTCTCTGTAAAGGGTAGTTTAACAAACTATAATCGGGGCACTATATTCATTTTAAGTTCGTAAATAACATGCAAAATTTCAAAGAAACCACCAACGGCGAAAAATTATTCATTGCATAATATCTTCCTAGACATAAAATTTAATGTGCCCTTTCAGAACATTTCTTCTCATTCTAAAGGCTAGCAACTCTTCTTTCCCTTAATAAAGAGATTGATCTCTTATGGGGTCGATAAATTCGTCCTGATTAAATATTTATGTTGCTGAAGACCTGGCTTATGTATTCACCGTCGGCGAAGTTTCTAATACCTACAGCGGACAACTTTGTAGGAAGCGTGAATGGTTGTGCCAACTTAAGAAGCTTTTATTAATTCAATAAGAGTATTATATTTTTTCAGCGTTTGAAAATAATCAAATATTTTAATTATTTTTTTTACAAAAAAGTATACATGAAATGTGTCTCATCTACAAATGTGTGTGATACTGGAACATGAATGAAATAAAATAAATATGATACCAGTTGCTCAACTAAGATATATTTTTCGATTTGCCGCCTAGGTCTTTCGGTACCTTTAAACCATCTTCAGGGCATCTTTTGATGCCTTGGGCTTCCAAGCGACAAGAAGGCCACAGAAGATAGTACAGTGATAGTGCTTTTATGAGATTATATAGATCTTATCTTATTTTATAAAATGTGACGAAATGTAGTTTTTATTTTAATTATTGGAAATTCAAGCCAGCAAAAGATGCCCTGAAGATGGTGTAAGGCACCGAAAGGCCTAGGCGGTAAATCACAAAATATATCTTAGTTGAGCAACTGATATCATATCTATTTTATTTCATTGATAGAGTTCAACATTATTGATCATGCATTTTAATAACTGGAATATGAATTTCAGATGTAATGTCAAGATATCGATCTTAGTAAAAGTCACCCATTTACTTCTCCCATTATTACGCTTGAAAACCATTGATCACTTATCAGCATGCCCCATTATAAAGTGCTATTACATTCATTTCATTACAATATTATCTTAAATATACACTATTTTGCTTAAATTACCGTTAAATATAAATTAAGGTATCTCTTATAATAACGATTTTGAAAATATTTGCTGTTACAACTTCGTAAAAGATTAGCGAAACACATATCCGAAAATCTCCCAGTTGAAAGTGGGTGGCCAGATTCCTAAATTCTTCATTGCTCTGTAGGTATGTTTCTTTGTTGTTTATATCTCTAGGTGGTTGACTGTTTGTTGCTCCCTATTACATGTTCATGCAGCATCCTTTTTTTATGAGAAATCTATGTAAGTATGATTCAGTTTTTCTATTCTGTGTTTTGGAGAACTCATGAGATTGAGGTAAAATATGGGCTTTAGCCTGATGGAAAAGAGAATTTGTTTATTATCCAATGCCCATCTATCACTTTTCGTTTGCTGTAGTCATAGTTTTGATGGTTGATTTTGGAGGTTTGTTGTAGGCCTTCTGCAACCTCCATTGTCAATTTGCGAGCCAGTTCGTTGCCCACAATTCCTATATGACCTTTCACGCAGCTGAAGAAATTTCCCCTGGCTAATTTTCTAGACTTTTAGTTGTGATAATTTTATTAGTAGACCATGGTTTGTGTAATTTATAATATATAAGAAACCTTTTCTATCCTTCTAAATTGGAAAAAAATGTTTTGGCATTTGGCAAATCCTGCGTTATATGGATCTCTTGTAGGATTTTCAGAATGACTATCAGCTCTGCTTGGTTACTGAAAGATCGTTCATTTAACTGGTGTAATAACTGTTTGATAAGGATTCCACACAGAAATGTGGATATCCTCTGCTTAACTTGTCGGTGTAGGCCTATATTTCAATGACATATGCCGTTGTGTCCTTTGGGTCCATTGTGATGTGCGCATATGGGTGAGTGAGAAGAAAAGGGAGAAAGCGAGTGAGAGAGAATTGGTGTTCAAGACTTCTCACGTCATTCTGCAATGACATGTAAGCTATTGTCGATTTCACAATATGCGGATTCCAGGTTAACTTGCTGGGATATTGAAACAATATTCTGAAGCGTATAAGGAAAATGAGTAAAAGTTTCTCGGGTGGTCAGATTCTTCACCAGGAAAACCTCCGCTCTTACATAGTAGTAATAGTAAGTATTCTGCCTTCCGGCAGGTTTTCAAACTTGGTACGCGAATTTTGTTTTCCAAAACTGTCTATCCTCTGCTTCCTCCTTCAGCATCCAATATTTCCGCTTTTCCCTTAAATCGTCCAACAGCTGAATTCTTCTTCTTCCAAGTCTAGTTGTACCCTCCAATCTTCCTTCTACGACATCATGTAATAAGCAGTTCCTTCTGAGAATGTTCCCAACCCAGTTTGCTTTCCTCTGACGAATTGTGTGTATGATTGACTTCTTCTCACCCACTCTATTCAGAACCTCTTCGTTTGTCACCATGTCCATCCACTTTATATTTTCTATCTGTCTCCAGCACCACATTTCAAAACTTTCTAAATATTTCTTCTCTAATTTCCTCAAAGTCCATGTCTCTGATCCATACAAAGCAATACTCCAAATATAACACTTCACCAGGTTTTTACGTAGCTCTAGGTTCAGACTACTAGTTAGCAGAGTTCTCTTCTTCATAAATGCTTTCTTGGCCATGGCAATTCTTGATCTTATCTCCTTGGTGGAGTGTACTGACGAAAGATGCCTATTGCTCTTACATATAATGAAAATATTTATATTTATCTTTATATCTCTCCCGTCTACTTCTCTTGATCTCTCCCTCTAGGGCACACTAACACATATTATTCACCAGCTGGTTATATGTCTTTTGTAGGGTAAAAAATTTATTTTGCAGTGTCATTAGTTTTACCCGAGAAACACCAGGAGGAAGTTACCGTACTTCGTTTCTCAATGCGCTGAAGTTCTTTCGGGTTTTGAAAATGACGCTGAGGTCTTGCAGCATCTAATTCTGTTGCCGGGCTTGATCTACCTCGTTTACTCGCGGAGGTGACATTGCTATGGCTTTTGTAGACTATAGAAAATAAGTCTTTATATCATGGTGTTTTACTAGATGTAATAATTAATGCTGATGTAACTGTTGTATTATAGAGCACTAGCTTAAAAGACCCGGCGTCGCCCGGGTTTTGTATTTTGTAATTGGAAATTAGCTTATGAAGGATTTTCAATTTTAAATTCTAGGTCCTTATATAGGCATTTATAATTTGAAATAGGAAGAACGACTTATTACACTCAAACTATTCCCTCAGAAAACGCTTGATATAGTTTTTTATGGCTCATAGAGGATCTAGAATTTTGCATCCCATCGCTTGTACAGTGCACAGCAAGCCTGGTAGAGGTTTAAATAAGAAGAAACAGAAATTCCTGTAACATAAAATTGTAATATCGAGGCGGGAAATTTCCCACTCTTATGTTACCATAAAGCCGTTTTAGAGATGAAATTAAACAGAAAGCATTATCACTTTCATACTTTTCTCTCCAAAAACCTGCGATATAATATAATAATATACACATTACCATACCTCGTTTTGTTTTCTCTATGTCCAGGGTAGAGAAAGTTATGTGATTCCATTATTTTAGTGAATTTCATTCTGTAATATTTATTTATAACATGAATTATTTTGATAACTTCTCTTATTTGTCAAAAGTGCATTTCATGTGTTTTTTCCAAGCCCACATGATACCATTTGGCAACAATATATTCTGTGATTTGGAATGGATAATTCTATGTAAAAAGGGATTAAGTATTTTCAAAAACATTTAATTTTTGGCATTTAGAATCAGAATTTTTCAAAATCCTTTCTTAGTGAGCACCTACATTATGAAACGAAGGTACTGTCAAAATTCCAAGTCTCTACCTGTTATAGTTTAGGCTGTACGTTGATTCCTGTCATTCAGTCAATCAGTCAGTCAGTCATTCATTCAGTCAGTCAGGACAAAGCCTTTTATATACATAGAGATGCATTATAGTAAGCGACTCGATTAGCATAAACAGTATCATTGTTTACAATATGTTAATTTAACGACTTACATTTTGTGTTTTAGCCTATGTCGTTCAGTGTTCTGTTATATCATGATGTGTATCGTGGGTCCTAGTGGACAAAACATATGTCACTGTTTGTGAAATATTATTATTAGTTGTTAATATAGTCTTTACCCTTGTTACTGTGGCTGTTGTTTGTATTTTAGTACTTATATGGAAGCAATGCTAGTGTTCATGTTAGCGAGGACAAGGGTTGATTTAGCATGATATCAAGCAAGCTTGTATTGTGTTTGTGCTTGTAGGGAAGACAAGGGGCGTTGTAGTAGAGAACACGATCTGGGCGTTTTCATTTGTCTAACAATTAATCTGGCCTTGTTAGCAGAGAGGGCAGGGAGGAAACGTGTGTCACCCTAAGCAGAATTTCGCATGCGAGGGCTTGTCATTCAGGTAGTAAATCCGTCTTTAAAATATTCTCAGAGCTTTTCATGTGCATTAATTAGGAATAACACCGAGGGAGACAGATTCAGCTTCTATCTAGAGTCAGGGGATTCAGTAAGAATAATTTCATTCATCTTCATTTGAAAGGAATATAATATACCGGGTGAAGGTATTATAAGTAAACAGATTAATGTAGCAGTAAATAACATTAAAACAAATTCAAAACCTATTTTGTGTTATGTCGTTATGTCTATGGTTTATGAGAAAATTAGATCAATAGGTGGGAATGGTATGCCTCACACTAGTGGAAAAAACCCACTCCATTACGAATACATCTGTCTTGACCTTGCCAAGTCGATGTGGACTATGTCGTCCACACATCGATCTTTGTATTTGAAAGAAAACCTCGCGAAGGTATAATTTATTCCTTATTCTTTCCTCTGCTGATGTGAAGAGAAAATGTAACAGTACGGATAATATCTAAATAAATCACTGTAAAGTTTGGGGGAAACATATTTCTTTCTCAGAGAAGAATTTACTTGGGACAAATGTGGTATTTGCATTTTTGTTTGTTTCTACAGAACAAGCTGTTAAGAACTTCAAAGTTGTGCTACTGACACCTGTATTGAGTATACAGTTTTATGAACCCTATTTTACCCGAAGGTACATTAGGGTTATAGTATTAACAAATTTAATTTTTAATTCACATAATTATCTTTCTCTATTTGGCTATGATATACCATTCCGTTCTATAGCTAGCAGTGCTAAGCATTAACACCCTATCACACTGTTAACTTTAAACTATAATCGATTATGTACATAGGAAAGAAAATAATAAAATTGTTCAGAACAGCATTTTCTTAGGAATATATGAAATAATGGTTTAGTGTAAAGAGGTTTACAATAATCTAGATGACCTATTGAAACGTGTTTTTCCCTTTCAAACACTGTGCAATTAAATAAAAGATGTTCAACAGTTTGTTGTTCGCCACATATACACAGGTATCTATTTTCTCTTGTCACTTTAAATATTTCGAAATAGGAGCCAAAATTTTCATGTCCAACAGAAATCGTGTTACTATAGAGTCAGATTTAACAACACTTCTAAGAAGTACTTCAACCGTCGGAAAGGAAGTATCCCTAATAACGAATCCTTTTGTGGTACTGAGCCAGTTGTTGTTCCATTTAACCAGAATGTGCTCTTTAATGCGCTTTTTAACATGGGGAAAGGGGGACAATCTGTAACTGGTATCTAAATCAGAGGCAGCAGCCATTTTTGCTCATACATCAGCTCTCTCGTTGCCATATTGTCCACTATGTCCCTTAAACCAGGATAAACACATATGTTTTTTGTATGTCCGCAGGCTTGTGTTAATTGATACCGCTAACGGATTCAAATTAAATGTATTATTAATAGATTTGAGGGCTGTCTGAGAGTCACTGTGGATGCTACTGTCCAGATTATTAGCCATTACCCATACCAGTGCTTCTTTGATACCCAGTAATTCAGCCTGCCCTATAGAGCACTTGGGTGATAGTGTGAACATCTAGTTATAAATTTCAGCATTATTGCAAACAACCACAAAAGCACATCCTACCTGATTTGCACCATCTTCTTTAATGGTCCTTGACCCATCTGTATAAATGTCAAATTCATGATCATTAACGCAGACATTTTTGACACCGTAGTCCTGATAATAGGTCGGGTGTCCGGTCATAATGAAATGCACAGGCTTTTCCACTTGCATTTGTAAAACATAGCCATCCTGATTATGACCTTTCCGTATTAGAGTAAGTTCAGCTATACATATAACTTGTCTAGAATTTTCTGAGACATCCTGTGTATACAGTGCCAAACTCCCCAACTTTCTTTTTAAAAACAACATATATTTCAGTATACTGACTAAAATATTTATTAGAATTATGATATAGCTTTCGGCAATGCTTAGTTCTATTGCCTATGCTAAGATAAATGTGCTCTTTCTTAGTTCATTAGAAATATGACACTCACTTTCAGCTACAAACTTTTTAATATTGGGTGAATAGTTAGTCATAACCATTCGAATACAACTGTCCACAAACTCATTAGTAAATCTATTTATGAACTTGTGTTTTAACAACTTTGAGACGCACATGGGTTGGGGAACTTGTATTAGGAAAGGATCTCTTCGGTGGAAGTACTTACTTCAATTCCCCGTCGGAGTCCATGTTGAATAACGCACCTCAATGCCATGGCTGTTTTGCTCAGGGGCAGGTGCACGAATCATCTCAGGGTTTTGATTATAGCTAATTACTGTCTTATAAATAACCACACTATAATCACTTTACGAACGATATTTATTTATAAACTGTAGGCTTGGTATGCGATTGTGTTTCTGTGTGCTATCAATGTCGGTCACCACTTTTGTTCAGTTTCACTTTTAAGTACTTACGTGTTATATTTTCTTTATGATCACAAATATAAAGTAACTCACACGACTTATTGATGCTTGTATGTTGCCCATGTGTGATATGTGGAATACGCGAATAGCTGAGGGCTTTTACCGCGAACTATTCCTTAGCACTCTCGCGACGGTGTTTGCCGAGAGGCGAATAGTAATGGAATGAAACTTCTCAACAGCTATTCTTCGCGCTACTGAGATGCTTTACGCTCATTGGCTACTAGTTTGCTTACGTATTATCTTTCTATTGGTCTAAATGATTCCCGCTTCGGTATATGAATTTAGTACGTTATACTTTGAATATGTTCGTTTTTTTACAGTTAATCTCTTGAATTTAGGTTTACATAATCATAATAATAATCTATACTGAAATTTTGTTACTGAAAATAATAATAATAATTTAAATACTTAGAATAAATATTAATTACTTATTCTTTCCTAAAAAATGAAAGGGGTGGAATAATTCCAGCTTCAACTTCATGTTAGAAAATGACACTCACACATATAGGTAGAGCTCAACAGCGCCATCACTCGTAGAGCAATACGAAACAAAACAGGAAACTTTTCTTTGGAAACAAGTGGCCAAAGAGATTTTGAGCTTGAGATAGACTTAAAAGGCAGGTCACTTTGAAAAATAACAATTTCCATTTCTGCTGCCGGGATATCTTTGTTAAAGTGTTGCATATTACCTTTAAAAATTTTTCAGCATCGGTATCCATAAAAGGTGTTGTGATGAACTGTGACAGAAATTCAATTTTCTTGAAATCCTGAAAGCGTTTCTGAAATTGTTCCCTGAAACTTTGATACCATTTCTACACTCTTTTTTCCACAGTAGGGTTGTAACGAACCCTGTTTTTTTTTTCAAGTCTGTCTTTCAAACAGAGAAAGCGTTTCACATCATCTCGGATGAGGTTTTTAGGTAGATTTCGAAGAAAAATCTACCTATTGCAATGGATACCACTTTATGATTTTCGAAAAATTCTTTCATATCTTTACGTTTCATGCTCCCCTAAGTACGAAACCACCGCCCGTTCAAAAAAAAATTTTGTGATATTTATATATATATATATTTATATATATATATATATTTATATATATATTTATATTTATATATATATATATATTTATATATATATATATATATATCTTTACACGATAGCGGCCGTAATTTTGAAGATATTTGAACCAAATTTTAATATGTTATTTCTAGGCCCAATAGTTCGGACAAGTTCGTTAATGAGCAAAGTTGGCCCAAGGGGGTGGTCGGGGGAGGGGGTTGAAATTTTTAAAAATGTATATGTATACATGAAGTATAGAGGGAAACTTTGTTTGAATAAATTAGAGTACTCCCTATGGAGTTCACAGTGACACCAACGATTCGGGGGTTCGAGTGAGGGTGGGGGATGAAAATTCGAAACTTTTGAAACCACGTCTTGTGGGGTATCGTTGAAAAGCTCTTGATGAGTACTCTACAAATCAATAAATAGTTTCTTGATAGCTCTCATATGACGCGAGATTTTTAATGTTTGAAAATAATAACACTTGAAAGAATTATTATAATATCATAATTTTGTCTTGTTTAGCGGCTTTGCTAATTTTATTCATTGCTGATCTTGCGCACGGCCTCCCAGAATATTATATCCTATTATTGTTGTCAAAACAATTGATTGTAGGCTCTTCCTCTTTACTGCAGGTTTGCCATGCCAAGGCTAAAGAAGAAGAGTGCTATGCAGCGAAAATAAATTAAACCAAAAGCACTTCGAAATCTACCTCCGCCTGTAGGCCTGCCTAAAGGGATTTTTTTCTTACAGCTCAAGCTTTCTTGAAAATACCTGATCATCAGATACCATTTTTCCCAAGTTCTTGTCTTTGACTTTCGATTGGATATTGAGTTCATTAAGCTTTATTAACAAGATGCTAATAAAGAAATTAGAACAACCATTACACATAGTCATCTGGTGGTACAGTATAGTCAATCTCACGCAATCTCGATAGTATATGAAGGCAATTTTCTGCGAGCCACTCAAAATACCCTGCTAGCTACCGGTAGCTCGCGAGCGATCGTCTGGTGACCTCTGATATATATAATATAATACATATATGTACACGGAACGTTTCATATGAAACTCTAATTTCTTTGGCTAAAATTTTTTAATTGGCTAGTGAGAATCGTACTACACGATAGTAAAATCAGGTGTACAATAGTTTTGTTTCATGTCACTATCATTTTCGAGGTATCACTACTCTCGATTTCGATTTCCTGATAATCATTGAATCATAGTATTACGTCACGTTGTAACTTTTAGTGGCTGTTCGAGGAGTGAAACTTATGGAAATGCCAACAAAGGTATCAATCTCCTAAAATCATGGTTTGATTTTAATATACTCTCCTAATTCCTTTCTCTTTAACAATTACCGGTATGCAACATTATCATGTCACAATTTAAGCTTAAAAATACATAATTCAGAAAGCTGCACTTGTCCCTCCTTAAGTGAATCACATCAAGTTAAACATCTAGGCATCATAATTGATCAACAGTTAAGATGGGACGTGTTCATCGTATCTTCATGGAGTAGGTTACGTAGAGTCAATTATAAATTTGTTCTCCGTTCATGTTTGCCAGCTCATGTATTACGTACAGTTTATTTAGCCCTAATTCATTCTATTATTCAATGTGGCATAATTGGATGGGGAGGAGTTGCAAAAACGATCCTCAGCCCTTTGCTTTGTCTTCAAAAACGCATAATAAAAATTTGATTATCAAAGCCTTCCGACTATCCTTCCAGATTATTATTTTCTGAATTTATTCAGCACATGTACTCTTTAGTTCGTTTTCGAACCCCGATACTCCTTAGGGTGTGCTGTTATGTGCTCAGAGTGCATTTCTACGACACCGGTAGGTCTATTTCTTGTGTAGTTAATTGAAGTTCAGCTACATTCAAAGTTTATGAGATTTAAAATGAATGATCCCGCCTATAAGTTCAGTGTTATAGAATTTACTTTATTAAACGCATTTACTACCTTGAGGTCTTACAGAATTCACTATTTATTTCTAGTTTTACGTAAATTCTTCGTGAATTTGAGATGTGATCTCTTTTAGTACCATCTTCAACTTTTGTCCAATAACAGCTTAGAACTACCTGACCTTGGTAAATGGATCACCCTAATTGCTTTTTTCTGATCGTGTTCAAATGAAAACTTAAATACAGTCTACGTCAGCCAGAGCAACAAGTTTGTTTGTGTGAAGATAGGCCTATATCCGAATTCGGTAAAAATAAGCTTGCAGATGTTTCAGATCTACTCGTCAGACAAACTTTCTTTTGCTATGTCTATGGGAATATTATATATATGAGTCAAAGGGCACCAACCTATGAAATTTGCTAAAATATGGCATAGAAATCTTTTTTTCTTTCAAAATAGTCAACACGAATTATTCTTAACTAATCAAAGACTGCAACACATTTTAGGTTAGGCGCATTTTAATTTCCGTAATGTTACTTTAAAGGTTCTGTGTACATGCTGATAATCTCTTTATGTCGCAACTTTATTATCACAAAACACATTATATTTTTATCAGTCGATATTTAAATTTATAGTTGCTGTCATTTTCAGAGTAATAGTGGGAGGGAATTGGTGTATATATATATATATATATATATATATATATATATATATATATATATATAATACTCTAAGGAAATAGTTTTTAGGTTTGTATAAGGATCAGGAGCAGGAGAGTTTTAAAGGTATAAATTGTATCTAAAATTGAAAATTGATATTTCTCAACATTCCCCACCCCACCGCATACTTAACTAATCAAATTTCTCCTTGCTCCTTGGATATCAATTTTTAATCAATTACTTTGAAATGTTCAACAAAGCCCCTTAATATATATATATAAACGAATGTGTGTGTGTCTATCCTTTATGCATTACTACACCATTCATCCGATCGCCATGAAACTTTGGTAAATTGTCCAGTACACTCCCGCGCAGGTTTCTAGCATAGTACATATTTTATTTTAGTTTTCGTTCGCGAGTTATGAGCGAAAAACGCGAAGGCGAGCATTTTTTTGCGCTTTCGAAGCATCAGTTTTCAGTAATACATTTCAATTGTCAAATCAATGAACAGGTGGCTTTGTCTACTTTAGTCATACCTTGGAAATAAAAGCATCGCGATCGCTTGAATGTTGTAAGCCCACGTTGGTCGATTCATTTGTTTATAATGTCAAGGCACGCAGATATCTGAAAATTTCAACCCAGACGTTTTAGACGACACTCACTATGCATGGGTTTTCTGGACCAGGGAAAGGAACAAATGTTTGAGTACTAATGAGTATTATGAGTACCAATTACTGTATATCTACTTTACATGTCTTGTTGTTAAAAATGCATTTAATTATACGGTTCTATCGCAACGATTAAGTTAAGTATAGCTTGCAAACTTGTTACATATTTTGCAAGTCCAAGAACACTGCCTAAAAAATTGTAAATTATAAACAATAATACATTTATAAGATTTTCACGTCTTTATCGATTTCACATTTTTCGTTCAACTACCGAATGTTCATAAGTTAGAATCAAACCTTGTGTAGTTTTGTATTGTTCATATCATGTACATCCTTGTTGGCGTGAATCAGTTTAAAGCAAACATTCCTTAACGTATACTGGACTTAGTTACTATTTCCCTTGAGAAGAAAAGACAGGTTACTACATATTTTTAACATGTGTTGGATAAACAAAGAAATACCCAAATTATGGCTTATAGCAAATGTGATATCCATTTTCAAAAAAGGAGATAGAGATAAAGCAAGCAATTATAGAGGAATTAGTATAATCAACTCTACATATAAAGTATATGCTGGAATATTAAATAACAGATTAAAACCTATAGCTGACACATTGCTTTCAGAAGAACAGAATGACTTTAGACAAGGAAGGTCATGCTCGGACAGTATATTCATTATGAGACAGATAATAGAAAAAAGGCGAAAATTTAATTTACTTACATATCTGGCATTTGTAGACCTTGAAAAAGCCTTCGATAGGGTTATAAGAAAGATATTGTGGGATATAATGAATACAAGAGGATACCCTATCCAACTTATAGAGGGAATATAATGGCACGAAAATTATCCTTAACTCGGATAATATCGGAGATGAAATTTTAACAAACCAAGGTGTACGACAAGGGTGTACATTATCACCTACATTGTTTAATATATATTTCGACGACCTGATAAGGAAATGGAAGGAGGGAAACCCAAAAGGAATAAAAATAGATAAGGAAATTTATATGAATATTTTAATGTATGCAGACGATCTGGTGATTATTGAGGAGTCGGAGGATGATTTGCAAAGAGCTCTTTACAAATTGAGTCAATTAGGACGTGATTATAGGCCTAATATTAAAATATCAACCTCAAAAACAAAAGTGATGGCTTTTCAAGGCAAATTCCCAGTCAGAGCAAAAATAGTAATAAACAAGGAAATAATAGAACAGACATCACATTTAAATTACCTTGGATTTGATATAACTTATAGTTATGACTGGGACATACAAAATAAATTAAACCGCTATCAAATGATGTGTGGTATTATAAGAAGAATTCTCAAGAAAACTCGGAAAGAAACTCAGCTCAGATTTTATAAGATAGTGGCAGTTCCTGTTCTATTGTATGGGTCTGAATTTTGGGTATTAACAAAAAAAGATATATCACATATTCAAGCTACTCAAATGAAATTTTTAAGATCGGTGAAAGGTTGCACACGTATGGACAGACTCCACAATGATTCAATAAGACATAAACTAGAAATATTCTCTATACAAGACAAAATAGAGGAATGTAATAACCAATGGAAAGAACATTTGGACAGGATGGAAAAAACGAGATTACCTAAAATAATCACTTCTTATAAGCCATACGCCAGGACGACCAAGAAAACGATGGACTTGAGACCGAAACAGGTCGAATTGACCTAAACCCTGAAAGGAGTAAGAAGAAGAAGAAGAAAACACAGCAAGAGATTATTTACAATACGGTACTTGTACTCGGAAATACGGTACATGTACTGTACAGTAAGAACTCTGTTCAAGTGAGGGAAGGAATGATGACTTTGTTATTGCCTCTAAATACAGACTTAATGACAGAATCAATCCATACTACTCCAACTAACCTATGAGAATTCAGCAGAGTATATTATAATCTAGGCGTAAGACAAACTATATTACAGTATTATTCTATGCATTCCTTGATGTTGAGTAAGCAATTAAACTTCAAGGAACGAGGATATTACTGCCACATATATGTTCTATTCCGCAGTGAAGTACAGAAGGGACAAAAGTAGACTTGTCCGGGCTTTCAATTTTAAACAGATAAATTCTGTACCTCAGAGCCAAAGGAACGTAACTCCAAATTTCATATATATATATTTTTTTTTCATATTCTTTACTAACTTCTTGACCTCTATAGAACCAATTAATATTAAATCCATAATTTCATTAGAAACCAAGATATTGAGAGCCAAATAGTAGTAACTCCATTCCCCTTTATTGTTCATAATTTTGTTTTTCGCTCCTCCTGTAAAATTTAGTTTTTGGCAGTTACGCTCGTTTTGCTCTGAGGTACAGAGTTATATATGTATATATATACTCGCTACCTCTTCTAGAGGACATATATATATAGAAAGCACTTCTGTCACAAACAATTGCATAGGAGAAATAAAAATGTAGCCTTATCTTCATTACACATTTATCCCACATGTGTTTTATTCTGAAATTAAACTCTGAAGTAGTCAATTCTCCTTGTGTCTAGCTGTTTCTGACATTTGTTTATGAACTTGAGGCACTATCAACGGTTTGCATTATTCACTTCGAAGAAGATCTCGTATCTCTTAAAACGAGATAACATATTCTGAACGATAACAAAACCTTCGTGCCCTTAAGTCATATGTTACACGCGGTATATTGTGTTTATGTTCATATTTTGCTTTGAAAGTGTTCGCTGTACAGGAGGGGTGGCCAACACATTCGTTTAAGAACGTCATTAAATGATGTGTGTTGTAGTCGCGGATCACACAATTTTAAACCTGTAAAGTATTATTAAAAATTATTGATTAAAATGCATTAAAAATTAATGAAAGCAGTTTTTTAATGCAGTATCCAAAAATTGTTATTCATCAAAATTCAGAACACATCATTTAAAGAGACCACTATTTTAGACGCACCAAATTTTTATTTATTATTACTCAGAACGTATTCTTGTTAGCACTTTTTTTGGGTACAATAAAATTATTTGTTAAAATGCAGTACACATTAGAGTACTGTGGACGCTCGTTGGAAATAAAAAGTTCACCAAAGTCAATTTCCAAAGATGTTGTTGATATTTTTACGAAGTCCTGAAGATCGCGTGAAGATTTACTGTTTTCATAATGGAAAATGTTGATTCACACAGATACGTGCTTCCATATAGGGAAGATTTCTTCAAAACTATCCATATGATAAAACTATAAATAAAGCTATAAATATTATAAATTTTAATTGACTTTGTTGTGAACTACAAAGAATTAAGGACAATACAGACCCACTAGAAGAAATAAAACATTGCCTTTAATAGAACCAAAAAACTTCACCTATTCTGGCTCTAAACATAGCAATTATTATGGTCCAAGACTCTATAACTCTATAATTACGTCACATCCAGAAATAGTACATATGAACATAAGTATAAGTATATCAAAATTCTTATTTCATAATTTAAAATTTATTTCAGTCTGTAATTAGTAGACAATTAAGGAACCATTTTATTTCTTAACTCAGGATTTCAATTTTGTTTTTCCCACTTTTCTTTTTCTCTTTTATGTTCTTTTTTATTATTATTTTTCCATGCATTGTTGCCAAATTAGTTATATTTTCTTTATGTATTTGTATTTGTGTAGAAATTTTGTAATGTAAATTACTGAACTGTGCCCGAGCACGAGCGCTTGCTTATTCGGGTGGTCTTTGTGTTGTATAAAATCTCTATATATATAAGAGGCTTTGTCCTGACTGACTGACTGACTGACAGAGAATCAACGTAGAGCCTAAACTATAATAGGTAGAGACTTGCAATTTTGACAGTACCTTCGTTTCATAATGTAGGTGCTCACTAAGAAAGGATTTTGAAATATTTTGATTTTAAATGCCAAAAATCAAATGTTTTTAGTATACTTAATCCATTTTTACACAGAATTATGAAATCCAAATCACAGTTGGCATGGCAACATAGTGGGTCTCAGATGGGTTTGGAAATAAATTCTGTTTAATTTCATCCCCAAAACGGTTAATTATGGTAACATGAGAGTGAGAAATAAAATATTCCGCAAAGACAATACAATTTAATGTTACCGAAATTTCTGTTTCTTCTTACTTGAGCCCCTACCAGGCTTGCTGCGTACTATACAAGCGATGGGATGGAAAATTCTACATCCTCTATGAGCCATAAAAAGCTATATCAAGCGTTTTCTGAGAGAATAGTTTGAGTGTGTTAAGTCGTTCTTCCTACTTCAAATTCTAAATACCTATATAAGGACCTAGAATTTAAAAAAAACGAAAGTCCTTCATAAGTTAATTTCCAATTACAAAATAAAAAAACCCGGCGACGCCGGGCCTTTTAAGCTAGTGTATTATAAAATAATACTTTTAGACTGGCATGCTTATACCACGTTTCCTTCTCATTTTCCCTAACAGCCTATATGGTGGCCTAACGAATGTGTTTTATGATGGAATAGCCAGACCTACTTTCTTTACGTAGCTCGTTCACACATCAAATTTGATATAAAATAAAAGTTAACGAAGTGTTACTAGTAAGCCAAAGAATCTAATCTTAAAGAATACTTCCCGGCTATACCATTAAAATCAAGTGGAATGGAAGGGAGATGATCCGGGTAAAGCAAACGGGTTAATGACAAGATGGCACTGCGATTTTTATGCGCTGAACATAATTACTGAACCATTAAGATGGAAGTAGGCCTAGGTGATAAATGCTTTCATAAAGTTAATCAAAAAATGATGTAACTATTAGTACCGGTGTTGCTCAGGAAAAGGAAATAAACATAAAAGCATTACAAATTTCGGACTGCAAATATGTTCAAACTAAATTGACTAAAGCAGGGATGAGGAAAAAAGGAGGGTTATGGCCACCAAATCCATCCCAACCACAGATCTGTTAGAACTGTTATTACAATTACAATTACAATTACAATTTATTGTTTCAAATTACACGAAAAATATACATAAAAAGTTGATACACCACCCGAAGAAGCAGAGCTTGTGTTCGGGGGTGGTTCAGTTCTATATATGAGAAAAACTTATACTAAATAATTACTTAAAACAATACAAAATTTAGAGAAGTATGACAGAATACATGTATAAAAGGTTAGAACATGTTCTTTTTACAATACAAAGGTACGAGGTAATACAATATTAATACATAACAATTTATTTGTTCAAATTTTAGTAAAAAACAAAAAAAAATAAGTTCTATCCAAATTTTAATATGAAAAATGTTATAACAGCAATAGTAGAAAACAGAAGTAATAATTATATAAATTTTCTAATTTTAGACCTAAATTGTTTGTTGTTTAAGCTATTTAGATCAGGATGGTTGGTAATAAATGAATTGAATAGTCTTGGGCCAAAACTTGAACAGTGCTTAATGGTGTTAATGGTGATGTTTACGCGCTTGCATATTTAAGTGGCAGAAGTGATGTGGCATGTCAATACTTTGAATGTATCATAGCCATATTTTCATAAACATTATAATGTCTTGCGTAACACCTGAGTAACACTGACATTGAGCTTTAGTCCTTCTGTTAACAAAGGTACTATGCACTTCACTATTGAAATTTACAAGAGACACCTAGGACATCTTACATATGCCGTCTGTGACTTGCGTATTACTATTAAATGGTGTTCTTCAAGTTCATACTTATTAATACCGAAAGAGAGCTTCTCCTGTCGCTGAAATGAACTGTGTCTATCGTCCAGAACAATGACACTCAACCTTCTGCTCAACAATATATAAAACGATACGGTATGTTTCATTTATAGAAATAATCCTTTTGAAAAATATATATATAACCGAGTGAGGCGGTCAAGATGGTAGCGTATTGGACGCGCATTCGGGGATTCCAGGTTCACATCCCTTGGCCGGCCAGTTAAGATGGGGTTTTTCATGGTTTACACAGTCTTAAAGGCAAAAGTCGAATTGGACTCAACCTCACTATTTCACTCTGTATATTATTCATTGATATTAATTTCAGTTAAAATTTACTGACGCCATAAAATACACTAACAATAGAAAATAGTTGAGCATCAGTAGTTATATGATCTACTGGTATACATACAAAACCTGAAATTCTGATATGCCCTTGATGCTCAAAGCAGTATAAATAAAGTTGAATTTTAAAAATATACATGTACAATTATATATCTTGGTTATAGTCATAGAAGTATGAATATTGCCGTAGCGTTTACTAGTATCCCCAGAAATGCAAACTTTCTTCTATAGTATAAGGTGACCAAATGCTGAGCGCCAATTTTAGCGAAAAATTAATTTTAATCATCAGTCTATTTCTCCAGGTTAAACTATCACTTTAAATGTGTCAAGATGTCTACACAGAAAAGTGAAATTAAAACAACTAATTTCAAAGGAACAACGCCCGCGGTCTGACTGGGCCATTCAGAAAAAAATCTCTCTCGTGGAAATCTGTCCGCTACAGTAGATTCTTCAGGTACTGCTGGCACTGTTCTACAAACAAGCTGCGTGCGTTTCGTATGCTTGCTTTGTTAGTCTACCCAGCACACACTGGATTTTATGAAATGAATAGTTACTTCGTTAGGCGTAATTAATAGTACTTCTCTCTTCTTCTTCTTCATCATCCTCTTCTTCACATGAGTTTTTCTCCCCCCTTGTAGGAACGTACTTTTAGCTAGATTTTCCGGAATTCAGCGGCTATTATAAAGAATATTGGACCTTAATGTGTTTATATTTTTAACTTTCAGTATATCAACATCAACTCAAGGTCACGTAATTGCTTCATCCCGGGGATTATACTGTTTTTAAACAGTAACCTCCGATTAGCAGTTGTCGGTTAAAACTGATTGAGATTGGAGAAGATTTGACTAATACGAATCGTTTTCATGACCAGTTAATAATATACCGGTAATGGTTTTTCTTTCTATGTCTGGATATGATTGCTTATGAAATCACGCAATGGCTTAAGATAAAATTCACAATCTTTTGAAAAGGAGGCTGGGTAGAGCAGCATGCACAGAAGGATCAATGTGGGTAATTCAAGAAATTAACTGATGTCTATGAGAATATAACCATGTAATTCTGCTACTTCACAGAAAGAGGTTTATGAATAGGCCAGTCTAATCAATAAGCAAACTGGCAATATTAAGTTGTCGGCAAGGGGACCTAAATAAAACCGAGGCACCCAATACATTAGAGGTGAAGTAAATATGTGTTAGTCGACCGTGCTGACAACATCGATATATTAAAAACAGGCTCCAAATTGGAATTTTGCATCAATAGGCTCGAATACTGTATGATTTATAAAATGGAATTAATTAAAAAGTTGTAATAGGCTAATGGGCTGTTAACATATGACGGGGTGACTGGTAAGAGTTGAATCCGGTTTGAGTGCGAAAGTTTACAAATACACGTCATGCCATACTCGGGAAGACGATTCTTGCCTGTGGGAGTAAAAGATGAATGTGACTGCACTTTGTCAGTGTCGCCATCTATGAAAGCTACCTATTTGCAATCAATACCATATCATGACTTTAGAAAAATTCTTTCATATCTTTACGTTTCATGCTTCCCTAAGCACGAAACCACCGCCCGTTAAATTTTTTTGTGTGATATTTATATAATATAAGTTATATCTTTACACGCCAGCGGCCGTAATTTTGAAGACATTTGAACCAAATTTTATTATGCTATTTCTAGGCCCAATAGTTCGGACAAGTTCGTTAATGAGCAAAATTGGCCCAAGGGGGGGGGGGTCGGGGGAGGGGGTTGAAATTTTGAAAACTCGGTCCCTATGAAGTATAGAGGGAAACTTTGTTTTAATAAATTAGAGTACTCCCTATGGAGTTCACAGTGACACCAACGATTCGGGGATTTTGGGGGTACGAGTGGGGGTGGGGGATGGATATTCGAAATTTTTGAAACCACGCTTTGTGGGGTACAGTTGAAAAGCTCTTGATGAGTACTCTACAAATCAATAACTAGTTTCTCGATAGCTCTCATATCAGGCGAGATTTGAATGTTTGAAGAAGTGCTCTTTCCTCTTTTTTGCAGTTATTATTGCGGGTTTGTCACGCCAAGGCAAAAGAAGAAGAGTGCTGCGCAGCGACAATAAATTAAACCAAAAGCACTTCGAAATCTACCTCAGCCATTAGGCCTGCCTGAAGGGATTTTTAATATTTACGTAAAGTTTAAACCAGGGTGTCAGGCCGTCTAAACTCTTTACAACTTGCCAATGTTGAGTTGCACACATTCAGTCGTTTACGCAGGGATTATTACATTTTCTCCTTGTTTGTGTACATTCCTGGTATAAAAGGTACACATGGATTATTAGTAAGACTTAAGACTGAAATATATTTTGTGTTTTAATTGTGAACTTTATGTGGGCCTTTAACTATCGCGCATGGTCCTCATAATAACAGGCCTGTAAGAGACATTAATGAGAAGAGCTAGTGGAAATTTGGCAGTGTACACATGACAGTAATATGATGAAATTGAGACGTGCAGTTTTACTGCTCCAGGATTCATGAAAGCTATAAACGTAAATCACAATATTCCTCAAGCTTATCATCATTTCGCTGTCGTCTCATATTGCCACATGAGGGCGGGCTTGCCTCAATATCATTCCTTCCTTACCGTCCAGGCTCCTGTTATGCTCGCTCCATCTTCTCATATATGAGCTGACTTCAGTGGTATAGCAAGGTAACTTTTATTTTATGACCAAAATAAAGCAGATTGTCAGTTTATATATTGGGACATATACCAAAAGTGGCATGAAATTAAATGTCTTAGGGAGGGTGGTTAAGTAATCCCATGAACCGTTTCAGTAAAGGTTCCAATTTCATTCTTTTATCGAATGTGTTCAAACTGTTAACACCTTTCCAAACCACTAACCAAAACGCCCAGGGAGTTTACATTGATATATGCAGTTTACTTCAAATAAACCATTGTAATTATTATTATTTTAACCCCTTTTAAATAACAAACAAAGTGATGGAAATAATAGCTATATTAGGTAACAAATACAGACAGCAGTGTATAGGCCTACATTGAAATTTCGGTCACTAGTTCATCCATCTTCCCCAGAAAACAATCCTACATTTCGTTGAAAGTAGTAAGAAAATGAAAAATAGAATCCTTACATAATAGCCTACTTATTAAAATTAAGAGTGATATGTTTATAGTAGTTTAATAACGTAGGTAACATTTGGAAGATTTTAAAATATTCAAAAAAGTATAAAAATCTCTATGTATTGGGAAGTGGAAAAAAGTAGTTACAGATATCGTCAGAATTAAAATGAATGATTTAAAAGTATAACGACTTTCTTTAGAAATTTCTAAAAATAATTTCTTAATTAAATCTTATCAGAGGCCTACATAAAAAATAAAATATTCATAATTTCAACTTTAAAAATTTGTAGAATTTTATAGTAGTTGTATACAGAAGATTTGAAGTAACATAGGCTATCAACTGGGAGATATTATTTTTTAAGAATAAACTTTGTATTTAAAATACTAAAAAAACAAGTTTTTTTTGTGTGCCCACCCTTGCCCCCGGACTGCCAACCAATTAATCCTAAACCTTCGTTCAAACCAAATTTTGGTAACCATATGTGATGTGTGTATACTTATTGTGCCCTTATGTACATCCGTAGGGGATGTTGATGGTGTGACGTGTTTGGGCTGTGTTTTTGTATTTTGGCGCAGGAGTAACTTAAGTGCGGATATGTCTTAGTTAACTTACGAGTGTACAGATACCAGTGAACTTCTAATTAAATCATATAGCCTAAGCTAATAGAAATCATATTTGAAAACTCGCCATACCTCCCCCCTCTGATGTTACTATCGTGACTACTTACAGTGTTAATTTCGTGGAACTGACTTGGCAGGATATAGCAACAAAAATTAATTATTGATTCTAGTGCATTGCTCCAAGTCGTTTTGAAACACTTTCATATGAAAATAGAAGCACAAAACATGGTATCCTCTCTGTGATAAATTTAAGACAAGCAATAAGGCTAAAATTATGGAATACAGTAAATTTATGGAAACAGATATTTACCCCCTCTATCCTTCAATCCTTCGGCTTCAAAAAAACTGGGATTTCGGATAACCAATCTATTTTCTAAAAGTAGCATGTATTCGTGGTTATTACAAATCATAGAAACTAAAAGAAATAATTGGTCTTGAATCACAGTAAATCCACGGAGTTTGGTACGATGATTCCATGAATAGGCCTATTGAATGTAGTGAATACTATAATTATCTTAATGCAGTAGTGTGTAAGATAGATGAAATAGTTATTTATGAAACAAGTGGTAAAATATAGTTTTTATTTAATGCTTGCGAAACAATCCCTTAAGGGTGACTGCAGTAATCCTACTAGTAAAATAAAAGAATTTGGCCATTTGTATCGTACACTATTTTTAGACAGCCGTTAATATTTGTAAAAATATAAAAAAAAAAACATTACATTTTCTAACAAATTTCTAGCCATATTGAAGTCTCGAGCAGGAGTAAGCAAATATTTTGATTATTTCTTTTTTATTTCATTTCAAGTTACGTCAACACCCTCCTTACAGGTTTCCTACTAAAGATAGACATTTATGCCATCACTAACTTTATAATATTTTATTTTTATTATTTATTTAATAAATAATTTTTATTCATTATTACAATAAACATCATTTATAAATTGCCATGGTCAATAAACTAATCATTCTTTTCAGTAATGTGTTCTTTTTGTATAGACATAACGGTAAAGTTCCTGAATTAAAACATTGCAGCCATTTCATAAAATATGGGAATTTTTCCCTCAAAGAGAGAAGTTATAAAATTATTGTAATTGGGTGGTCAAAAATAAGTTTAAAACCTCAAATTATCTGAATTTTAAGGACTTGGGTGTATTTGAAGTGGTTTCATGTGTAGAATCTGTCGATTTACTTATTTATAGCGTTGAGTTACTTTTTTTTGCCATTTTTAGCATGATTTTAACACTCTTTAATACCAAGTAGTCAAGAGTAATCAGCTATGTCAATTTTCATTTGAGAAAATATACATCTTAAGGTACATTTTGATATAAGATTAACTTCAAAAAACATGTGTGGTTAATTACTATGTAAAATAACAAACAAGGGAATTTTTGTCCCACCCGTAACGTCCCACCCGTAACGTCCCACCCGTAACAGTGATAGTTTCGTTAAATTATTATTTATGAGTTAAATAAATGTTCTGACAACCTGGAAATAGTTTATAATTTGTATTGAATCCCTCATACCTTCATTAATAACAACATTAAGACCCTAACAGTAATAGCAGAACAGAAAATGAGCTTTTGTTTTGCATCATTAAAATCAGTGTCCAATTTATGTCCCACCCGTAACAGATTTTGAAAAACAAATTTAAAATATTTAAAATATTTAAAATACATTTTTAATAATGCTTTGCATGTAGAACGAAGAAGAAGCCATAGTAGATTTTACAGAATGTGCAGAACAAGTTCTAATTCATTATTTATGACATGTAATAAACAAAAATAGTTGTTACAATTTACTAGAATGTCCCACCCGATATTATGAAATGGCTGATTAGTACTATGCGTAACAAATCTCCAATACAGTTCTTAGATATCATTTCTTAGATATCAGTTTAAACAGATTATGCCAAGAAAGCATCTTCTCAGCAGGTTCTTTGTGGACTCGCTTTGGGTTACCTAAAAAAAGAAACTAAACTAAACTCCGTGGCGCTACATGCCTGAAGGGACAAGGCCTACTACCCGACCGCTGCGTCATCTACCATTGGCAGATGGCAGGATTGGGGCATGTGGTCAGCATGCCGATACCCACGGCCGGTAACGGTGGTGTCCAAGACTGGAGCCATTAGTTCTCTATCAAGTAGCTCCTCAATTTGACTCACGAGGCTGAGTGCACCCCGTTTCAGACCTCCCTACCTCAGAAAAATCCGAGGAGGTACCGGGGATAGAACCCGGGCCTACGAATCTGTAGTCAGCGACGCTAACCACAAGACCACGCAGGCGGTCTTTGGGTTACGTAGCAGAGATAAATATAAGCTTATGCTTAACCGATGAACCAGTAACACTAAAAACTATCACAAGTATAACGTTCTATTAAATAGAATTAAAGTTATAAATGAACAAACGAACAGAAAGGAAGACATTGTGATTTTGTGACAGTGAAAACGAATGGGAATTTATTATTAGGCTATTAATGCGCATTTATTAATAAGTTTGGTCGTACTAAATATCATTTCATATGATCAAGTGTGTGTTTATGAAGATTAGTTTGTTATTCAATATATAATTTCACATAAAAAACAGGTTCATACATAAGTTTGGCTAAATATTTATCTTCATAATCGTTAATTATGGACTTTATTTCAAGCTATAAAGTTTGTTTACTCGTACTTCTGCGTAGCAACACATTAGGCCTAATGATTCCATTGTGTATGTTGGTGTGATTGACTGTGAAATTTCTCACGTGTTCCACTGATATCGGACAACGTTCCACATCATTAACTAACCCAGAGAATTTAATTGACGGTATTTTATGTTGATTAAAATTTACTAGGCTTGGAATCAATATCCATAATGCCAGAAGCCATGGATCTTCACCAAATTCATTCGCCACAGATATTGGTGAGTTAATTGCATCTTCTGCACTTGATAGCAAAGATCTACCACCCATTAATAGATCTACTGTTTCAGAAGGTCATAGTTCTCCATTATGTGGTCTTTGTTTTAATACATCACGAGGACTTATCCGTAAAGCCAAGAGACATGTTCAGTTGCCCAATTAAAAAAAAAATTAAAAAAATAGAAAGGATTCTAAGAAGCAGCTTTCAAAATAGTCAAGATAATATACATGTAGGAAGTCAAAAAGTACTTATAATTGCTGCAACAAAAGACGTGCAGAAGAATGTTTCTTTTGGTATAAAACATTTGAAGATATTAATAATATTGAAACATTTGATTCTACTGTCTTTGAAGATAAGATTAATAGTTTTCTGGCATTTCTGTATAAAGCGAATTCAACATTACCAGGTCCTGATCATTATACCACCCGATATTATCGGATGCGAAGAGATGAAAAGAAAAATAATGCAATTCATCAAAAGATTTCTTCTAATCCTCAGAGATCATCCAAAGCTCGTAGAATGAGAAATATTAATAGGTATGACTATGAAGTTGCTCAGTTAAATTATTATAACAGAAAGAACGCTGTTATACGAAAGATTATGAATTCTGAAAGCCCAAAGATGAATGACGATAATTTTCAACAAGTGTTTGGGTCTTTCAATAACAATGTCAGAGAAATATATCCCCAACATAAACAACGAGATGTTTTCGAAGTTTCTCTAACAGTATCAAAAAATCAATGAAAGGGATGCCATTAGACACCTCAGCTGGAAAGATCGAATACTAATGAGAACTATTATAGAATTAGACATTTCTGATGTCTTGAGACTAATTATTATTAATAAAATGCTAGTCACTTCCTATGTACCAAAAAATTACTGATATACGAGTATAAAGGAAAGGGAAATGTAATTAATGTTTCCTCTTGGCGACCAATAACAATGTAGTCTGTAATTAGAAGAATAGTAGAACAAGTTTTTGATCAAGAGCTGAGAAATCAAATTGAGTTGAACTACAATCAACGTGGATTTGTTTCAAATTTATCAGGATGTCATATGAATTCCAGACTTATTGCGGGTTTTTAAATGGTGCAAAATTGAACACAAAAGATTGTATAGTTGCATTTTTTGATATCCTCATGCTTTTGGCCGTATTTGTCAAGCACATATTAATAATTATTGCCTTTCATCATATGGAGTATCTTCCGATCTTCATAACCTAATAATTGCCTTGCTCGTAGACAACTTTATCCATGTTTAATGTGCAACAGGGCAATACGAAGTGGAGCCATAATGGGCAATCAACTTACCAGCGGAAATAAATAAGCAAGATGTCAACGTGCGCGAGCACAAAGCCGTACAGCCAATCTACAAAAGATTAATTAAACAAAAAGTGCTGATGCCTGTTGGCTTACCATAGTAGGCCTACAGTCTTGATGGTCTAGACGTTATAATGACGAACTGTGAAGGAAATTGTTGGTTTTCCTAATAGTGCAGCCAATGCTATGTTATATTCACCAAGGAACTTAAGTGCACTTGGGCTAATTAACAGTAAATGGGAAAACTCCATTGCAACTTTTATCCATTGTTCACAAACTTTCAAATTTTGAAGATCGATGTTTCCTTGAACTTTTTAGCTAGGAACAAGAAGTTTGAGTTAGCCTTGTTCGCTTAGACGTGGCAATGGAAATAACAAATTACCACAAAAGTTCTAGACAACTTAGAAAGTTAATGCGCCTTAAGTCTTTTGGTGAATTGCAAGGTATCTGAGTGTCACATTTTAAAGAATATCCTGTTACTAACGTCTTCAGGGTGGAAAAGACGCACCTAACATCATCTGAAAGGACAGTCATGGTGAAATTGAATGCTAACTATACGAACCTACCAGGACTCCCTGGTAATAATTGTGTTATTAATGGATCATTCTTTTGCAGATGTTGTGCAAAGGAGTCCGAAACACCGAGTCATGAACTCGGATCATGTCCATTTAATTCCCTGCATATTAATAGGGACAATCAACTGGTAAACTCTCATTGTCCAGTCTCCTGGTCTCCTGACCAATAAAGGCATTGCTCAAAGAGAATACCACAAAAGATTTGGTGTATGTAATTTTTCAGTACCGGTACATGGTCTTCTGTTTGGTTCCAGAGGTACGACCTATCGCTGGGTTGTACAACAAGTGCAAAAACTAGGGGTCACCAGCCAAGAAACCAAGTATCCAGTTGATTCATGGCCGAGTGCACCAACCTCGGTATTTAGAATACCGCGGTAAAGTTACTTAGTTTACCCCGGTAAAGTCATACTTTCGTTGCACCGTGCTCGGTTTCGACTTTTACCGCGGTAAGATGCAAACCGGCCGTGAAGGAGCTGTAAAGTGAGAAAACCGCGGTTTTCTTTCCAAGAGGGAGATCAGCGTAATGTATCATATTTACTATATCTAGGCCAAAAGCTAATTGAACATAAAGAATAATGAGAGACAGGTGGGGTCTATTTGAAGAATGAACGATGGTGCATATCTTTGCAAATACTGTTCTGTAACATCGATTGAAATGACCTTCCTTCCTTACCTCAACCAAACCAGGTCCATCGAGTAGGCTAGTGGGCGTAACCACGATTAGTACGATTAGTACAGTATTTATGGTGTTTGAATTCAAACTTTGAATTCAGACGACATATATACGCAATATAATATTCACTTTTATCCTTATGAACATATTTTTATCGAATAATAAGGCAACAAATAAATTTAATTTGGAAAACCAATAGCCTAGGTGAGCCACCGTGACTGGCAGACGTGCAGAGAGAGAGAGAACCTAGCGGCCATGGAAGAAACCATCAACGAGAATGGAGTCGGAGCAGAGAACCCGCAATATTTCCAAGCATTAGCAAACCGCGGTATTTTAGCAATGGTGCACAGAGATTTTGAGAATACCCCGGTATTACGTTTACCTCGGTAACGAAACGGCTGAGAAAACCGGAGAATGGTGCACTCGGCCATCAGTATCCATCTTGAATCACCATATTTACGCCAAATAGTAATTGTGAGATTGTGTTTAGAAGAGTAAGGATAAACTGTTTATATTTATGTACGCCTTGTATTTAATGATTTTATTGTCTTTTCAGGTGGAATTGATAACCTGGGTCCTATGGCAACGTGCGAAGAGGCAAGCAGCTTCATTTATGTTTATAATAAGTGATGTTCTTTTTCTTGCATAAATCTTGTAGGCTATAAATTCCTGGATAAGCTCGTATGCACAGCATTAAAGCATAGTCAATTCAAAATGAATTATTTCGGTCTTGTTTTATTCATATCTGGTACATTCCTGAATGTAATAATTAATCTCCAGTGGAATAACATCTGGATCACAAGCTCGAAAGGACCCATAACGAGAGAAATATTCTTTCCTGAGATCCAGCCTAGCATGGACTTCAGTGCCGAACTTTGTGTTTACGCAATTCCTATCTGGCCATGACAAATTTAAATCATATTTCGAGCGATTTAACATCAATGTTCCATATGGTTACTTATGCTTCTGTGGCTCCTCTCAAACAGTGCAGCACTTGCTTTTTGACTGTCCTGACTTTTGGAAGATCGCACCCTACAATATCATCTGAATTTTTGTGACAATGAACTGGCAAAACCTCTGTTTCATATATTTAAAAAACAATGTTGTTATTCTAATTTTCTAACATTCATACAACACATCTTTAATAAGCTCCAATCATAATGTTCAATCTGTTGTAAATTGAATGTAATTGTTAAACTATAACCCTAATATGCTAATGCACAATATGGTTCTAATTTCTTTTTTGGAAATTCAATAATAATAATAATCTAAAGAGAGTAGATCAATAAATAGTGGCATATTTTTCATAATTAATATGCCTAGTCATACTGTACACGTGCTGTGTTTCACAGCAAATGGAAAATATAAACAAGGAATTTAATTAGAATTTTGTTGTAATGTGGATATATACAAGAATTTAATATTTTAACCTTAAATGAATTTTATGATAAAGTGAGGCCTTTCCATCTCCTGATGGTGCACTAAAAGCGCAGTAAAATGGAACAAAAGGCGCGTGTAATGTTAGACTGACAGTTTTGAGTGTAAAGCGGCTGTCTACGATTAACCTGAAATTCATCATTAAATTTTAATGAAAAATTGTTCCACGTAATTGCTTTACACAGTTTCTCTTCCATGTTAACTCCAAGGCTCGTTTAAATTAAAAATTCCTTGTACGTACTGAAAGAATTCCTGCCTTGTTTTGTATAATAGGGATCGAAAAGTGAATTAGAGTAAAGACAACCTTTTTTCTTGAAACTCAAGGAATAAATTGAATGTGTATTACGTAATGTCATTACAGGACAGATATCTATCTTGCAGTTTATACACTAGTCAAAACAATTAGAGGAACTCTTTTCAACGTTATTTATTTCATAAACTACCGGTATTTTGTTTTAAGGGAAAATATAAGTACAATATATTACACCAATCTTTCATTGAAAAGTAACTTAAATTTCATTTACCTGCCACTTACTGTATTCAAATTAAAAATGTAAGTATGTGGGATAGTGATAAATAGGGTTCGGATGTTTATGACCTAAAAATGTGTAAAATATGACTGCAAATAAGACCTTAAAAATGACTGAATATGATCCAAAAATCCTAAATATGACCTCATAAAGGAACGTATTTTCTCAAATTTTTAACAATTTTACATGTAAGTTACAGTTTTACTTGTAAAAAACTTCTAATATGTTAATGTTTCCAGATACCACTGCAAATGTTAACTGAATGTATTTTTAAAACATGTATATTGGAAGTTGTTAACAACAAGGAGAAAAAGGCAATTGTGCTATTATTTGTTATAGTCCCTTCACGTTTCAGTTACAATAAAACCAAAATATTCGTGACTCTTTTACAGAAAAAAAAAATTAAGTCGACAATTTAGTACACACACTGCATAATTGTGCTTGTTTGCCTAATTTATAACTGAAATACGACATTAAGTTACAAATATGAAGAAAATATGACCATACCGTGAAAATGACCAAATATGACTTTACATGCAAAATTTAAACGGTCCGATTAGGATAACAAATATGCAATTCATGTTTAATGGAGGATAAATGAATTTCAGGGCAAAAATATGATAGGCCTATGTCGTAAACATCCGAACCCTAGTGATAAACCAAACTGAAAAGTTATTTCAATAAGTCACTGTTTCTTGACGAAACAATCATAAATTTAGTACTTTGTGTGATCATTTTCCACTCATACAGCCGCACACCTTCGAGACATGCTTCTGATAAGTCTTTGACGAAAGTTCTCTTATTTCTCATGAAGGGCCACTTTCAGTTCCTGAAGAGTTTGAGGGGTTCTTGAGCGGTGCTACCCAAGATACCCAAGACGTGTTCGATCTTGTTTCACTCTGGGCTGCTAGTAGGCCAACCCATATTCCGCATATAAAAAACATGCCATTCCCCAAGTGTTTGAAGTATAGATCTTTCCCATGCGACCACTTTGATTTTGCTCCATTTTTCCTTTGTTTCTTTCTCCCTCATTTATGTTCGCGCATAAATTTATTTTGGTTCATGATTTGTGTCATGAAACAATGTATGAATTATTGTGCAACTTAGTATGTACCTGAAACTTTCGAATGTTTTCTGATTTTCCAAGTGAAAATAGTATCTTCTAATTGTTTTACTAGTGTACATATGGCTTACCTACTACTCTGAGACAATATCAGGAAATTACCCGTTTTAATCTATTGGTAGAAGTAAACGGGTGGTTATTAAATACTTTATAATTGTTTAGGTAAGCTGTTTAACTCGCGAGACACATTTTATACATAATTTTTGGCTCTTATTCTCACTTTCATTTAATTAGTTTTCTTTATTACTTACTGTTGTTGTCTTTTCATATAGAAGTAAATTTAACCTATCCTTATCAACATGTTATTAAAAAATATAACTGTCTTTACATATTATTACTATCATAACACGTTATTATCAGTTTCTCAAAGAAATAAGGCAGTCAGTGTTTTATTTGTGGAAAGTGTCTATTCCTGAGAAAATATTTATTGTGCGTTCCATCATACTCCCTTACTGAGTCCTCACGTTAGAACGATATGGAGAAATTCCACATAAATAATAACAAAATAAATCCAGAAGAAACAAATTTCACAAAGATGAAACAAAAGCTAATGGATTTCAATTATTTTCATTTTCCAATTGAGCAAAATCTAAGCTTGTAATATTGTCATGGGATAAAAGCCTTGTAAATATACTATAATAATTATTCATTACTTGTCTAAAACACTAACTTATATGTATTTCAAAGATATTGTCGTTGCCACTCTGCGTGGTTCTTTCGCTCTTCTTCGCCACCACTTATACAGTAGTCAATAATGTTTGATAACCATATGAAAACTTTATATTTATATCTATATTAGTGTTATTATGTTGATCACAGTATTGAATATGTTATTTTTTGAACATATTGTATATAACTTAAAATTTCTTAAAATTATTTAAATGTAACATATTTTACAACATGTAGTCTACACCAATTCTTTCTACGCAAATAAAATATGCACCTGAAGATGACGAATTAACGTCGAAACACATCGTGAAGACAACAGCGCTGAAATTTTAATATACAATAGACGTAGAAGAGATATATTTATGAAGATAGGTTTGTATTTCAACATTTCAAAGGTATTTAAATTTTTATTAAGATTGTTAATCATTTATATTATTTTTGACAAGTAATTTATGTTACATTTAAAAAATCTGGTATTATTATGACTCTTATTATGAATATACATAAGTTAGTGTTTTTAGACAAGTAATGTACATTACAGTTTATTTACAAAGCTTTTATCCTATGACAGTTGTTAAAATAATTTATATGATAGCATTAGAATAAATTGCAACTGGTGGAATATTGACAATATTAAAAACACAAATGGATTTGATAAAATATAGCCTACTTACCTCAGAGCACGAAAGCCTATCAATTGGGTTGTATTGATGTCCAGTTCATCCTGGAAAAGAAACAAAATCAATCAGAAATTTTTGCAATAAATAAAAATATTCGAGGGTGAATATAACTTAAATAATTGTTCTAGCATTCGTTCGAGGGAGTTCAACAAAATATACGGAAAATATAATTACAAATAGCATAGGTCTATTTCTGAAAGATTTTATTAATGTATGTTATAGAGTATAAATGTATGTTTAAGTAAATAATCACCTAAACCTTTAATTTGCAGTTTCCCCCACTGACACTGTTACAATAGTGTCATTGCCAAACATCATTATTATACAGCAAAACCTGTGAAGTTGACTTTATTGATGCCGTAATGAATAATATGCAAAAAGACCTCAAAATCTTAGAAAATTGGTTAGCGTTCAATAAATTATCACTAAATGCTCAAAAGACAGTATTTATGATATTTCATAAACCTTCAGTCATTCTAAACATTAATTCTGCAATTACAATAAATGATGTACCTATACAGAAGGTATCAAATGCAAAGTATTTAGGTTTAGTAATAGATGAACATTTAAACTGGGATATGCATATTTTAAGCCTTTGTAGTAAAATTGCGCCGATAATTGGAGTATTACGACGATTGGGTGGAATATTATCACATTCTAGTATGAGATCTCTATATTATTCCCTTGTTCACTCTTACATATTGTATATGGTATTTATATGGGGACGTTCAAAAAAGAAATATTTGCATAAGATAAAAATTCTTCAAAATAGGGCTGTAAGAAATCTTTTAGGCTGTCATTACTTAACACCAGTCAACGTATTATATGAGCA
The DNA here is from genome assembly GCA_964059195.1 of Ectobius pallidus. Lineage (NCBI taxonomy): Eukaryota > Metazoa > Arthropoda > Insecta > Blattodea > Ectobiidae > Ectobius > Ectobius pallidus. The sequence goes on along the minus strand of CAXKWD010000005.1, from coordinate 24,754,042 downwards.
ATCAGGAATTCTTCCATCAGAATTAATCATAAAATGTAGTGCTGCAATCTTTATATATAAAGTAGTAAACAGACATGTTCATAATAACATTGTATTGCGTTTTCTTGAAAATGTACATTCTTATGGCACGAGAAACAAATCAAATATTTTCGTCACGCATTCTCAATTGGTTACTTATGGACTAAGGGGATTGAAAAATTATCTTGCAAATCTTTTTAATGAAATTCCACAGGAAATAAGATCTGTAAAAAACTTAAATAATTTCAAAAAAAAGTTGAAGATTTTTCTATTAAATGATTAAGTGAACAATATCTCTATTATACTTACTGTATTTGTGTAAACTATTGTAACAATTTTATTATAATAACTTTGAAGTTTGTCATCCTTTGTAATACTGTCCCTTAATGTGAGCAATTGGCTCGTTGGGACCTTTTGTTAAATAAATAAATAAATAACTAAATCTATAACATGGCCACCTGCCTTAACTGACAGCATTTTCATGGAACCAGCAAATTCCCATTTGCTTATATGTGTAAGTTACTCTGTAAGTTGAAAACCTGTGCAACTTTTATCATGATCACCATCAGAAAAGATTTTAAGAACTTTTAACTCGTAATTATTGACCACTCTAATGGTAGTTGTCAAAATTTTAGTGAATTGCTGTACAGAAATTCCTTGCATTGAGGTCAAAATGGAATCATCCTTCAATCTTACCCCATCCCTAAACACTAATAAAAATCAACACCAGTGGGCACTACATGCTAGGAATTGTGAGGGATTATGCTCTCAAAAGTACAAATATTTTCAGTGGGAGAACCTGAAAACTATTTAGAAAGATTTGACACAAATATTTTACCTAGCTGTTAAATTTAACCAGTAAACTGCAATAATTTCAAAAGTGCACATGGATTACGTCATACTGAATTACTATAAAGGCAAAGCCATATGTTAATTTAAAACACACAGTGAAACCCTAAAATGTGTCTACCAATTGATTACAAAAAAAATCCCTTTAGGCAGGCCTACAGGCGGAGGTAGATTTCGAAGTGCTTTTGGTTTAATTTATTGTCGCTGCATAGCACTCTTCTTCTTTAGCCTTGGCATGGAAAACCTGCAGTAAAGAGGAAGAGCCTACAATCAATTGTTTTGACAATAATAATAGGATATAATATTCTGGGAGGCCGTGCGCAAGATCAGCAATGAATAAAATTAGCAAAGCCGCTAAACAAGACAAAATTATGACATTATAATAATTCTTTCAAGTGTTATTATTTTCAAACATTAAAATCTCGCGTCATATGAGAGCTATCAAGAAACTATTTATTGATTTGTAGAGTACTCATCAAGAGCTTTTCAACGATACCCCACAAGACGTGGTTTCAAAAGTTTCGAATTTTCATCCCCCACCCCCACCCTCACTCGAACCCCCGAATCGTTGGTGTCACTGTGAACTCCATAGGGAGTACTCTAATTTATTCAAACAAAGTTTCCCTCTATACTTCATAGGGGCCGAGATATACATTTTTAAAAATTTCAACCCCCTCCCCCGACCACCCCCTTGGGCCAATTTTGCTCATTAACGAACTTGTCCGAACTATTGGGCCTAGAAATAACATATTAAAATTTGGTTCAAATATCTTCAAAATTACGGCCGCTATCGTGTAAAGATATATATAAATATATATATATATATAAATATCACAAATTTTTTTTTTTTGAACGGGCGGTGGTTTCGTACTTAGGGGAGCATGAAACGTAAAGATATGAAAGAATTTTTCGAAAATCATAAAGTGGTATCCATTGCAATAGGTAGATTTTCTTCGAAATCTACCTAATATTGTATTCAAATATTGCAAATGCTCTAAATGGGATATTTAATTTATATACAGACATTGAAATAAAGATGTCAAATCTGAAGTCAACTTGAAACAAAGAAACATTAAACACTATTTTGCAAAGTACTACAAAGGTCACACAAATCTTGATTAGGGCAGTTTTTAGCAGCATTTCTGATGATGATAGCTTAGTAGTAGGCCTAATAAATATATTGATATTAAATTTCAAATAAAAGTCGATGATTAGTTTTTACTCAATTTTTGTGTTTCATTTAACTTCATCTACATTACTGTATTAGATACACCTATATAATTATACTTTCGATAGATCACTGGAAATCTTTGAAACAGACCACCTCTACTATATTGACCAGATCTGACAGGAACAAACGGTAATCAACTTGGGACAGGTTTTACTGTTAACCACATTCAGCAGTAGCGGAACTTCCCAGTTCAACTAAGTTTAAGGGGAGATGGTAGTTACAGCTAGCAAAATGATAGAAAATATAGCGTATGTTCAAGAAGCCATAACTCAGGTGTTAACATTCAGATTTAGTTGAATTTTTTAATGCTTTGCAAGTGCACTCTGCAGTTTAAAATAAGCAGAAAATGGTTGTTCTAGAACTCGCTGTTTGGTAGGAAAGAATTTTTTAACACATAGGTGATCATTTTGTTTTACAGTTACTTCCCTTGACATAGGTACGCTTTATTCAATTTCTGTAGGTTAGATTTTTGTGAAACTTTGGGAACTTACTAACAATAGGTATTACTATTTACCCTAGCACAATCAGTCTAATATGTACATTATTACTGCATAAAAACTACATGAAAACTTCACGTCTAAAAAAATACATTTTTTTAAAATAAAAGTAGTTGAAAATTCTGTATAGTCAAGACTTTTCCCATAATTCTGCTAAAGGAGATTTGTCATCCATCTATAATGAATTCCTGAAAGTTTCATTATTTTAGCATGAATAGCTTTTCAGAAAAGGTACCTGAAGTACAAAAAAAGTAATTTTACAGGAGAGCGAAAAGAAAATGACATGCCTTATGGTATTTTATCCATTTTAGAAAGCTCCAGGTCGCTCTGCTTGGCTTAATAATAACGCCACAGTATAAGTATTAATACAGTAAAGAAGCTGTGTGTTAAAAGTCCTATGACAACATGTTGGCTGGACGACACTAGCGCTCCATGCGGAGATTAAGTAAAACTACATTCTCATCATATCAAATGACTTGGGAAAATACATAAACACATCGCAAAATATGTTATGTTAAAAGAGAAAAATACAGAATATTTTTATTTAATGCAAATCTAATTTTAAATTTAAGAAATAATAAAACAGATACTGTATTATATTCTAGTAAAGAAGAGGTAAACAATACCTAAATAGGCTACTGTTAAGGACTGTACCTAGGCCTAGTATTTTTCCTTTAAAATCATTGCCCTTTAATATAATTTATAATTCAAATTATGATAATAAATAGCCTACATATTATTTACGTAAATTATATTATAGGTCTGTCATGTTGTTAATCCTGCACGTCATTGTTGACAGTGTATTTTGATTCTTTGCCTTATATGGCAATATACGACTTCAATTTATTGTAGGTCTATGTAGCGTCAATTACTGCAGGATGGACTTCATTAAACAAAACAAAAAATTCAGGAGCATTTGGAATTGAAGACTCCGTCGGTACAGCAGTTTTAATTAACGAGTTTTTATAGGAATTCATAAACTGTCTGTTTTCGGCGTGTGTCAAGCATAGACGGTAATTTTCACTCAAATATTTTACATATTTTGTTACTAGGTTTTCTTGTCGACCATTAATGACCTATTTTATACACAATCATTACAACAGAATAAAATATAAAAATATTACATTAAAGTAACTTGAAACATAACCACACCAGAATCACGAGTAAGCCAGTAGACCTACAATAAATATTACTTATTTTCGTTCTTACCTTTCTGGATGTTTCAAGAAAGTGAAGAAATGCAATTCAGGATTTTGTCTTTTATTATTACTGAAATTTACAGCAGAATAATAAGGTCCTTTCGAATATAGCGTGTTCTAATAAATACAACCCTCCTATTTATTTACATACTTCCCGGAGTAGTTTCTGTAGCCTTACTTTATGGCCGCTACGATCGCTAGCAAATGCGCGCGCATGCTCGGCTGGCAGAAAAACGGGCTGAGTTTCTGTACTGTATTAATACTTATACTGGGATAACGCAACATATAAGACCTATATATCAAAATGTTCACAAAATGTTCTATTACATGAGCCTAAGAAAAATCAATTTTTTGAGACTGATAACTACCATCTCCCCTTAAGTGTACTTTGGTGCGACGTAACAGGTTTATTTGGTATGTTCGCTATTGTTATTTAAGGACGGCTTTGTGCTTCTGCTTAGGCCTTTTTACCTCATCGATGTGACTAAATTTTGTCTCGAAGTTTTTTTTTACATAACTCTTTATATGTATGTATGTATGTACGGTATGTATGTATGTATGTATGTATGTATGTATGTATGTATTTACATACGAAATTGCTGCTGTCCCCCATGTAGGAAGACCAATGAAACAGTACAGTAATACCAGATGTTATATAGTTACACCTCCACACGTTTCACGAATTTCCTTAAGTATTTAGATAAGTAAACTGCCTAGACTGTCATCTCCAGCAGATATGTCAGCATAACAAGTCCAAGTCATCTCTGTAACGTCAGGGAAAGCCAGAGTACATCTTTCTTCTCCTCGGCCTTCTGACAAGCGAATGGTTGAATAAATTTCGCTTCTTCAAGCTGAACAACATTCTCGCTTCTAATGTAAATTTCTCCCATCCGTCCAACTCATACTGTCTTACGACTATCACAGATTTCAGATAACTCTCAGCGATAGTATTTTTTCCACCAAGACCATGATTTCTTCTTAAACCACAATGAAAATGGCAGATAGCCTTGCAGCCTAAGAGATGGAAAAAGACACTCAGGGGGCAGACTTGTTAATAAGCAGGTGGTACATAACCCATAGCATAGTAGAAATTATTACGTTCCAGTCTACTATGTTACAGACGAAAAAGAGATTTCTTAATCTAAAGAGTATTGTCAACAATATGTCATCAATCATTTTATGCTGAACGGGTGATTTGTGAATTAGACATCTTGTCGGTAAACCACTAAGTTTATGTATCTCTTTGTATCTATATTATTTTGCAAAATGTCTAGTATTTAACTCATTTAGAATTGACCCTTTATTTTCATGCACTTCATCGCTGTTAAGGTATTCGAATGTATTGCAATATTTTTACCGTCACGCACTGGTATGAACACGTACAAAACCACAACTGAGGGAAAAATAAATTATATTGGAACCTTTAAACAAAACAGTGGATAATCTGTAAGTTATTGACCAGAGTAGACATAGAAGAAGGTTCGGAGATCTTAAACAGATTTGCATACAGCAGAAAGTAGGAAAACGTATCATAAATATCAACAAGAATATTCGTTGGCAGGGGTAAATATGGATAGAATGGTCATGCTCTAATTGAGTTGATCCCTTTGTTACTGCATACAGCTAGAGAACCTTGCAATTAAATAATTTTCAGGAATTTCTTAAAAAATCTTGCAAGTCAATAATACTAAATAATGCTGGTAACATAGAGATTATGTTTTACATTTTAATGATTTTATTATAATCTCATCTTGAAAGTGTACACTGCCCTCTGGCTATAATTACTTCTGAACATTTCAGTAACCTGTTCTCCTGTTTCGAAAATCATTAGTAAGAGATCATGCATTAATAATTTATAATCTTGCATCTTGAACTTTGCCTGGTACTGCTAATACAGAATATTTTCCCAGGCTTCTAACCAGGTAGTTCTTTGGAGGTTTTCTGACATTTCGAAGTCGATCTGAGGCTCCATTGTCATGCAAAATGAAGTGCCGGGACTAGTTGGTTCTCTTCCATTCCAATCCTGACGCCCCTAGCTGACCCATTCCTATAAAAGAACACAAACCAGTCCCGGCTACAGGCGCACTTCGGTACGTCTGTAGCAGGCAGATCCAAGAGGTCCTAAAGGTTTCACCACTTGCCACCCACATCAGAAGCCTTGCAGAGTGTTCCGACTCCCACCTTCTCGATGCTGAGAATCCCTTAGTGCGGCAACTTGAAAAGCTGTCAGAATTTTTTAGGCATTCAGCCTGAAAATATCCCAATTCAGCTGATACGTATCCAAACTAGTCGGTTCAACTCCAACCAGGCATTACAGAATAATGGGCCATGACTAAATCCTCTTTGCAAGATCCTATCAGGGTTTTACGTGGTTTTCCCTGGTTGTAAGATAAATACCAGAACTATACAAAAAGGGGGCACGGCCCGAACCCTAACTCTCATTGTACTTGTCCTGCATAGGTTCAAGTCCTATGTGAAACACAGTTAGCGTAAACATATTTAAGTTATAGGATAGGAACCAATTTTCATTTCCAGCAATGCATTTCGTATGCAGGTATGGAATCGGAGTCAAGTTCAGAGCATATTTGGTCTGATCGGGTCCGGCACTTCATTATGCTTCACAATGGAGACAAAGGAGATCGACTCCGAAACGTCGGTTAGAAGCCCGGGAAAATATTCTATAAACATACAAACTTATTTTTCTTACGAGCGAACTAAAGAAATTTAACCGTTGTGTGTTTCTTGTTGATCCCCCTATGTTGACTGTCATTAATTCACTGCACACGTTTCAAATTGCTTCCATTTTAGTAGGGAGGAGAGGAAATCTACCCTATACTTCAATACTACAAAAACATGTGCTTTTAGGGGAAAGCGTTTATATGAGAATGTATTCGTGTTTAATTAACGCAAAGGGTTTCTGTCAATGTTGTGGAGTTTTGAATACTGCGTTCGAAATAATTAAATCGTCAAGCCACTGGAAGCAGTGTTACTGGCATTTTAAAACAGTCTAGTGAGAAGAATTAAGTAAATATTTATCTATAATGTTACTTGGAACATGAAATTAATCTTGAGTCTCCGGCATATTTGCATATGACATTAAAACATGCGATAGTACAGAATGGATTTAACGTGACGTGACTTCATGACTTGAGCTTACAGGATATAAAACTAAATTTAAATCAGTAAACGTTTCTCTATTATACTCTTTGATACATAGATGATCCATTCTGAATTAAAATTTATATCTCGTTATATATATATATATATTTTAATATATTCAAATATTCATCTTCATAGATAATAATATATATAAGAACTATTTACAAAAAATATATCTGTAATTGGTTGAAGTGTGTTCTAATTGTATGCTGAGAATAAAAGTAAGGATTTTTCACCTTGCTTAACATTCTTCTACTGAAAAAAAGTTTGAAACTACAACGTAAATAAAGGAAGGGCAATGATGGACGTGAAAATTAATCTCATCTTATTTTATCCTCACTTACTTCGTCACATAAACCCTTATTCTTCGTGACTTTAATCGCAATAGAACTTAGGTAAGAACAGAAAAAAATATGAATTAACAAATGCAAATGACTTATTTGTTCTGTTGTTCAATACAGAATTATTTACTTTTTGTGATAGAGAACGTTAGATAAAAAAATTAGTTCTGCTATGGAATTCAATGGTACTTAAAATGACGAAATACAATATTATTTCACGATTCATTGTATTGTGACTTTACATCTTTTAATTTAGATATGTAATAGATGTCGTTGTACCAATTTACAATTTATTCTATTTAATTCTTGGTTTTAATCGACACAGAGTATCGTAGGCCTATATTTATCAGTACTCTTTAAATTATTAAATTTTACCTGCAGGTCAATATACAATAAAATTTTAGTCTTCTCCACTGAACTTGGTTTCAGATATACTTTATTTCATAATCTTAAGATGTATTTTTATGTATATGATCCAAGTACAAGATTTATGCTCACACTATTTGTTCCAGACCATACAAGTTGTAATGTCAACCACCAAAAAATAATTTTATTATGTGATTATTTTATACTTTCCTAGGCCTAGACTTCTTAAGTTGAACTCAAATTCTATTACATTAACGGGGTATAAGGTATATTTTTTTATAATTTTAGCAAACAAACACACCAGGAAAATTATCATACATTACAAAATCATATACATGTGCTTGAAACTACCCAGATGATCTAAGCTCGTGTTTAGGGACTGAAATTATCATATACTATGTACAAAATAAGGGAGGACAGAGACATTTATAAACATACACACAAATTATATATCTAAACTAAAAAAAATAAACAATTTTTACAAACATTTTAAAGCAATAAATTGAAAATTAGAAAAGCAGAACTCAATTCCATAAACACGTTATTTTTTAGAAATAAAAATAAGTGGAGGAAAGAAAAAAATGAAAGACAAAACAATAACAACATTTGATTATTAATATTAAACAGTTTAATTTCATCCTAAATAATTATTGATTGACACTATATTTTATGAAGTCACGCTTCTCAGAAATAAGAGTATTATAAAGTTTGAAACTTTAATTTAGGTCATTTAATTGTCTCAGTCGTGGTCCTGTATTTTTTTTTTTTTCTCAAAACGGAACATGGTATTCCTTCATATAGCTTATTCTGACAGAGCTTGAAGGAATGATAAATCGGTAATTTTTATGACAGTAAGAGAAATGCAAGCCTATAAAGCGGTTCAATTTTCATAATCTTGAATTCAGAGTACACAAAATTTTGTGGAATAGTCGATAAGCTTCTTTAAACAAATTATTATTCTCTTTTGAAGTAAAATTAGTTTTAAACAATTTATCATAGAAAAACTGTCTCAGCTTAGAATTCTATATTGGATTATGAACTCTACTAGTATTATGTATATTGTCCGTAAAGTAGAATTTTGAAGAAAATTACAAAGGCTGACAAATTTATAAATGTTTTACTATTTTATTAACAATAACGGTAACACGTAGATAAAGGTAGTCTGAATACCGGAGTGTTAGACAATATTAATACGTATAAAGTATTAGAGGAGTCGTGTAAGGAACAACGACCCATTCATCAATTCAGGGTTGTTCCGTTAATATTTGGATCCGACGGTTCTCTCCCGGAACAAGCAAAGTAATCAATGTGTAAGTTCGGGTTTTCTGGGAAGGAATTGCAATATAGGCCTAAGTCCGTAGATTTTTAACTCTTATATTTTATTTATATAAGAGTACTTTTCGTGACAATAAAGTAGTATATCCTAGTTTAGTTCTTTTAATTTGTTAGTGATTATTTAAATGGGTGGAAAATTTAATCTAGTGAGAGTGTGTTAAAATAAGCATAACCGTTCGCTTACTATAGGTAGGCTATAACCTGGAATACTGTAAGAGCACTTTAGCAAATAGTCCAGTCCTAAGAATCTGTGGGAGGAGCGCACGTGGGATCGGCGTACAGAAAGATTTTGTGGGCCTTGCGCAAAGGATCTGAAACATTAATGGGATTAGGGAAAGTAGGATTATCATTAAGAATCTTCCTTCACGCTTTTCTTTCCAGGCGAAGAAGTGAACAAAGTGTAGATGAATATACGAAATTGGTTTAAAGATTTTTTTCAGCAACACCGACAATTTTTTTCTTCCGACAGGTCCAACCTTATGTCTGAGCGCCATAAACAACTGCTTATACGTATATATATTTTTTATCTTCTAGTAACATATAAACGGTTTGACAGAAGTTTGTTTCCTTTCCGGAACTTCGTGAATCAGCATGAATTGAATAGATTGCTGAGACTGTTTCGGACAACTTTTGAACGTACCGTGAATACTTAATAATTTCTTTCCGCTGTTACTTGCAATTCCATAATTTATTATCATTGTCCATTGTCATGTCAAGCATAAGAAAGCTCGTTCCGTCGGAAAGTCGTAAAGACATCTTCATCCAAGGAAAATTCTGAACTAACTAATCGGATTTTGGGTTGTTTCACACAAAGAGGATTTTAAGTTATCCTATTTTGGAATTTCGACAACTAGTTTATGGCTTCTATTCGTCAATTTTCCAAATTCTCGTTTGTATACGACATTAGCTTGCTCTTTTCCTACACAACACAATATTAAAATGTGCGCTTCCTTCCACGATCTTTTTTTTTCGCTTACCCACGTGTGCGCTTCCTAAAGGAGGAACACCGCAATGAAGGGTACTCTCTCAAAAAATATGATTTGCTGCAGCCAAATAGAAAGAATTCTGTGAACAGTGAACTTATATTCTAATAATACTATTTACAAAAATAAACACTATATATATGTATATTATATACATAATCCTTTAAATGAGAACTAATATAATAAACAATTTTATAATATACATCAAGAATGATACCCTCTACAAGAAAATTGAAAAACTTTCAGATACTGTGCGAAAAAGGAGGATAAATTTCTATGGTCATCTTCTCACAATGGACTCTGATAGATTAACTAAACAAATTTTTGACTTCTTCCGCAATCGCAAAACAAAACCCAACTGGTTTAAAGAAACTGAAATAGACCTTGTCGAGTTAAAAATTACAGAAAATTCACTACTCGATCGAACGGCTAAAATAATAACTAAAGGCGAAAATACAAGGTTCCAAGACAGGTCAACACTGAAATCCAAACCTAATATCTCAGAAGAAGAGATGAAAAGAAAATCAGAAAGAATGAAGAAATACTGGGCACTTAGGAAGGAACAACACACACAGAAATGACTGGTTCAACGTACCCCAAAGAGGGTGAAACGAAAAAAAAGAAACAATATTATGTTATGCAATAGTTATAATAATGACTGTTTCAGTTAATAAAAAAATAATATATTCAAATGTACTATGAATGACAAAATAAGTATTAGTTAAGTTGCATAGAGAGAAAACATGATTGACAAAGAAACATACCAAATATAAATATATTTCTGGGTCACCGAAACAAATGTCCAAGCAAGAAAAATATTTACCTTGATGACTATCGCAAGTTTTATAGGTTATTTAAAAGCAATACCTATCAACTGGATTAGGCCCTACATATAAACCAACTTATTAACAAATTTAATCTGCAAAGTGAATTTATAGAATTATTAAATCTTTCACTCTTATTTAGTGAATTAGTGAAGGTATAAGTCTTTTTGAAGTAGTAGCTGGTACAAGTAATTACAAATTAGCACCAATGGTAGATACGTTTAGGAATTACAACATAGCAAAGATGCGAACATTTGCAATTTAAAAAATTGTTAAATGATTATAATCAATTCGAGATACCTTTCTCTTAGTTCTACTTAGCTCCACGAATATTGCATTGAACCTATAACGAGCATTAAGCGTTAAGTGCTTGCAATAACAAAGAGAAACTGCTATAAATATACACGTTGCTGTTTGAAAACTTAGGCAGCAAACTGTCCGTTCCCCAATGAGCGGTGTAGCTGTCCAAATGTGGAGCATAGAATTTCAGACAGAAATTGTGGCACGTAGATGTTGCAGAATTCTCACGTAGAAAAGGGCTAGAGTAAACTAAAATATCTATAGAAACAGAACTGCCTATTCGAAGTTCTTAGACGACTTCCAGCAATAGTAGAAACATGTTGAAAATGAAGATATCTGGTTAAACAGTAACCAGCTTGAAGAATCAGTCATCACATATGTCCATATGAACTTTTTTCCTTATTTTGGTGTAAGGAACCCATGGCCGAAATTAGTAAAAGTATTTTTGAAACGCTCTGTGTGTGTATATGTATATATATATATGTGTGTGTGTGTGTATTTGGTTCAACTTGAAAGTTTCCAAGCGTAGAAACCAAATAAAATCAGTTAAAGGGAATGTAGGTTATTATAAGAGAGGGAAGATGAAGGAATATAAATTTTCATGTGCTATGTTATGTTTCCCGTAGGGTGCGGATGCGATTGTGTAGAGAATGTTTTCCAGTCAGAGCTGTCTAGCTTGCCTCGTCAAGTTGCGATTCTATGAATACGATTCAATTTCACGCTAGATACTGATGCGATCTTCGTTCGTTGTTGTCCGCTACACATAACAACGAATTTTATAAATCCTCAGCAACATAGAAAGGATGTTTTACTGAAGCCCTCACTTGGTGCGCGTAAAAATAGCTTCATGAAACAAAAAATCTCCGAATATATTGGAGACAACAGTCGTAAAATTAGTATGTTTAACATAGCCAACCTAGGTAGCCTACACCAGTAGTCTGATAACAAAAATGAAATTGCTTTCACATTTGCTCTACAACAGAACAAGCAAACGTGAAGTTTAACCTCCACTATTTTAACTCTTTTTAATGTGAGCTAGTTCAAACAGGAACGATAATCCGAACATTTACTGATCTATAATTGTACAAAATACTATACTTTTTTTTACTAATTAATTGACGTCATCAACGGTAGAGTGTCTGTTAATAAGTCTTTCACTTCTTCTTTGCACGTAGACCTCATTAAAAGTTCAGAGTGTTATAACGAACTTGAACTAAAATTTAAGAGTTATGTATAAAAATACCTGTTTTATTCGGTATGGTATATACTGAAATTAATGAAGAATGAGATGATTGTATACTGATTGTTTTGTCCTCCACACAATCGTACCCAAACCTTAAAAAAATCTTCCTGCAGCAGTCCGCACGTCTTCTATTGACCTATATAAACAATTTGTATGAATCATGGAGCAGATTACAAACATTTCATTGATATCTTGGGTCTAGAAAGCCCTATCATTTTTGGTAATAATACTAGCAATTTAACATTTCAGAGTATTTTGTAGCTTATAAAAGTTCAGCAATAAAATCTGTGCCGATTTCTCTTTCAAATAAAACAGGGACATACAAGCAATCCAATATTAAACAAATCGTTCTATCTAAATAACAGACTGCAAGAGGCAGACAGACTTTGGAGACAGGGCAATAGCAATATTTGCTAAAATCATGTAAAAGTAGAACATATTATTTATCTCTAGATTGGCCTACGTAATTATATTTTAATAAACATCCCCTCATGTTCGTCATGCAGAAGAGATTAAATCTTCTAATCGATTGCGCATGGAAGCACGGATGCCCTGTGACATGGGGCTTTGAAATACGAGTGTATTTAAAGAAATACAATTCACATTTCTAAAAATGTGTCAAATAATTACAGAATTGAGCAATACTTCTCTTAAGTCGAAATTGAGTTTACAGTATCCAATTAAATACTAATAATTCTTTATTTAATCTGGAAGAGACAAGGCCTGAAGGGTTTCTCTTTCACTCAAACACAGACAATAAAAAAAGGATGCAAATGTGTTGTACGAACTTTCTCACATATAGGCTACGTGTTATGATTTGAATTATTGAAGTTTTTAGATATAAAAAAGAAACCGGTACGTACCATTGATAAATCAATATACACATCCATATAATGGTCATATCATGTGCTTAGGTTTACCAGTAGTCTTTTGTACTAAGTTAATTCATTTTTGTGCATCTGTTTCTTTTGTTTAAGGACGTCTTCTTGCTAACGTTAAGTTCAAACATTAGTGATATTGGGCGACATAGAGCAACGATAAGTTATGGAAAGTAAATAAATCCTATAGGCCTAAGTCTGGCTTTGCCTTTGCAAATGAAGAAACCGTGAAAATCCATTTCATATTGGCTGGCCATTAGGTTTGAGATTTGAACCCAGGACATCTTACCTTGGCCAACTCAAGTATACTGCATTTATCAAAGAATATCATTCAGATTTTAATTGATATATGTTAAGACATTCTGAATTTAAGCCATATTGAGTTAACTTTTATCTCGATATCTATTAATTTTATTAAAAAAAAATGTGCGTGACAAAAATGTTATTTTAACTTAACTCGACGAATTTACTGTGCTAAGATTTCATTTAACATCTACTGAAATGGGGATAGTATAGAAAAATAGGAAAAGTACGGGAGTAAAGAACCCAGTAATTTTTTTTTACAGAAAAGTCGATGCAGACATTTTATAAGCCACATACTTACATTTATATTTAAAAAATCGAGTCACTTTTTCAAAATTCGAAATTTTGAAAAAAGAAGTCCTCATGAAAAGCCCACTTAATATTTCAGTTAGGGCTATTAACCGAATTCTTTCCGGTACGATAAAAATGCAAAAGACCCCTTAATTAAAAAGTAAATACAACGAACCGATTAACAGCTACGTTCATCCACAGAAGACTGATAGATAGCCAGACACGCAGACAGCAATACATGATTCTAAAAACAGTTTTTTTGGTCTATAAACATTGTGACACATGATTTCCCGGCGTTACCCCATTCCGTTTTTTTTTTCGGTCACAGTATATGCGAGAAATTAGTACATTTATAGTGCTACTAAAAGTGTCTAACACAATGGTATTAATAAAATTGAGAAAAAAGAAACTACACGACAAGACACAACACAAGACCCAAAGAAACAAGACACAACTCATCCGCTTACGAATTATACCTTGTCTGTTGAAACGTCTGTGTACCAATTCTATATATGATGCTCGCGACCTTCCAATTATCAGTTATTTCAAGGACTTAACAATGCTATCACGGATGAAAATAATATTAAAGTATGGGTATATTTTGATATTAATTTATTTCACTATTTTAGTGGGGGAATGGTTTCCTTCCCATTTAAATGTTAAAGAAGCCTACGTTATTAAATATAAGATAAATGGAAAATTAGTTTATCGTGAATTCTTGGTCAATAAATATCTCATAATCTTTTATTATTTGTCAGGAAATATTAATTCGCGATCATTCGCGCTATTAGATTGGAACTAACAATTGTGTATGTATTTTAATAACTCGCGTCTAGGCCTATCTTGCAAGAGATAGTTGTTTTTCTGCCATTCTTTTGTAACGGAAGTGTCATGTGCATGAGGTTAACAGCTGTTTTTTTAAGAAATGTAAATACATTTTTAGAATGTTCCATACTTGTCTGCTTACCTTGTGGTTTTTTTGCAAACATGCGAATTTTCATTATTATTGCTCTAAAGTAAATAACTAATTATATTGCCGTAACGAATGTGACGAAATGATACCTGCCTCTACACTTCGTTCTATATTGGCTTCAAAATCTGTTAAAATATTTGAGTAAATATTATGGTATTATAGTATAGTATATAGTATATTATAGTATTATATACACTGGTATATAAAGGTTAACGTTACCTGCCCAAGTAGGTGATAATCATAATTTGTATTTCAACATTTAGAAAATATATGTTTTGAAGTGTAATGGAAGTGACATGAATTTGTAACGAATGTGACACGTATGTACATAAAAATCAAATTTGTTCTTTATTTAACATTAAATAATGGTTCCATCCATAGAATTCAATGACTACATTTTTACAACATAAAAAATTACAACATGATCAGATTACTCACACTGATGCAATTTAAACTTTTCCAAGTTTCTTGTAACGGATGTGACACATTATACTCTATTTTAAAACCCTGGAGAAAATATACTTTTACTTGCGAAAACTGGTTGAAAATGTATGGAGATTATAACATTTGTGTAAGTTTCGTTCCTTTATACGCAAAGACCACAACAATCTTCAATTTAATGGTTAATTTACAACAGTCCTCAACTATTCTGAACTGCTGACTTAACACTGTAAAATAGTGTAATTATGTAACAAAATTATACAAAAAAACCCATTCCTGTACATTCAGACATTTTACTTTGTAGTAGGCCTACCCAATTTTAACGCCAGAATGAGCAGTTTTATTTTTTTTTGCTGTGAGGTGTATGTATGGCTGTTTTATAGCAATGCCTTCCTCGACAAGTGTGTTCCATAATTTCCGAGAGTCAGCTGTAACATGATATCACACACGTGTCAGCAGAGGTATTACTCGTATTAACAAAGCAGCGCATTCATCCTGTGTATAAAGAGGTTAGTTAACGCTACAGCTCTTGAATAATATTATTTTCATTCTCTGCTTCCTTTACCTTATAATAATAGTACTATTAATAATAATAATAATAATAATAATAATAATAATAATAATATTAATAATAATAATAATAATAATAAATGTTACCAATAATAATAACATAATAATAATAACAACAAATAATTATAAAATCACCAATAATAACAATAAATAAAATAATAATAGTTATAATAATATAGGCTACTAATAGATATTAAATGTTTACACTGCCATAATCATGTATAGGCTAAATATAACTTATTGAAAGAACATTTAGGCCTATTATTATTAGAATTAGAATTAGAATTGGTTTATTTTACCTTGTGGAATTAAGGCCATTAGGCCTTCTCTTCCATTCAACCAGGATTAATACAAATGAACTTTACAATATTACAATAGAACAAGTATGATACAAGTACAATAAAAAAGTTACATATACACAGAAACATGATTACACTATTATTATTTATGGCTTAAGAACTAGTTCTCTAGAGATAATACAATTGACACAAAAAAAGTGTTAAATAGTTTGCTACTTACTAAGATTTAAACTATTACTAAAATATTAACTATTACTAAGAAATATAATGTGAAAGCAAAATTAAAACTTAAAAATGAAAAGTTGTGGATAATTGGAAACACTTACAGTATTCAGATATGTGATGATTTATTGTTATTAATGTGAAACCAAGTCCCTAACTCTGGTCATGGAAACCACAATTAACGGCCGTGGGTGTCGACATGCTGACTACATGCCCCCCAATCCTGCCGTCTGCCTATGGTAGATGAGGCAGTGGTCGGGTGGTACGCCTTGTCACTTCTATGATTTTAGCGCCACGGAGTTAGTTAAGTCCCTAACTATGGCATCATTGGTCAGCTTACGTAAGAATTGTATTTGTGTTTGCCAGTTCCTACAGTTCTCAGGTAAAGCATTCCGAGATCGAGATATGGAGAGGACAAAGGTGCAAGAGTAATGGGTTGTTAAGCAAAACACAACTATCGAAAAAACATTCACAAAAATTGTATTCATTCACTCAGAACAAAGTCAATACATCCATCTTGACGTTGCTAAGTCTGCGTGGATATTCATCTTTCTAATTCATTTCCTCAAAACTTCCAATTTTATCTAAAAGCCACACAGGAAAATTTATTCCATATTCTTTACTTTACTTAATGTAAGAAAGAATACAACAATATGGGTAATATTTAACAAGAGTTAAATTTAAGTAAAATTCTTTAAGAAAAAAGTACCCAGGCAAAGATGGTATTTTAAATTCTTTCTTTGGTTTTACTTCAACCCATTATAATTTTTCTGCGAGATTTTAAATTGATAGTGGATCAGCCGTTTGTGGCAAATGATGTGGTACATCACAAGTTGTGTGACGTTCAAGACCCTGTTTGTTGCTTTGTTCAAGAGATACCTTAACTTTGAAATGAAGTCCGTGGTCTGGTGGCGACCACCAACAGTATCAAAGTTAAGCTTCGTCACACAATTGGAACACACACAAAATGTTTTGCATCCCGAAAGCCAAGAAGTCTTTGTTGTGGCGAGAGTGTTATGACGTCTGTATTATTATCCCCATGTGTGCTGTAACTCCACAGCTAACAAGCTTGACGTCAACCTTAACCCTTCATCTTATCCACACTTTCACTCTGTCACTATATTGTGTGGATTAAAACGAAAATATATCACGTTTCTCGTGGATGCAGTTCTCGCTCTAAAATGAAATTGCGTTTGATCAAAGCTGTTTTTCAGTCCCGAAGGTCCATTAATTTTTCGTTAGCATTTAGTTCACTAAGCCTGGGAAGTAAAATTTTGCACAATATAATAAAAGAGTATGCGATTATTACATCGATTCAAAAATGTTTTTATTACAGTTAATGAAAGGAGAACGTAGAAAACATTCTATAATGAGAATGCTTTGTAAAATAACAAAACAATTCCCTTTAATCTTCACACTATCGAGCATCATTAGTTTCAACTTTGTTTATAAATAAAATAAAATCAAGTAAACTGATTTAATGAATTGCCAGAATGCTTTTGTTTAATCAGTGATAATAGCAATTATGATATGCAGAAAATAAGTTATTTTTTATTTACGCTCCAGATCGATTCGTTGAACAAGGTTTGAAGGAATAAATGGGTGTTGTTATTGTTATTTGTCAAAGCTACCTGTATTGTAACGTCCAAAGCCGTATATGATTAGTGCAAAACAATATGTTGCCAGGAGAAATGATTTGCATTTAATAGATTCTTTCTAATATATTACCATAAAATAGGCACTAAATTTGGCATTACTCCGGTACCGGTTAACCGATTTGGTACACCATCAATAGGCTTCTTCCCATGGATATTAAAAATGCGTATACCAAGTTTCATAAAAATCCGATGAAGCGTATTGGTACTTAATAATTACATAATACCTTTAATCTCAATGTATATTTTGATTAGGCCTTTCGGTTACATGGAACCGAAACGTTTTGTAGATCACGTTCAAGAAGAATAAACTGCTTCACTACAGGCGTCATCAAAATTTTTAGAACGTAAAATGTTCATAAAATTAATTTCTTACTTGAGTAATGCATAAGGCTAAATTTAAACCTCTGCCTGCTTTCGACTATAAAATTCGCTCTTTTCTTTGTTATTGTTATTTAACGAAATTCGTGTTTTGTTACTTGGAACGGTATTACAAAGTCAAAATTCTTTCATTAATTCCTTCGAAAAAAGACATTTGACGATCTA
Organism: Ectobius pallidus; assembly: GCA_964059195.1. Classification (NCBI taxonomy): domain Eukaryota; kingdom Metazoa; phylum Arthropoda; class Insecta; order Blattodea; family Ectobiidae; genus Ectobius; species Ectobius pallidus. Next base: position 24,735,519 of record CAXKWD010000005.1, on the reverse strand, counting down.
CGCTTCAAGAAGTTAGCAGAGAGCTATGTGTTGTTGGATTATCTTTTGACAACTTTCTGCAAGTCACAATAATTATTGTATGAAATATTTCTTGCTTACCACAGCAACAGGTTTAAGATGGCGACAAATATTAGCTGTTTGAAAACTCAATCTTTCGCCATGTTAGAGGAAACCTTGTTGACCGGTAACGAGACCTGACCGGTACCGGGGCAATCTCCTCTGAGGGCTTAGTATTTGGAAGGTATGAAATTATGTATTTATTTTGTATCATACGTCAAAGGATACCAGTGTTCATCACAAACAAGAATATAAATTTTAATTTCCATGCACAATATTAGTTATCAACAAGCTGAAGATGGCTGATGAATGTTAGCTGTTTGACACATTCATCAACAACTTTGGAATTAAAAGAAGTGAAAAGAGCCAAATCAACATTCATCAACAACTTTGGAATTAAAAGAAGTGAAAAGAGCCAAAACAACATTCATCAACAACTTTGGAATTAAAAGAAGTGAAAACAGCCAAAACACTTCAATGGCAGAGAAATTGAATTTTAATTTATTTATAATATGCTGACATTCACAGTAATGGAGGAAGTCTATGGTCATCTGTATTGGTCAAGATCTTTTATGTAGTGTAATCTATGATTCAAAGTTGGCCTGAAATCTTATTGTAGATCTTGGGCCAATTCTTTTTTTATCAAAGACCTTTTAATATATAATACCATCCTAAGTCCTGTTACCATCACAGCTATGCTGGACGTTTTTTTTTAAGAATTTTATTTATTCATTTACTTATTTATTTTTATTGTTCTCTTTCACGTACGAGTCAAAGTGTATAAAAGTACAGACATATGACTGTCTTTTTTTAAGAACACATAAACGTCATCGACCTTGACCAGATCGAACCGCGATCCAATGAACAGAAAGCCAATTTCTGACTTCTAATGAGACCTACTCGCTGTAGACTCATCTGAATTAACTCTTAACTAGACAAGATTGTTAATGTCTGTTAAATTGACTAATATTCGAATTATTTATTCAGATTTTACTGTGTTTTACGCTCCAGGCCGGCTGTCTCGTTTCGTCCTATCCGAAACGACAGAGAAAGTACCTCAAGTGTAGCCCATAAAAGGAAGGTATTTCTCGAGAATCCATTAATATAAACGATTAATATTTTGTAGTCGTTGGATAGAGGCAATTCTGGAAGAAGCAAAGATTTGTAAACTCCTAATGGGATGGATTTGAGCAGAGATATTTCTTCTCTTTAAAAGAAATCAATACAAAGAAAATATCAACACAATCAGAAGAAGAGAAACAGAAAATGAACTTAACTGTAGGAAAATAATTTACCTTACAGTAACGCTGTCATTATTTCAAGGCTGAATGGAGTGCCGTCAACCTAAGCTAAAGATCCCGCACGAAATCTGTGCCGATTGCCTACGTCATTGCATTATGTTTTCGTGGAGACTGTAGCGTCGATTGGCCTGCTACCTAACTCTCTCGCACAACAGTACCTCCCTTTCTGTTTTTAAAGGCCAAGCTACCTCTCTCTCTCGCACAATAGCATGTCTCTCTCTAGCGAGTAACGGTCTCATCGGCACAGATTTCGTGCGAGATCTTTACTTGCGTGTTTGCCTTCTTTGTACAAGTACTGTATGTGCGTTTGTATTATCAAATATTCTAATATATGTTATATTCATTAATGCTCACATGAAATATAAACATATTTTCAAAATGAACTTTCCATTTTAGTTTTACCTGTGTCGTTACTTCCATTTTATTTCTTAATATTCAATTCGATTTGATTGACAGAGCGAAGGGGTGTGTTTTAATTCGACCGTTCGGCATTTCGTCTGTTTGCTTGTAAATTTGTTTGCTATGAACTCACGTAAAACTTATTGTTCTACTTTCTTGAAATTGACGAATAGGTCTACATCGTAGCCTGCTCTTAGAAAATAATTTGAACATCGTTGTTTCTGTGTGAAATACAAATTTAATATAGGTCAGTAAGGTCTTTCCTGCCTATTCTCCCCGTTAAGCTTCTCGTCAGCTCAGCTGCATCAAGATGTTGAACTTGTCGCATGGGTTTTCCTTATTCGGTTATTCCCATCAACTGATAAATGTTGATACACATGAAGCGACCTGTAGAAAATAATTACTATTCCAGATGTACTGATACCAAAATCACGAGCATTCTATATCATTATACCTGTTTCATGAAGGCAAACAACATCTAATATTAAATTACTGAAGAATCTAGTGAGAATACCTCGAAATTCTTCAAATTATTGAGATGTGGGATTTTGTAACATCTGTGGAATTGGAAGACTGGCACAGTGAATTGTTCTATAAATTTTTAATATCAGTTAATATTTGAAAATAAACCTTTTCATGCTTTTTAAATGTTCGGCACTTGGAGATCTAAGTTTTCAGCCGACTGCATTTATCACCGAGATAGCTTCTGGTACTTACCGTATTTTACGGACCATAAGACGCACTTTTTTAACTTGAAAAAGAGCCTTGAAAATTGGGTGCATCTAATGGTCCGAAGTATACAAAAAAATTAAAATATGGTAAATATTGCCGCAATACCATAGTTATAAAAAATGTGTTATAAACGATACGATAGTTACAAATTTTGACACAGGCTGTACATTAGTGCATTGTCACAATCGTAAAATGTAGGTATACAATGCGAGAAAGGACTGTTGAGTTCTTTTATACGTAAAGAGTTGTCTTTCTCGAGTGGTTTGAATGAAAGCAATAACCTCTAAACAGCCTTGTCCCGTTAATGTTACCGTATGGTGAATTGATGTTTAGAGGGTGTAAAAATAGTTTCAGTCTTTCATGAGAAATCAGTTCAGTTGTTAAAGTTTACGCGATGCCACCTGTACAGAAGAGATTTCCGTACAGTACAATGCAGGTTTTAAGTTAGAAGTGATTTAGGCCTACATTGATTCCATTGTAAAAGGCTATAATTTGTTTATGCATTGAAGTACATTATTCCCTTTAAAATCTGTCGTTTAGAATCGCATTACATTTCTTTTCCTTTAAATTTCCATTCTAAAATCAAGATGCGTCTTATGGTCCGGAGCGTCTTATAGTCCGTAAAATACGGTACTTCTCTTGAAGAGTCGACCCCACTTAAATGGTGATTTTATCATTCTTGCCGGTCAGTTGGTAATCCTTTGCTCTTATATATGAAAATAATTATTTTTATCAGAAATATGGTTACTTAGTTGCCTCATTATAATAACAAAAATTGATACATACCGCCTCAATAATAAAAGTTGCTTATATGAGCGTTTAAAGTTACTTCGTTATCCAGTTCGAGTGAGAAATGTCATCGATACCACATCATCTCGCGGCAGTAAAGTAAGAATGTGGATGCACTCTGCTAGTGTCGCCATAAATTTGAGCAGTGAACAAACAAAAATTTGTGATCTGTCGTGAAAATAATCTAGTTTCTCTAAATTTATTTAAAGAAACTGTAGTCTAAGGTAAAATTAAGAAAATAAGACCCTCAAACAAGGAACAATGTTAACAATACTGCATAAAGCAGATGCAATGTTTCATAACGTGCTGCCTTAAGAATGCACACATAACCTAAATGCAATCGCAGACATCTACCTAACGACCAGCTGTTACAGATATCGGCCATATTCGTTATTTATGTAAAGTTTGTACAAAAGTGTCAGGCCGTGTAAAGAGTATGCAACTTGCCAATATTGAGTTGTACACATTCAGTCAGGGATTATTAGTCAGTAGTAACATTTTTCTCATCGGCTGTATATTTTCCTAGTTTAATGTTACATACGGATTATTGGTAAGACTAATAGAATACAGTTTATTAAGGTGCAAAAAAAATTATTGGTACGGAAATAAAAGAATACAGAATACAGATAATAAATGTTTGGAACAAAATAAAAGGAGACAGAATATTAGTCTAAGCTTCGGTTGCATGTGAAAATGATTATAAATGAAGTTTGTACAATTAATCAACATTTGTATAGTTATAAGTAAGAATTCAAGATTTAAATAATTAATTATTTGTATTTAATTTATATTAGATATTGCAAATAATATGCATGATAGAAAGTACAAAGACAATGCTGCCCTTGTTTAAGAGAATCTTCTGAAGTTAAATACTTAGGAATTATTATTGATAGACATCTCAAATGGGATAAGCACATTGCATTTATCACAAATAAAATACGCAAGACTATTTACAAATTTGTTATCCTTCGAAATTTACTTCCAATTTCTACATTACGGTCAATATATCTAGCACTAGTTGAATCGTTAATCCAATACGGAATTATTGGCTGGGGTAGCGTTTCTAAGACCATTTGTACAAAATTAATTTTACTTCAAAAGAGAATAATACAAATTTGTTTAAATAAACTATTGATTACCGATCAAAACTATTATATGTTGAATTCAATGTTATGAAAATCGAACAGCTTTATAAGTTAAAATTATTAATATATTACCATAAAAACAGATCTAAATTTATTTCCTACAGTCATTGTCAAAATTCAAGAAGAAACGCCATCTTTCGTTTCGCTGAATCAAAATGTAAGACGACCAAGGGGCAATTACATGGTGAAAACTATGGTTTGAAATTGTATAACAAGTTTATTGCTGAGTACCCTGAATATGTAAATTACAATCTTAAACATTCTAAGAGGAAAATAAATAAAGTTATTAGATCATATTAATAGCACACTTTAATTTTGTTTGGTCTTTCAATGTTTCAGTCCAATTTATTCTATTTTTTGTTGTAAATGCTATTTTTACCACTGGTTAAGGCTAATAGTTATTTTTATTTACATGTACTCATAAATTTAGAATTTTTCGTGTATAGTATACTGTGCTGTGTTATGTAATTATATTTATATTAATCCACTATATCTCCTAAACACGAGCGATGCTCATATAGGGGCATGTCTGGTTTCATTTGTTTTTACTTGTATTAAATATGTATGTAAAAAAAAAAAAAAAAAATAATAAAACATAATAAATAAAAAAAACATAAATAAATTCTATTTTACGATGAAGAAAACTGGGAAAAAAAAGTTAAATACTAATCTGTACTAGGCCTAAGTTGGGAATACATGACTGCATGTTAGTAAAGAGAGAGAACAAACAATATACAATTAGATTTTACCAATTAACTGTAGCTTGTATTATTGCTAAACGTGTATAATCCTTATATTTTGAGTTTAAATTTTTCGTTAGGGTAAGGTGGTACATTTTCGAACATGGTACAATTCTGAACGGACTAAGATTTTTATCCATTTTAGGGTTTCAAATGTTAGCCAACCTCTTTTTAAAAATATAGCGTCCATACTGATTGTTTTGTTGATCTGTATCCGCGAGAATGATGTTTTAAGTTGACTCATTCGGCCATAAGATATTATTTTCCAATCGAAGGTAAGAACTCCATGCTGGAAAAATGGCACGTTATAAAATTGCTTATAATCCCACGTTGTGTTACTGGAATACATTGTTGAGGACCATTTTTTAACTCATACCAACAAATAGTGTAGTCTTTAATACGTAAGTCATTGGCACAACGATCATTCGTGAGCGGAATTTGCAACTATGTATAATTTACAAAAACTAGCTCGAGGTACAAATACGAACGGATTTTAGGTACAATTTTGAACAGTACTTTAACCCGCGATCGCTTGCATGGAAAAGCTGTTTTGCCATCACAGCATTCTGCATGTTTATTATTATTAACTGTGCCAGTCAAATATTTAAAGGATGGCATTCACAAAGCTTTCAACAGTGGTATTATTACAACGAAGATTTATGAACTGCACTTCCTCTGGATTGCTATTACATCTCAGCAATTATAGCAAACATAAATCGTTCTGGAGTTGTTAAGTATTTTTTATTATTGCTCTTGATGTTATGACAGACCCGCCTGCATGGTCTAGTGGTTGCTGACTACGGATCCGCAAGTCTGGGTTCGATCCCCGTTACCTCCTCGAATTTTTCTGAGGTAGGGCGATTTGGAACGGGGTGCATTCAGCCTCCTGACACCAACCGAAGAGCTAATTCATAAAGAAGTAGCGGCTCCGGTTCAGTAAGCCATCAATAACTGACGTAGGAGTCGGCATGCTGACCACATGCCCCAAACCTGTCATCTGCCTAGTCAAAACGTGACAGTTCATTATTACGCTTATATTATTGATAAATAATAATAATAAAATATAATATTTGGAAGAAAGCAATTCGTTCGTTGAAAATGCCACTGTTCGAAATAGTACCCACTGGTGTTTAGAATTGTACCTACTGTGGTACATTTTCGAACGATATTCTGGAAATGAAAGATTGATTGCCATGACCAATTTTACAGCTGTTTGACTTCCATACTTTTTTGAAGGGTCAACTACATTTCCAACTTTGTGATTACGATACAGTTGAACTTGTCTTAAGTTTACTGTGTTCATAAAATAAGAATATTTGTTAAGTGTTCGTTAATGTACCACCTTACCCTACGCATATTCTCTAAATCGGGGTGCTGCTGAGAGGTGGTACAGTATTATATAGATATGTCCCATAATAGGCCATTTTGTTGAAACCTGCAGTCGTAAACTTCCTTCCGTGTGAATTTGAATAGCGTGTTTCTTTTTGTATCACGGTTGTACTAACAGAGTTTGTGTAAAATGTACATCTGTTTTATAGAAGAATGTTAATAATGATCCATAGGCAAATTCATGTACCTCGTATAGCTCAGTAAGGTTAATTTCCGAAAAAGAGCAACTTAGCAGGGTAATCAATCGGCTTTCCCAGAGAAATTTGTATAATTCTATTTTGTGAAGATTCTAGTGGCTTACATACAGATTTGGATATATATTTATTTATTTATCCTGCCAACTACATGAATAAATCCCAATTACAGTTGGCGTAGTTTCGCCAATACGTGTTGTACAATATAAAAATACAATACTATAAATGAATGAATGTGTGAGGATAAAGAAGAAAATACATAAATGATTTATAATAACTACAATTAATTTAACAAGACAATCTAAAAACTAAGCCAAATCATATGGAATATATAACACTTTATGAAAAAGTCCTTTGTACTGATTTAATGATAAGTCAAAATCCAGAAGAGCATTTTGAAGTGATAGAGGATTATATTGTTTACACATTTGAATGAAAGATGAACATTCTAATATTTTTGACTTAATGACAGGAATATATAACAATTCCCTATTCCTTGAATTTAATTGCACTACATTAAATTTAATATGTTTTAAAAGTTCATTGCTATCAATTATACCATTCATAATTTTATATAAGAATAACTGTTGCGCTACCAACCTTCTACCAATGAAAGTAGCAAAATTAAATTCATTTAATAAAGTATTATAAGAAATTCTATCAATTAAAGCAGATCTATCATATTTTTAAAAATACATATATCGAAGAAAACTCTTCTGAATTTTTTCTATGTCATTAATATGAGTTTTATACAACGGTGACCATATAACTGATGCATATTCTAACTTACTGCGTACAAAACTATTATAAAGTAATTGTAAAACACGTTCGTCTTTAATATTTTTGGAATTACGAAAAATAAATCCTAATTGTCCATAAGCTTCATCTATATGCTTTCGAAAATTTAAATTATACGTAATAATTAATCCTAAATCTTTAATGGTAAATATTCTCGTTAACGTTTCCGAATTCATACTGTATTGAATAATCAGGTGAAGTGAAAATCTGTGAAAACTCATGAAATAGCATTTTCTAACATTAAACGCCAAATTGTTTTGGATACTCCATTTAAAGAGCTTGACTATTGTTAATTGTAATTCCAATTCATCTTATAATAAACGGTATCTCTTTATATATTTTAAGTCATCTGCAAACAATAAGCATTTAGAATTATTAACAATATCTAGTAAATCATTTATAAAGATTAGGAAAAGAAGTGGCCCTAAATTAGAGCCCTGTGGTACACCAGAATTTACTTACAAAGGAAGGACAATGATTAAAAACAACATATTGTTTACGGTCTTTTAAGTAATATGTTATCAGCTTCAAAAACATCGAATTAATACCCAACATATACATTTTAGTCAACAGAATATCATGATCTAATTTATCAAATGCCTTTGCAAAATCAGTGCAGATAACATCAACCCTACACTTCTTATCTAGAGATTCTGATATATCTTGAATAAAGTTCATTAAGTTTGTCAAAGTCGACCTTTGAGGAAAGAAACCATGTTGAAAAACAGATATATATTGATTGACATGATAAAATATTCTATCATATATAGGTAGAATCCGTCGCAGGCAAATTGTGAATTCTGTCTTCTTACAAAAAATCCCAGGCTTTTTACAAAATGGCTGCAGATTATTGATGAAACATCCATTCTGCAATTTGATTGGTTACCACTCAGACACACTAAAAAAAACCGGTAGCTCTAGTGCGTACTACTATCGGTATCATTAAATGTTGGTTTACACGCACTGAATTACAAATTTGTATCTCTCCATTTACTGGAGTAGTAATTTTGAAAAGTGAAGCCGTTGTAAAGTTCTCACTTTTTGGAGGACAAGGCTTTCGAAATTGTTGTAAACAAGGAAAACTTTTATTAAAAAGCAAGAAATGTGCAAATGTGCAAATGTAATTCCAGCTGTCATTTCAGTGTAACTTGCACAAATAAACTGACATATAAACGTTTGACTGGCTCCATTTCGGATTTTTTAATATGCCTAAAACGTAACTGGTCAAATTTTAGAATGGATGTTTGATTCAATAATTTGCCAGTATTTTGTAAAAAGCCTGAGTATTTTGTAAAACACTTGGTTTACAATTGAGAACCGTTTAGACAAAACTCAACATGTGCCAAAACATAAATTGTTGAGGTGAAGGTTTCTTTAGTTTTTATTAACATATAGAAGATAGAAACCTTGCATACTGAGGCTTCAACATGAATTGGTTATGTTGTCTTTTCTTATGTACTTTTTATCACAATCTTAAAGATCTCATTTCAAAGCACCTAAAACCATTAAAAGACTAATTTGGCAAAAGATGGAGATGTTGAGTTTTGTCAAAACGGTCCTCAATTATCCTGCGGCTGATCGATTCTCCTAGCTGATAATGCCATAACGAAAAACTGATTGATCCAAATATAAATAGACTACCCCTAAAACATTAAAGGGAGGTATGAACCCCAAAAATCCCTTTAGGCAGGCCTACAGGCGGAGGTAGATTTCGAAGTGCTTTTGGTTTAATTTATTGTCGCTGCATAGCACTCTTCTTCTTTAGCCTTGGCATGGTAAACCTGCAGTAATAAGAACTGAATTCGGTAAAGAGGAAGAGCCTACAATCATTTGTTTTGACAACAAGAATAGGATATAATATTCTGGGAGGCCGTGCGCAAGATCAGCAATGAATAAAATTAGCAAAGCCGCTAAACAAGACAAAATTATGATATAATAATTCTTTTAAGTGTTATTATTTTCAAACATTAAAATCTCGCGTCATATGAGAGCTATCAAGAAACTATTTATTGATTTGTAGAGTACTCATCAAGAGCTTTTCAACGATACCCCACAAGACGTAGTTTCAAAAGTTTCGAATTTTCATCCCCCACCCCCACCCCCACCCTCACTCGAACCCCCGAATCGTTGGTGTCACTGTGAACTCCATAGGGAGTACTCTAATTTATTCAAACAAAGTTTCCCTCTATACTTCATAGGGGCCGAGATAAAAATGTTTTAAAATTTCAACCCCCTCCCCCGACCACCCCCTTGGGCCAATTTTTCTCATTAACGAATTTGTCCGAACTATTGGGCCTAGAAATAACATATTAAAATTAGGTTCAAATATCTTTAAAATTACGGCCGCTAGCGTGTAAAGATATATATATAAATATCACAATTTTTTTTTTTTTGAACGGGCGGTGGTTTCGTACTTAGGGGAGCATGAAACGTAAAGATATGAAAGAATTTTTCGAAAATCATGAAGTGGTATCCATTGCAATAGGTAGATTTTTCTTCGAAATCTACCTAAAAATAATAAGTTGAAAATAGTTTAGCGTAATTTATTACTTTTCCATTTGGATGAAGAACATTCTGTAGTATTTAAAAATCAGTGGGTTTGTTTCAGTTGCGTTTCCGAAACTTCCAGACACAATTTCTCACCTCAGTGCTATTGTATCTCTCTTTCTCTGAAGAAAATTAACAGCAGCTATGTTTGAATTCCCTTAGGAACAAGTACAAAATTAGGATCTCTATAGCCCTCCAGGTGTTTGTTCTGAAACCAGAATACTTACTATAGATATGTGAACTGCTGCATAAGTGAAGTCAGAAAGGAAATACCCATGTAGAGAATGTAATTACACCAAACACAACATCACATCAGTATTCTATGCTAATATCGTATCCTCATCCCCGTTCATATATGCCGCGTTAGTAATATAGGACGTGAGAGGGAGTGCACTTAATTTCAGATACAAAGTTATCGCAAGGCAACTCATTTTCATACGTCATGTTAAATAAACTGCTACAAAAGACGTTATAGTAACGCGGAGAATGTTCTGTTCTGCACATATTTATTAGAAGTGCCCCGGTTTATTAGTTGGATAAATGTTTAAATCATTTCATTTCGATATTTGAGACCAATAGTTTACTTAAAGTGAAAGCTGTAGTTATATTAATTTTAACGTTTATAAATGTTGTTATTTACTTAACTAATACTTTCTTACTCAATGGAAATAGACAATTCCTAAGTAAGCTAAAGGAATATTATATATTTTATGGTTCACTACAAACCTTTATAGTAAAGTAAAGTGTTCCCTATTACAGGCTATGGAGGCCCAGAGGGCTCCAGGAGGTTGAGGCTCCCAGATTTTTAGACATCGACACATGAAGGTGGGAAGGTTGTCAGCCTTACGCACCGGCCGCCTTTACCCCCAGGATTGCTTCTGGTACTCATTTCTGTTAGAGGCTGAGTCGACCCCAGGGCCATAGTGCCACCAGAAGGATTAGACCAAATACAAACCTTTATAGTGGCATAAAATTAGGGAGATCCCGGGTTTAAAACCTGTTGTCGGACATTTTGAGTTCGGTTTGTTCATGGTTTCTCCAGTCCTTAGAGGCAAACCTGAGAAAGGTTATTTCATTACCATGACTCATCCCCAGAGCAACCCAAAAGTATAAATAGCGTAACTGGGCTTTAGATATGTGGTTACTACCCAGAACATGATTTTGGGGAATTTATCGGAGAAAATAACTCTGACACTGGGATTCGAATCCAGGACCTTCGGCAATCAACAGAACTAGCCATTAAGGATGATCAGTCATAGGAGGAATGTTCCATTTGGTGTTGTGAAGCAAACTCTGGCTAGCTCAGTTGGTAGAGCAGCGGTACGGATAGCCGAAGGTCCTGGGTTCGAGTCCCAGTGTGAGAGGAATTTTTCTCCTATAATATTTTCATGTAATGTCCAATAGATACAATAATCTGGGGTCCATTAATGCATATATTCATGATTTTGGAAGTCTAAAGGTCTGGATAAATTAATTTGTAAAAGCACAATAAAGCTTTATATTACTAAATAAAGCTTAAACGCTAAAATGTAATATAAAACATACTTTCTGGAAAAATTCACTGATTGTTTGGAATCTAACCATAAAGACGATGTAAAAATTATTTAAAATATTTCCAGCAACAATGAATATATTGTACGTAAAATTGAACGGTATTATAGTCAATACACAATCTGAATCAGAGTAGGCTACATCTGGATCTATTGAAAACCAGCATGACAAAAAAGTCTGTAAATGCAATTCAAAGGGTTCGTGACTTTCCCACAGATTATTTTGAGGCTTTAAAGGGTAAAATTTTACGTACCTTATGTTCAGAGTGCATTAGTTTTGAAAAAAAAGTCCATTGTGCAGAACCATGTGGGAAGTTTTAAACATAGATCTCGGACACAGAGCGATGGACATGGTTTAACTTCAGGCGGTCCTAGCAGCATACGTGCCAGTACCAGTACTATACCAGTATACTATAACCTATAAGTATGTCAGTATATGGAATATTCAAAGGATAATATGAAAGAAATGGTCCAAGTATTCACTAGTACTTGCAATTAATCAATCTCAAGAGTGTGGTAGGTTCTACAGAGACTGAGATTGTCACAGATGACTAGATTTTCATACTTTAGCATTGTCCTGTGCCCTTATATAACTTTACTCAATATTAGTTTTGTTAAGATAAACTTACTTTACTGATGAAAAATCATTTAAGAAACCGAAGAAAAAATTACGTCATAAAAATAAGGCATTACTGAATATATCTGGCTTTTTAAGAAATAAATTTAATTTACACTATTGTTTATAATTGATTGTTTTGGAGTATAATTATTTGAAGATAGTGAATATCAAAACTGTGAAGCATAATTATAAAATAAAATAAAATAAAATAAAGCACAATGTGGGTTGCTGCGCTCTTCACCGTTAGCTCATTCTGTATCATAATCACCGAAATTGAAAATCAGTTAAAATGATCAAAAAACCATAACATAACAGAAATAGAATTTAAAAATGTACATAAGTAATTAGTGAGTAATATCAAGGCCTTTTGATATACCCACAGAACCTAACACATGATATGATCTCGCTGTTGAAACATGTAGCATATAAATAAAGTTGGAATAAAAATAAACACCATACAGAGTGATAAAACTAGTGAGCTGGGACTATGGTAGAATACAATTCAAACTGCTCTGTAATAATAATAATATTTGCCTACTTGTTATGTTATAGATGAAATAAATAAATCTAGAAAATAATACATACAGCATTCAAATGTCAAACAAACTAAGAGTATACACTGCATAATTAACCTTCAACTGCAGTAGTCAGGTCCCAAGGACCGTAGCGATCTTTCTGCTTTTTATCCCTGTATTAGTATTGAGTGAGAGACTCTCCCATTTTCATTACCTTTCTCAACTTCAATGTGCTATTAAGGATTTTGGTCTTCTATTTATATATTGCGTCACGACCGTGTTATATCTTATTGCAGTTCAGATACTTCGGTAAAAAGAAATAAACAAGATAACCAAATTAAGTATAATAAATGACAGATTAATTGCCCAAATTTATTCAAACTAAAATCATAAAATCTCATAGCCCGTGTTTGGTCTCAAAATGACCGTGAAAAGACGGAACATTCATTATAAATATTATTAACTAGAAAGAAGGCAAAGGTAAAAAGTTTAACAACATCATTTTAAATAACTATTAAAATGAGATTGCAGTGGATAGACAGAGATAGCTGGGAATTTCCCTAGCAGACCTAGCGGGTGCGAGATAATGCAATGCAGTACTCAGGTACAATGTATCGGGAATCTCCCAAGATATAATCAAAGGGTACTGATCCACTTAAGTAATTCTAAGAAGTCGGCTATTGAGTTCAAGCCTTGCTTCTGATGTTGCTACTGATACAACACGCTGTCCGAACCTTCTTAGAAATCCGAGACGCTAAGTTGTGGGTTTTGAGAATAAGGGAAAATCCAATTGATTTCCGTGGGAAACTAACATATTATTATTGGTCGGGAGATTTGCCAATAAGAACTGGTCTATAGTACCACGTGCCGGGATTCACGAATAATAATTAAGAAGAGTAGGGATAAATGTTTGTCCAAGAAAGTTTTCCTTAGGCCTACCGGGGCACTGTAAAATCACTCTACTTCAAGGCCCCGCGCCTATAACAGTCATATTCAACTCTACTTCAAGGCCCCGTGCCTATAGCAGTCAAGTCAATTCTACTTCGGGGACTTGTGTCCACCGTATAAAATCACTCTACTTATCTTTGTGGCTTCGTGCCCACAGAATTAATTGGACTTATAAAATTTTCGCTGTGGAATTAATCGACTTAGAAGGATTCTTACATTCAATCGCGATTAGTCAAAATCATATACGGCAGCAATTGTATCACTAGTAACGATCTACCGAGAACTTGTAACAATATTAATTATTCACAAACAAATTTTGTAATTATTGTCAATGACTGGACTTGTATTTCCAACGTTTTGAATAAACAGAATATTCCTTCAGTGTTCAAAGAAACTGCATTATTATTCAAGCAATAATATTAAGGTGTTCTTCGCTTCCTACCCTGAAGCTAGAGGGAAGTGCTCAACGATCGACTGGCAGACCGGAGGCGGGTTCAACAAATCAGAAATATTCAGTATATGCATTATACTGTGGCGCCCAGGTAAACATCACATATCAACACCGAACCGCTGTACATGGCTATTTCCCAACGTGAGGCACGAGTGAAGCTGGACATCAAGGATCACCAACTTCAAAAATCATCCCAAAACGGAAGGAAGACACCGCAGAATTTCTAGAACGTCACCCGTAAAGGCACCGCTGGAATTCAAGATCGTGGTACATCAGTTCCGGAGACCGCCGCAGAAAACATCAAAAATCACCAACAGATAAGAACTTAAATATACATAGAGTTTCAGTAAAGTAAACAATTTTATTATCAATAATTTAAGAAACAGTAAATATTAATTAAATAAATTAGTAAGCCTGACATCAAATAATATTTTTTTTAAAGTTTGCAATTTAAGATCAAAGTAAAATTAAACTGAAACTCACTAAGTAAATTAAAGAATAAATTCAAGTAAAATAAAATCTTTTTCAAATTAAAAGAACTCAGGCATATCGAATATTTATTGTGCAAGGGTATAATTATACATGTTATGCATTATATGTTGAACTTCTTAACCAAAGGTAAGGTAGATCGTAAGAGTGTATCAGTACCCTTATAATTTATGTATGTGGCTTAGAAACGGAAAAGTTACTAGGAATAAAATTAATATGGAAGGTGGAGAGGGGCACGACTTGCTTACTGGTGAGGAAATAAATAATTGTAGAATGGAGATTAACAATGAGAACAGTGTCGCGACAGGTGACGGGGTTTTGGAGCAGGGAGTTGATAATAGGCAGGAAAATATTGCAACAAATATTCAGCTGACCGAGAATGATAGTGTAACTGAACATAGGCCTAGGGAATTGAATCAAACTATAGACCCGAATTCTATTGCATATTTGATAGCTATGATGAGGGAATCTAAGGAAGCTATGATGAAGGGACTAGAAAAATCGAGTAAGGAAACTAGGGAAAGTATCAATGAACTAGAAAAAAATTCTGGGGAAAAGATAGAGAAACTAGGAGATAGGATAGAACAATCGAGCCAAGAACATAGACAGAACATAGATAGGCTTGAGAGGGAGCTAAATAATATAAAAGAGGTCCAATCTAACTTATGCAACGAAATCAGGGGAGAATTCTGTAGGGAACTTAAAGAAAGTGAAAAAGCAATGAGGCAAGAAATTAGTGAAAGTCAAGGGGAAATTAGGTCTGAATTAGAGGCTAATATGGCATCGGTAGATAGGAAAATAGAGATTCAGGGCAAGAAATATGAAGAAAAATTATTCAATGAAAGGAAAATTTTGGAGAAGGAAATACAGAAATCGGAGTCTAGCTTGAAAAAGAATATGGAGACTCAGGTGGGAAAAGTAAAAGTAGGGTTAGGAGATAAAATCTCAGAAGTAAATGACAAGGTAGTGCATTTAGAAAATATATTAGCTGAGAAAATAGGAGAAATCTCTAAAGAAGTAAGCACGGTAGCTAAGGAGGTTGAAAATCATAGGCCTGTAGCAAATAACTATGCTGTAAATTGTAGTGAGGGTATATGTAATGGAATAGGAAATACATATAGGCCTCCTAGTGTTGCAAATGAGTCCTGTAATACAGTACACGAGACGGTAGCCACCAGCATGCCGGTAGTTAGCGATAATAGGATTAATATATGTAACCTAATAGGAAATGAGGTATCACTTCCCAGCTTCAATGAGAGCAACACGAGCCCTCAGAGTTTCTTGAAATCTGTTGAAGAGTATTTTACTTTGCGGTCTATTCCATCTCAGTACAAAATGTTGATCCTCGGTAGAGCCTTAAAAGGAAAAACAAAAGAGTGGTTTGAACTTACAGTACACCCGGAGTGCAACTATGAGGATTTTAAGCAGTTATTCTTAGCAAGATATTGGGGTGAGGCGAAGAGAGCTTTAGCTAGAAATGAGGTCTATAATGGGAGATATTCACCTAGGGGCAACGTCTCTCTATCGGACCATTTCTTAAGAGTTATAGGCCTAATCAAGTTACTAGACCCCGGAATGCCAGAACGAGAGGCCATTCAGCTTGTGACGAGACATTTTCAGCCGGAAATATGTAATCTGCTTATAGTATCATGTCCCCAAACTTATAGCAAGGCTTTGGAGTTATTATCTAGTTTCGAAGTAGGAACTAACAGAGAAGAGCGTAGCGATAATAGGAGACAAAATGGACCGGATAATATGCAAATGAATCAAGATACGAGAGGAGGTCCAAATAATGACAGAGGTAGATGGAACCAAGGACATGCCAACAGAAATGCGGAATCGAACAGAGGACCCCCTAATAATAACTCATATAGAAATAATGGGAACCAAAACTGGAGGGGAAATAATCAAGAGAATAGGCCTCAAGACAGACAAGTAAATAATGTTCGATTTCATGGCAGGATGCAGAACGAAGTAGGAGAACGAATTCCAGAAAACCAGGGGGACATTAACATAGAAGGTGAAAGGAATCAGGCGCATAGCACGGGAAACCACAATGATATTCAGGGAGACATTCGTCACAGAAATGACGAAAGGCATGTAGCGCAAGACAGGCCTTTAAACTACTAGGAGACGCATTTGGAGGTCGAAATGACGTCACACAGACCGAGGGATTAAAAGGATTAAAAAGACCTGATAATGAAAATAAAACACGAGAGAAGGGGTGCGTAGTAGGATGTGCAAATAGAGAGGGTATAACACCCATATATCCGCCATTAATAAGGGTAAAAATAGACCAATTTGAAGTCGATATGTTGGTGGACACTGGCTGTACTTTTTCTCTAATAAACGAAAAATTCTATGAAACGCTGAAAGCAGCAAGAGTGCGCGTTCAGGAATTGAAAGTACATGGCCTATACGCACAAACTGCAATTGGTGCCAAATCCCATAAAATTGAGCATCAGTGTATGTTGCCGTTGGAAATTGAGGGAAAGAAGTTAGAAGTCTACTTTTTGACAATAAAACATTTAGCACATAAATTAATTCTGGGTTGTGATTCTATGACAGATCAACTAATGAGAATAAATTTTGAAGAAAATTGGGTAGAAATGGAATTAGATGAGAAAGAAAAGTTACGTGTACCGTTTTTATCTAATGAGAATATAATTACTAAGGAGTTGGAGTGCCAAAATGAAGATGTATTATTACGCGAGCCTTTCGTGGTGGAATCAGTTGTAGTACAAGAGGGAAATAGTATCGACGAATATAGGCCTATGGGAATTAAACCGGCCGTATTTATATATGAAGGTGATAATGAGGCTGATTGTGACGAAAGTGTCGCAGAGTTACAGGGAATGGAATCTGATATTGTTTGGGAGGACGAAGAATATGATCATTTGTGCATTAAGGGTTCTAATAATTATGTAGATGAAAATGAATGTGAAACGGTACACGCGAATTTTACTAACATTAGTCAGAATGGAAGAAATGAAGAGGAAAATGTTGATATCGAATTAATTCTCAGGGAGAAAGTAGAAGAAATTGATGTGCTGTCAGATGGTCAAAAGTCGACTTTATATAACATGCTATATAAGAACAAATCAGTGTTCAGTTCAACTCCAGGCCTATTTCGGGGTTACCAACACAAATTTAAATTAAAACAAGAAATTCCTGAGCGTCGCTATAAGAGTAGGCCTGTACCAATTTCAATGAGGGATGAAGCCGATAAGCTAATAAAATCCATGCTAGATGCAAATATTATTAGAGTATCGGACTCAAAGTATTTGAATCCGATTTGTTGGGTCGTGAAAGCGAATGGAAAGCTACGTTTAACCCTGGACTCTAGGCATACTAACCTATATATAGAACCAGATCAATTCCGGGCGGAGCCAGTAGAAGATTTACTTGCCAAAATGGGAGACTCAAAATTTTTTAGCAGTATTGATTTGACGTCAAGTTTTTGGCAGATAGAGTTAAGAGAAGAAGACAGACAATATTGCGCATTCAACCATTGTGGTGTTACGTACGAATATTGCCGCTGCGCGTTTGGAGTCAAAACCTCGGGCAGTGCGCTACTGAGAGCGTTGAAAATAATGTTTCCGGATGGGCAAGGCTCCTGTGTGACGTCATTTGTTGACGACTACCTGATTCATACAATAGACTTTGAAGAACACGTGAGACAACTGGATAATGTATTAGGAACATTTCTGAGGTTCGGAATGTCTGTAAACCCGAAGAAAGTCTTTCTTATGAGAAAAGAGGTTAAGTTTCTCGGGTACATTATATCGGAGAATGGCGTAAGGGCTGATCCGGAGAGGATTGAAGCAATAAGGAACATTCCTAGGCCTACTAGCGTAAAGCAAGTTAGAAAGCTATTAGGCATTTTCAACTACCAATCACGCTTTATTCCTGGTTATGCGGAGCTCATTACACCCATCAGAAAGCTCTTGAGTAGCAAATCTAAAAGGTTCAAATGGGGAGATGTGGAAGACAGAGCTTTTATAAGTATAAAAAGGGCTTTCCAGGAATCTATCCTATTAGAACGGCCTAAACAGGACCTACAATACATTCTATACACGGACTCTTCGAGTAATGCAATTGGCTGTGCGCTTATGCAGGAGCATAACGATGGAACTAAGCATATTATAGCTGTGGCCTCCAGGGCCCTTAGCGAGTTGGAATCACATGGATCAGTTACTCTATTAGAGATTTTAGGGGTGTACTTTGGGCTCACAAGATTCAATAGGTACATCTTCAACAGGCATGTTATCGTGTACACAGACCACGTTAGCCTCACTTTCATAAATAAATGCAGATTGAGTAATAGTAAAATAAGCAGAATCATTCACGAAATTAGCCAGTATGACATTGAGATAAGGCACGTGCCTGGGAAGGAAAATATTCTGTGTGACTATCTCTCTAGAATGAAGGAGGAAATACCGGAGAACCAGCAATCGTCAAATAGGCCTATCGAAGTGATGCCGGTACGCCTAATAAGGGAACCATCCTTAAAAGCGAACTTTGCGAATATTGTAGAGTTACAGAGACAAGACACAGAAATAGCACGAGTAATTAATGAACTGAGTAGGCCTATTGAAGATGACGCAAATAAGACAAAGCTAAAATACAGGTGCATCGATGATGTAATATATAAATTATGTGGGCAGGACGTCAAGAAATGGCTAATTTATGTGCCCCGAGAAATAGAAACAAACATCATCAGTACAGTCCATACAGTTTTGGGCCACAGTGGAACGGAGAGGGTGATGCTTTATATATCTGCGAGGGTGTACATTAAGAACTTGGGGCGGAAAGTAAGAAAATTCATAAGCAGCTGTGATCTATGCCAGAGGGTAAAACCGCTAAATAAGAAGTTTGATCGGCCTCCTTTGACGATCACAAGGGAAGAAAAAGGGAGCTTAATAGCTATAGACTACCATGGACCGATTCCCACTGGGAGATTCGGGATGAAGTATATCTTTATAGTGGTAGACATTTTTACTCATTTCGTAAAACTCTACCCAGTGACAAGAGCAGACCGTATCCAATGCCTCAGGAAACTAACAGGGGATTTTATTCCGACCTATGGCCCCATCCAAAATCTAATTTCGGACAACGGAGCGCCTTTCACAGGTGAGAGGTTTAAGAACGTGTTAAATAAACATGGAGTGAAGGTATATAAGGTATCAAAATATCATCCCGAGGGGAACCGGAGTGAGCGGGAACTCAGAAATGTGTCACTGTATCTTAGGGCGCTGTGTCACAGGAAGCATTCAGCCTGGGTACCATATTGCCAGAAAATCGAAGATATTCTGAACCACACAGTCAACCCAATAACAGGGGTAGAGCCATTTCGATTGATGACTGGGGGTGAGCCTAAAGAACTGGTAAAAGGGATGCCTGAGGCGCTGGATTACGACCAAAATGGCGAGACTATGGAGGAAATTTGTAATCGGGTCGTAGAGAGAATCCGCAAAAAGAACGAAAAAAGGAGAAGCAAAGCAAAGAGGCACAAAACTGTGTGGCTACCTCAGATAGGGGAAGAAATAATGGTAAAAAGGAAGAACTTATCCAGCGCACTAAGAAAGGAGTATGCAAAGATGAATTTATTGTACGACGGACCGTACCAAGTCACCCAAGTTTTTAACGGAATTACAGTAGAGGCATACGACCCGGAAAAAGACAGAATTGTAGGAAGATACAACCTGTCCTTCATTAAACCATACATAAGGGCAGAATAACCGAAAGGCATTGTACTGAGTTGGAATACTGTAGGCCTATAACCTTTAATGTATATTTTACGCGGTAAAATAGCTACTGGCATGATAGGTTATCAGTTCCACATAGGTTTAGGATTAGAGGAATGTGTATAAATGAGAGTAAAATATACGTGTGTGTATTGCATTCTTTATAATATAGTGCAAGTGTAATGAGAACTGCTTGATCGACCTTGTCAAAGTCTCATGGTAAAAGAGTGTTTCTTTGCATTCTTTATAATATAGTGTAGGTGTAGTGAGAACTGCTTGATCGACCTTGTCAAAGTCTCAATATAAAAAAAAAGTGTTTTTGTTTTTCTTTATGCATTCAATATATTTTATAAAATTTCAGTGAGAACTGCTTGAGCTTAATTTTCATGGTCTCACGAGGGTATATCGGTAAATTTATGGTGTTTACGTAAAATTTTGTTGTAATGTCTTGGTCGTGCAATAAACCAAGTAATACGTACAAACAACGTAACACTACAGAAAACCGCAAGATGTATGAAGGCATGAATGTGATAGGTTCAGAAAACTTGTACATGTGGGACAGGATTTAAGGTGAAGTCTCGTGTCAGGATAGGAATTAAATTACTTATGTATTTGTGTAAGATAGTTGCAACACTGGAGGAAAATAAGGTATAATATTTTGTGGAGAGATGCAGTATATTCAGCCAGTAAGTCAATCATAGGCTATGATGATTCCTGTCTTAATAGACTGGGGCATATATTGCAGTTCAGATACTTCGGTAAAAAGAAATAAACAAGATAACCAAATTAAGTATAATAAATGACAGATTAATTGCCCAAATTTATTCAAACTAAAATCATAAAATCTCATAGCCCGTGTTTGGTCTCAAAATGACCGTGAAAAGACGGAACATTCATTATAAATATTATTAACTAGAAAGAAGGCAAAGGTAAAAAGTTTAACAACATCATTTTAAATAACTATTAAAATGAGATTGCAGTGGATAGACAGAGATAGCTGGGAATTTCCCTAGCAGACCTAGCGGGTGCGAGATAATGCAATGCAGTACTCAGGTACAATGTATCGGGAATCTCCCAAGATATAATCAAAGGGTACTGATCCACTTAAGTAATTCTAAGAAGTCGGCTATTGAGTTCAAGCCTTGCTTCTGATGTTGCTACTGATACAACACGCTGTCCGAACCTTCTTAGAAATCCGAGACGCTAAGTTGTGGGTTTTGAGAATAAGGGAAAATCCAATTGATTTCCGTGGGAAACTAACATATTATTATTGGTCGGGAGATTTGCCAATAAGAACTGGTCTATAGTACCACGTGCCGGGATTCACGAATAATAATTAAGAAGAGTAGGGATAAATGTTTGTCCAAGAAAGTTTTCCTTAGGCCTACCGGGGCACTGTAAAATCACTCTACTTCAAGGCCCCGCGCCTATAACAGTCATATTCAACTCTACTTCAAGGCCCCGTGCCTATAGCAGTCAAGTCAATTCTACTTCGGGGACTTGTGTCCACCGTATAAAATCACTCTACTTATCTTTGTGGCTTCGTGCCCACAGAATTAATTGGACTTATAAAATTTTCGCTGTGGAATTAATCGACTTAGAAGGATTCTTACATTCAATCGCGATTAGTCAAAATCATATACGGCAGCAATTGTATCACTAGTAACGATCTACCGAGAACTTGTAACAATATTAATTATTCACAAACAAATTTTGTAATTATTGTCAATGACTGGACTTGTATTTCCAACGTTTTGAATAAACAGAATATTCCTTCAGTGTTCAAAGAAACTGCATTATTATTCAAGCAATAATATTAAGGTGTTCTTCGCTTCCTACCCTGAAGCTAGAGGGAAGTGCTCAACGATCGACTGGCAGACCGGAGGCGGGTTCAACAAATCAGAAATATTCAGTATATGCATTATACTGTGGCGCCCAGGTAAACATCACATATCAACACCGAACCGCTGTAATCTGTAACGCAAGTTAAGTCAGGCGGTGTTGGCCCTTCTTATGTGAGGTTAAATGATCCGAACTTCCTCCGGAAACCAGAAAGTATGCTTCTGAGATTTCAAGTGACGTGTTAGATAATGACTTTCTGATACAGAGGACAGAGAATATATTCAAAGCAAGGATAACACCGATTCATGTGTTTTAGTTGCTTGATGTGAGAATATTTGCAGATTTTTTTTATTTTATCGCATATACTGAACAAGTTTTGAAGAATGAATGTTAAATATTAACTAAGGATTAAATTCACGTTGATCAGATGTGTGTAAATACTCAGTTAAGAGATGTGTTGCCTTGTAGAACTTGTTTTCCTTAAACTCACAAAGAATTTTCCTCTCAAAACTGTGTAAATTGTTTCAATGAATAACAAAGTAAACAGCATGACTAAATTCACATTATTTAATTCTGATGTAGTTATATTCCTAGTTTTCCTGTAGAGGTCCTACGAACCGTACGACTATGTTACTGCCCGAAACGACTTTGGTTAAGGGTACTGCCTGTTCATTTAGACGTGAACACTTGCATGCGCCGCAGACATAGGGCGGGACGGAAGGGGAGTGTGTTGCTAGTATGGATCACGTGAGACTGATACCACTGCGCATTGTGTTTACAGTGTTCACGTCTAAATGCACAGGCAGTAAGTACATGTCGAAGATGCCTTACTGTATTACCTTACGGTCACTGCCTTGCTGTCTAGTCTTGCGGTTTCTAGATGTTGGGGTAAACATACCGGTACAGTCTATCCTTGCAGTTTTTAGATAAATGCTGGGGATAGTGACGTGCTGACTATTGATACCACAGTTCTCAACATACCTCAGTCGTGTTATCAACATGTGGTCACTCTCTTGCCAACACATGTCTGTTTTGGTGATTTCACGTTTATGACTCAATTCAGGAATATTAAATACAAATTTTTTTGAAGCGTCTTTGTCCATTTTTAGCACTAAAACACAATCAACGAGAAGAGAACCAGAGGCGAGTCTGGACTTCAAAACACAAGTGGGTCACATACTTTAAAACACTCTAATCGACGGGTGGAGGGGCGTCTTGTGAGCAAAACAAGCCAGTGACCTTGACCAAACCAATCACAAGATAATTTTACCCCACTGCCTTCCTCTAGTCAGTATCTATATATATTTTTTTTATTTGGAGGTGACAGCAAGGTAATACAGTAAGGCATGTTCGGCATGTACTTACCGTAAGAGTTAATCAGCTGTGAGGCTTTACTGCCAAATGATATTTTCACTCATTAATTATTAATCATTATTAAGGGATATATAATATGATTTATCTTCACTAGATCCTTTTCATTGATAATGTCTAGTGACATTTTGAAAATAATTATATGAGGGTTTCTTTTTGTAAAATTGTCTGTCCTGCGGGGGTAAGTCAACTATTGACGACAGTTTTAATATATTTGCTACTCGCTTAAAAGACCCGGCGTCGCCCGGGTTTATTATTTTGTAATTGGAAATGAACTTCTGAAGAACTTTCGATTTTTAAATTCTAGGTCCTTATATAGGTATTTATAATCTGAAATAGGAAGAACGACTTATTACGCTAAAACTATTCCCTCAGAAAACGCTTGATATAGTTTTTTATGGCTCATAGAGGATGTAGAATTCTGCATCCCATCGCTTGTACACAGCAAGCCTGGTAAGGGTTCAAATAAGAAGAAACAGAAATTCCTATAACATAAAATTTAATTTTATTTCTCACTCTCATGTTACCATAAAACTGTTTTGGGGATGAAATTAAACAGAAAGCAATATTACTTTCATACTTCTCTCTCCAAAAACCTGCGATATAATAATATACCATATTACCATACCTCGTATTGTTTTCTCTATGTCCAGGGTAGAGAAAAGTTATGTGACTGCATTATTTTCGTGGATTACATTCTTTAATATTTATTTATAACATGAATTATATTGATACCTTCTCTTATTTGTCAAACTTGCATTTTTTTTTCCAAAGCCATCTGATACCATTAGCAACAATATGTTCTGTGATTTGAGTTTTATAATTATGTGTAAAAAGGGATTAAGTATTCTCAAAAACATTTAATTTTTGGCATTTAAAATCAAAATTTTGTAAATTCCTTTCTTAGTGAGCACCTGCATTATGAAACGAAGGTACTGTCAAAATTCCAAGTCTCTACCTGTTATAGTTTAGGCTCTACGTTGATTCCTGTCAGTCAGTCAGTCAGGACAAAGCCTTTTATATATATATATGTATATATAGGCCTATATATAGAGATAGCACACTCGACTCTGATTATATTAAAATTACGGCGTTTTATGGTAATATTTATTAATCGATTGTCGTCTGTTTTCAACATGTTGAATGGCGCGCTGACCCTTGACACGTATAATACTACAGTCATGTGCTTGCTGTTCCACCCACGATTATTTTCTCAACTGCTAGATATTGTGTTTAAATCATTTATTTAACAGAAAAATAATTATAACATTATATTTATTAACACTTGCATCAATTTTATAAAAACTGCATGAATTACACTAATTTTATTCGTAATTATATTGTTCTTCCGGCACAAATATAAATAAAACGAATAGAACGAATCTTGTGCTTCTTGTGCATAAAGATTCGAAATAAAACTATTAAAACGTATCCCAGACTCATGAAACTTACCCAAACAATGCATAAATAATTAAAACAATATTGATCATTTAAAAACTAAAATCCCAGCTTCGTTGTACATTTCACAATTAAGGAGCGATACCGGAAATAACCTAGATTAGAGTTCTTTAGCCCCACCCCCCGCAAAAAATAATCAACATTCGACCAAGTCATTCAATGCATTTTTTTCCGGTTGCTATGGCAATTAATCTCACAACTGAACACTGTCTTGTGCGTTCATCACATATACCAAGTTTGAGATTGAAGTAGTAAACGTTAAGATCCTTAACTGAAAAGTTTCTGAATCCATTCTATAAAACCCCAATTTATTCGGTTAAATTCTGAGACGCCTGTAAATCGATACTGCCAAATTCCGCTTAAATTGTAATTTTAAGGTTATATGTACTTATCACCTTAAGGATTGCGATCGTCTCACTTAACGTCCATCAATATAGAACATTTCATATAAAAATTGCTCCGAAAAATAGTCATGGCGCTGCATAATTGTGCTTGATTTCGCTGCGTGCAATTTGCTAGTGAGAACGTAGATGATTGTGTTTCGAAAGCTTTTCTTTTACTAATAGCAAGCAAAACAAAACGGCGAGATAGAGGCCAAGTTTCTATGACGGATACGCCATTCCTTTCCTCGTTTTATAACTTCCTAATATTCAATAACCCCATGGCTTCGTCCCGGGTCTAGACCTGCCTTCGGGCAGAACACTCATCAACATCATAAATATTCAATAACGCTATTTTTTTTCATCACATATGTTTGTATATTCGCAACTCATTACAGTAATCACCACTCCTAGGAAGTGATAACAGCATATGGACCGATTATCTAGAAATAACCACGTGTTTGGCTAACTTTCTACTGATCCAGAACACAATAGTAACTTATGAATGCTACGGTCGCTGTTACTTCCTCAGCTACACGAAAGGTTGTGAATCAGGTGCTACAATTAAAAAAAATGGAATTAGCAAAAGCAAACCATTTTGACAACATAACAGCAGTAGATCATCGTGGTTAGTAGACTGTTTAATCATGAATCCTTTAGGCCTACTGAATTTTAACTTATGAAAGCTGTTTTTATATTACTTCCATCACCAATATAAAAACAGCTTTCATAAGTTCTCTATGAGCCTTCAATTCCTGTGAAATCAAATCTTTTTCAAGTCTCGTTTTGTTTCGATTGCAGTACTCGTCTCCATCAGATTTTGTGCGGTGATCTGTGTTCCATTTCCTATAGATCCTTTCATTTTCTTAGATGGGAAAAATATGCAGTAGTTCACATTACATAAAAGTGATTGAACCAGTTATTTTTACTGTGTAATATTTTTATTGTGTACTTTTCACTGTGTAAACGGAAAAATATGAGTTTTGTGATTTACGATAGAAATTACGATTGTATACGTTGTAATTTAACCATAAGTTAATAAATGTATTGATTTTTAACCATGGACGTGAAGTCTGTGTGACCGCAGTAAAAGCGTAAACGACTGATACTGTCTGGATATCGTCTTCACAAGTAGCCAATGTCGTTTATACTACCTTTCCTACTCAAGACCCTTTATCACCCCTTATGTGTCATCCATCAGCATTAGTAGAGCCGTACTACAGTTTATTTTTGTAGCGGGCTGTGAGACCTTACGAAGTGTTTACGAGCGTTTCTTTCAGTTAACTATTTTATGAATAACAGTGAGTTAACGGCCGTAACCATAGAAAAGTGTTTGGCCGAGAGTGCTAAAACTATGTAATGATACATATGGAGAAATTATTTCAATGTCATTTTGAAGTGAAAGTTTTGAGAGAATGACTCCAAGCCTATGTCTCATTTCTAAGGAAAAAATGATGTAAGTTACGCTATTGCAATTTTTGAACCCATTTACTTATTATGGTCGCTTACTCTCCGGGAAGAACATAATCTGAGTGTTCGAAAAAAGGAAAATATTTGGGCCTAAGAGAAATGAAAATGGGGACTGGAGAAAAGTGCATAACGACGAGCTTCATGACCTGTACTATTCACCGGATATAGTAAGGGTAATTAAATGACGGAGGATGAAATGGGCTGGGCATGTTGCGCGTGGGGGAGGAAAGACATGTCTCACATCAGAAATATTGACTGGGAGACCCGAAGGGGAAAGACCACTTTGAAGTCCTTTACATAGGTGGGAGGACAATATTAGGACGGATTTAAGGGAAGTCGGATTTGTGAGGGTTGATTGGATGGAGTTAGCAGATAATAGGGTTGAATGGCGGGCTCAGGTAAGCGCGGCAATGAACCTTCGGGTTCCATAAAATGAGGAGCTCTGAATCAAAATGCACTCAGTCCATAATAAATAATTTTTCAGGAGAGAGGAAAAACTAATAACTCCTAAACATTCCAGGATATCAAAAAACTTTTTACGTCAGTTTGTAGTGTGCGATGCTTACACATAGCCCTATTTAACAAACAAATCATGTTTTCGTATTATGTCATGTTTTTAAAAGAAATAATTTGCACTGAGAGCGTTTTGAAGCAGTCATAAAAGAAAATATAAAGTTTTTTGATAAATAATAGTTGCCAAAATTTATTTTACTGATATTTTCTGTTCAAATATCAATGAAACGGACAGTGATATTCAACACAAAATATATGGGACACTTTTAACAATGTTCCGATCCCAATTTTACACTTGTCACTTGCTCTCTACAGAAAACAATAGAACTTCAAACTTATTTAGAAACGAACTAGCATACTGGAAGCTGAAATCTATTTGCATCACTTTAAAGTTATAAACCACTTGATCTCTGTCAGTATTTTATTTATATAATTCTCACTTCTTCTTCCAAACATTCATATTCTTCCACATTTTCATTTCCGTCTTCATTGCAAATTCCAGGCTGTTCATCTAAGACCTTGAAATAAAATTGCAGTTCAGTCTCGCTCCCCAAACCTCCTCTTCAGTAATCCGTCAACATCAGATTTCTCTCTGTCACTAACCATGCTTTTCATTTGTACAATTTGAATCTCGGGTATGTTCCCAAACTTAACCCCTCGTTTCAAAGGAGAGAAAAAAAAGTTTTGATGGCTCATAAAAATTGTATGCTGGTTCCATTTTAATACTGAATGTAGATTTATTTTCTTTCAAGATTTTGTTTAAAAACATACTTTTCATATCACTTGTTCCTGTTAATTTCTTTAAATAATTAGTTAGCTGTATGACATCCCTGAGTTGCCTGAAAATCCCCAGAACTCTCACTTCACCAACTTCTCTATACATTTCAGTGTGAAATTCAGGATTGATAAGGACTTTTCCATCACCTCAAACATTTTATCAGCCGGGAGGTAAGAGTATCCTCTGACTGGAAATATTTTCGTAATGTTGAGATGGGAAGGTGATTTCCTAGGGAGCCATAAAATGAAAGCATGCACGACGTGAGAGTTTCTATTTTGGCCTCCGCAGCCCTCTATGGTAGCATCAAACTGATAAGTATACAATCACTCTATTGTTGCCAGCAACACCTACTTCATTTACCATCTTGTACAACTTTAAGCGAATAGCTGGTCCTAGTTTAGGCTTTACAACACAACGTTTAAACTCATTATAATTACATGGTATCCATTTTAAATTCATTCCACAAGCAGATGGAAGTTGTTGACAATAATAGTACATGAGTAGGTCAGCTGATATAGTCCAGTTACTCATTGCATACCCAGGCGGCTTCCTTTCGTTAGGAGGAAAAGTTTGTCGACAGCTCAACCCATGTTCTTTGTTTTTACCGCACCAATCAGCTAGTTACCCCAGCCAATCAAAATCTAAGAATGTCCTGTGGCGATTTTGACAGCTACTCGTCTACTCCGCGTGGAGTGAAATGCGTGGTTGCAAGATCAAGTTACAGTAAACAATAACACGTGTGAATTGAATAAAGCGAAGGAAGAGCTGAGGTCAGCGATAACAATGAGAGAATATTGCAACGTTGCTTTTGTTTTGGAAAGCGGAAGCCCAAGACCGATTTAGTCAGATCAATTAACATAAAGAAACACCGAAACCTTTGAAGCCGACTGGCCATCTAATGAGTATAGTTCAGTTATTCATTGCATGGCCAGGCGGCTTCAAAGGTGTCGGTGTTTCTTTATGTTAATTGATCCGACTAAAATGGGCCTTGGCTTCCGCTTTCCAAAAGAAAAGCAGCGTTGCAATATTCTCTCATTATTATCACTGACCCCAGTTCTTCCTTCGCTTTAATCAATTCACACGTGTTATTGTTTATTGTAACTTGATCTTGCAACCGCGCATTTCACTCCACGCGGAGTAAACGAGTAGCTGTCAAAATCGTCACAGGACATTCTTAGATGTTGATTGGCTGGGGTAACTAGCTGATTGGTGCGGTAAAAACAAAGAACATGGGTTGAGCTGTCGGCAAACTTTTCCTCCTAACGAAAGGAAGCCGCCTGGCCATGTAATGAATAACTGGACTATAACTGCACTATACCTTTTAATCCTACCACTTGTTTGCACATGTTTGCGGCTCTTTTGTGCATGGTATGCAGGTGTAAGCAAGGTATCAAATGACTATTTCCGCGTATGTCACAAAGCGCACTTTGTTCCAAACGTGGTGCTGGACTCAGTGCATTCTGAAGCAAACACAGTGTTTCAATGGCATTTTAGACTGAGAAGGAGTGCTTTTAGAAACATTCTGACTACACGGATCGATTCAGCGCTACTGAAATAGGGGGAATCCGTATCAAACAGAGTTTCGACCGAGAATGGACTGAGCGCATTTTGATTCAGAGCTACTCAAATAGAATAATACTCCTTTAACTTGCTGAGGAATTGTCTTATGGCATTGAGTAAGGAAGTAAGTTAACTTATTATGGTGTACTGAGATTATTACATAACTGGGAGTGATCTGAATGGCCTTAGTAAATAAGCTATTTTTCGACCATATTATCCCTAGGTAATAGGCTACGCTTATTATGCCTGAGGCACCGCCGTCTCGAGAATTACACTGCCTGTCCTATGCTTTATTTTAACATGGAGTTCAGAGTTTTGCACAATTGCCTAATTTCTCCAGTAGAGGCGACACAGTTCACACCCAGATTGCATGAAATTCCAGCATACTTCAGTTTCCGAGTTTATACTTCAGAGGGCAACACCGAGCATACGGTAATGTAAAGGGTATTGCAGCTGGGTGTGGTAGGTGCTGCCATCTGTAATTTCGCCGCGTACGCAAAATTAGCCATATAGGACAGGCAGTGTATACACAAGTAATACAGTCTATAAGGCAGTGGTCTGAGGTAACGGTATCATAACGATACTCATTTTGGCACTCTTTTGTTTTGAAATGGTATGTTATCGATTATTATCTAACACTGAACGTTCTTGAAACTTCGAGACTAGCAACTGAAAATTGTGCAATGAGCAACCTGTATTTAAAATAAATTATGCTCGTGTTAATTTTAATATTACACTAAAATGAATTTATTTCGTGTTGTAAAATTCCGATGGTTTCAGGAAAATGAGAAAAAGGAAGCTTCGATTTGACCGACGCTATGTGTTGCCATCTGTAGGAGAAGACGAGAACTACTACCATCATCTGTCACAAAGGTCAACATGCCGTTTATTTCAGTAAATATCAAATCTCAAGACTTAAACATTTAGACTAATTATGGTCGAACAAACGCAATCGTAAGCAACTTGCCTATAAAGGTGATTAAAATACTTGAATGCTAATTATGAAATGAGCAACGCGATGAACATACTCGTATCTTAATACTGTAAATGCCAATATTGACTTGTTGAATAATGTACTATTGAGTATAGGCTCATCAGTAGGGACCGGATTTTTAGGTTTTTAAAAACACTGTTTTAGGTTTTCCATTAGGTGAAATAGTTTTTTTTAGGTTTTTTGTCCAAAATATAGTTTTTGGGTAGAATAATTGGTTTAATGAATTTGAATGTGCTACATAGGATTCAATACATAATACTTGTAAAGTTTAATTTAACAAAATTGACTTAAATTTGTGTAAACTTGCTTTAGGGCAATATTAAAGAATTGAAGAAAGAAAGCATAAACAATCAAAAGAAGCAGTGAAAATAAGATTGCCTCACATATCCTGGTTACAGTATATCACTAAATATCTTTCAAGATTCTCAACTGTGAAGTTCTTCCTGTTTTCTCTTAGAATGCATTTGAAGGCAGAAAATGTCCTTTCAACCTCACATGACATCAACAATGGTTGTTCGTACGAATATTTTAAAAGGAATACGCAGGTACTCTTACACTTCCTCTCTTGATACTGTCATCCTAGACGACATTGAGTTGAACGAAACGCTGTTGGTATTAATTTCAACCCGACAAAAATTGTCTCTCCGCAAAATTTCTCAACTGACAAACAAAAAAGGCAAAAAAGTAGCCTAAATTATGTATTTTAGGTTTTTTATTCCGTTTAGGTACATTTAGGTTTTTATACCTCATTTAGGTATTTTCAGGTGCCACAGAATTAATGTGGGCGAATCCTATGGGCATGATTCGAAAAAGTGTGTGATCGCTTTTTGTTTTGGAAGTAAGGAAAAAAATAGGTAAAAACCTAAGAATCCGGTCCCTACTCATCAGTTACTCATTTGAACAAAGAATTAACTTATCTTCGAACTGAACATTTCATCGCATTTGTGATATAGTGACTCAGAAAACCCCATAAAATTATGGTGTAAAAGTAATGCTACGGTGATTAAATATTTAGGAATAATTTTTCTTGATTCATACATTTTGTATGTTTCTTTTCATTAATAAAAACCCATTACCTCAGACCTCACGTCCATGTTAATGTAACAAAATAATCATATCTATGGTAAAGGGTTAATATTACGTAAAGTAACAAAACCCGAAGTAGTGAGGCATAAGGGAAGAGAAAGGAATGTAACTTATCAACCATTTAATCACAAATCACAACATGAAGGAATATTATGCCTACAAGTTTAATTCACTTCCCCAGGCTTCATTTTGTAGATCATAATTTGCTAATTTAGCAATTATTTTTAACAAAAATGAGAAAAAAAGGTTCATAAATGTACAGCTCATCTATCTTAGGCCTACATGTTGCATGATCTAGTCAGCAGAGGTACGTACTGCACTATAGCACTCATCCATGGCATTGCCATTAAGAAATAAAGGATACATTACAAGAGGAAGCTATTTCATAGTGTGTACAAAAATTAAGATTATTCTTATTGAGTAAATATTCGGTTATAGCACATTCGCTCTCTTTTTAATGAAAAATGAAACGATCCATTAACTTTCTGTGTCAGTAGCTCACGAAAGTCAAAGTAAATTTAAAACTAATCTAATACCTAGGCCCTAATCAATTTTCCTAATGAAGTATGAAGATCGATATTACGGTATGGTAGGAGGTTCGTAATTGGAAGACAATTGTAAAATAATTGCAAGTTCTGTAAAATTATGAAGTAAGCGCACAACAACAACTCTAGTAATTCAAATAAAAACATTCATTTAAAAATATATATCAACTCATCAAACTTCTAAAATCCTACTATGAAGTATAGGTAACAAAGAGGTTATACAAATAGATCTAAATTTTTTGGCAAATTTTCGGTAAAATATTGTGCTTTTTACGCTTGTGACACAAGGACTCCATTCGTACAAATTTTCATTCTATGAATGATGTTTGCAATATGCTGAAAACTGATTAATTTTGATGCGTTATTCAATTTACCCGCACAAAGTAAAAGTCGTGAAAATCAGCGGTCACTAGAACTTAGCCTATATATAATAGCTGCAACTGCCTCAGATAACAGTCTATTCCCTACTTAATAAAAATAAGATACAACATACATTACAATAAAATAAAATTAGTGTAATATGTATGCAATCTTATGTGCTTTCACTGTCCACCAAAGAGACAATGTGAACTTTCATACGGAAACTGCTTTTGTTCGTTGCTCCTGGCACTAAAATTCAGGCATCAAATGTACTCCTTCCTTTAATCTGAGATCAAGACATTGGGAAAACATTTTATTCCATGGAAACTACAATTTTCTCCTTTTCTTTTTAACTTCAAGCGTACTTACGGGATTACAGAAGTATTAGTTTAGCTATTTTGGTAAAAACAAAAGTATGGGTTTAAGATTTTAATGTCAAAAAAACCAGCATAGGCCTAACCTAAAGTGTTATTAACGTAAAGTGTGCATGAAACAGGTGTTCTGACCACATTTTTGTATATACTCTACCAAGGAAAAAGTAAAAGAACCAGGTAGAAAAGGAAGAACGCAGTACACAGAGAAAATAATAGAGAGAAAATGTAAGATAAGGAATCGAGAAGAGAGAGAACGATAAGAGTAATGGCCAGAGAAAAGAAACGGAAACTAAATTGAAAAGAAAAAGAATGGATATTAAAATAACAAAGGAGGAGGAATGAAAGGAGGGCGGAATAGAGTAAAAACACACATTAAAGTGAAACTGATTAGGCCTATATGTAGAAAAATACAACAGAACACAGCAGAACAGAACTACAAAACTTCCAAACTTCGCCCTTACGTTGACAACTCCATCTCCAAATTCTTGTAAACCATTAGACGTATTCTTACTTCATTATACAGTTCACCACGGTTAACGTTCCATTGCTATTCCAATGAAAACAAGCTAAAGTGCTATTTCACCGTGGTAGAGCTGCATATTTATTATTTAGTGTGCACTGATTAATTTTCTATGGCATGCTAGAAGTTTGCACCCGTACTTATAGCAAGAAAATGCAATCAGACGGAAAGGAGATAGACTTCAGACGCACATCACGCATTGAATTGAGCAAAGAGGAAGTGTGGCCCAATAAACTTAACTTCACTCAACTAGTGGTTATCATTGTCATTCCCTTTTCCTCCTATTTCATCGCATTCTGCTGCGCCTCGTGTTGATGTCAATAGTGAGGCGACAATGGAAGCAGAGCTTCCCTGTACAGCCTGTGCATTTAGACGTGAGCACTTGCATGCGCCGCAGACATAGGGCGGACGGAAGGGGAGTGTATTGCTAGTATGAATTACGTGATGACTGATTCCACTGCGCATTGTGTTTACAGTGCTCACGTTGTCTTCGTTACCGCTCGGCGAGTCAAACGTCGGCATTTCCTTTCGCGGTCTGCTGGATTATATTATTTTATCGAAACAGTAGCTTGCAGTCTCAAATCCAAGCAGGTGGCAGACTCTGTTGCCAAGTCACAATGTGTGTAACAAAATTACTAATAAGATTTCCCGTATAGGTGTTAATTGTAATCATACTTTAATTTTTTTTTATGGTCTGGGTAATTTTTTAAACAAAAAATATAAATACAATAAAAGAACTCATCAGTAACTTTGTAAAGCAAGCATTAACTAATTTCACATCATATATCACATTTTAATATTTTTCGGAGATCCTATGTTAATTTCGATTTCGATTTAAGAAATCAATAAATTTAATTAGTGTCTAATAATTAGTTATTAGATTCTTCCTTTCTTTATTTATCTTAGTTTTACCTCTCCCTTTTAGGATTTAAGCAACCCAATCCGCCCGGGCCTTACAGAGCCGCGACCTACCGGGAGAGAGATTAGTTTTGGATCACATACATACTTTTTTGACCAGACAAGGACATGGAGGGCCTCCCCGGATGAGTGATCAGCCCAATGTCGGGGCCACTTCCGAGACATCACGAACACATAAGACGAGTCAAACCATTCACACACACACTCACTCCAAACAAGGCGAGGATGGGATGAAGATGATAATGATAAACAGATGATATCCAGGGACCACAAGGGCCTAAAGTTACCCGACATTTGTCTCACAGGTGAGGAAAAACCCCATAACAAACCCCACATAGGTAACTTCCCCGACCAGGAATCGAACCCGGGGCCGCTGCATGAAAGGAGCGAACGCATCCCCTACGCCACAGCGGTGGACTAGTTATTAGATTCAATTTTTAATTCAATTTTTGTAATTAAGTGTGCAAAATTTCAAGTTACTAAATCAGTCAGAAAATCACTCTCAACAGTTCGGCCATCCCTTAAATAGCCTACTTCACTGGCTTGGGATATGATCAGTGATGGGAAAAGTACAAAAAGAAAGTAATTGGGCTGAATTACAATTACCCGAGAGACATTTTACTTAATTACAATTACAAATTACCTTTTCAAAAAGTAATCAGTAAAATTACAATTACATTTACAATTACTTTAACAATTACTTTACAAAATGGTAGTACCTACAAATTCCTGGTTTTGGTTTGTTTTGGGCACAAGGTCAAATTATTAATGAACAAACAAACAAAAAACACATCAGTGAGAATATTTTCGGAAACATTGAGTAACTTTTTGTTAATATTAACTCTAATTTAGATATTAGTTGCAAAAACAGTAGTGATGACGATATAGCAAACGAGAATGATACTAATACTAACCACTACTAAATTGTAACAATTACAATTTCATTTCCAGAAGTAAATTACAAGTAGAAATTACATTTTTTTAAAAGTATTGATTACAAGTAAATGGGACCAAAAAAGGAATTGTTACTGTAATCCGATTACTTATACTCAATTACTTCCCATCACTGGATATGATATGCGTAATCATGGAATGTTGTATTACCAGCCAAGACGTGTTTTGCACTGTAGGACTACATTGTGAAATTCCGCAGGGAGATAAACTGAAAATGTTAAATGAACTGAACACAGGTAAAGAAACAAATTTTAGTAGTAAATTCGAGTCGTTTTCAAAGTAGGTTGGAACATGGTTTCCCATGTTATATCCTAAGCTGACTCTGCTACCTTCTGCGAATTCTCTTCATTGTGGTTCTGTAGGAATGTAACTATGTTGTGGTCTGCTTCAAGTATTCCATTCCCTTGAACTTTGGCTCTTACTGCATACACAGTGAATATGTAGAACTGTACCAACCCACCTATTCTTCTCGTTGTTAAGGGGACCTGTGCGTTCATACGCTCACGTAGGGAAATGTGTTTGGGAAGGATGTAATTTATTACTAGTCAAATTTGAGATTTTCATAACATTTTTAATTTTCAAAGTTTATTTCTAACCTACTAAACTATATTTGAACTAGAGTAGATAGTGTTTAATTTATACTTTTAAAATCAATAAACGTCAATGGCAAAAGTGATTCAATCATGAATGGAAATAGCTAAATAAATAAGACAAAATATTACAAAAATAAGAAGAGTAGGAAGAAGAGAATTATGGAAGGAATAAAAAAATGATAAAAAATTTAAGAAAATTGCAGTAGAACGAGAGGAAATTTTAAAAGAATGGAGAAAAAGGTACGAGTGCAGAAAATTAAAATCAATAACAAGTTAATAAACCATTTCTGAAAAGCAGGAAAGGTGACAAGAATGGTAGTGGAAAAGAGACTTCAGATTGAAGAAGAATGAAAGAAGAAAAGGACGTGGACAATTACAGATGTGAAAACCCACCTTATACCCTCATAAATGTAGAATTAAGTTCCACCTAAGAAGTATAAGGACTGATAATATAAGAATAAATAGATAGCCAGGCAATGAAAATAAATTCTAGTTTATTTACGCCATGTACTCGTAGATAATATAAGATAAATCAGAATCAGATTATGTGCTTTATTAGAACGTATGAAGTATGTAATATAATAAAAATGGCTTAAAATCAGAACACTTCATTAAAATCTGCAGGTTAAGCACGTATTTATTAATCAGTTTCCCGGGAGGTCCTAAACTGATTAATTATCAACAACTTCCCTTCCTAAGTGGCACAAGAGATGATTTTTCGAACGATACTTTAAAAATCTCACATTTTGGAGGATCCCCATCCCCAGGACCCCCTTAGATACGTCCTTGCTGTAGTTTAAATTGCAGACATGCAGTATTCTGCGTCACAATTAAAATAAGATATTTCTCGATCAGAAAAAAACGATTCGGAATCAGTAAGTGACTCTTCAGTCAAAAGTTTAGTATCTCTCTATCTTTCTCTCTCTTATTTGTTTTGTTTTGTGTATTTTTGTTTTGTGTCTTTGGAAAGTTTATATGTGTTATTAAGAAATTGTGGTGTGTGTGGCAAGTTTTCATTGCCTCTTACGGCAATAGGTTCACTCCTGATTGTTAGAGCAGTGGGCCAAAACAATCATGTTTATACTCGGCGTTCTCAACCCTTCGCCAATAAGTACTTGATGGATAATATTGGAATAACAGCTGCCATTCACACTAAAGGTTTATATTTCGCAAAACATATGACATAATTATTGCAATCAATTATGTGTTCCAGTGTTTTCATAAAGGCACGTTTTAAGGTGGAGGTGACTATCTGTTGAATTCAAATTCAAAACGTTTTCATAAAATGAAAGAAACACAACCAACATTTTCATTCGGAAAACAATGTAGATTTGGTCAGTGATGATGGCCAATACCCCTGGATTATCTACAAAGAATATGATGTAGCTCGGGTCAGTATTGATGACCAGTACCCTTGGATTATATGCAAATATGTGATGTAGCTTGGGTGAGTTATGATGACCAGTACCACTAGATTACCTGCAAAGATTGTGATGTAGCTTGGGTCAGTGATGATGGCTAGTTCCCCTGGATTATCTGCAAAGAATGTGATGCAGCTTGGGTAAGTTATGATGGCCAGTACATCTGGATTATCTGCAAAGAATGTTATGTAATTTGGGTCAGTGATGATGGCCAGTACCCCTGGATTATCAGCAAAGAATGTGATATAGCTTGGGTGAATTATGATGGCCAGTACCCCTGGATTATCTGCAAAGATTGTGATGTAGCTTGGGTCAGTGATGATGGCTAGTGCCCCTGGATTATCTGCAAAGAGTGTGATGTAGCTTGGGTGAGTTATGATAGTCAATACCCCTGAATTATCTACAAAGAATATAATGTAGCTTGGGTCAGTGATGATGGCCAGGACCCCTGGATTATGTGCAAAGAATGTAATGTAGCTTGGGTCAATGGTGATGACCAATACTCCTGAATTATCTGAAAAGAATGTGACAAAGTTAACCATGGATGTGAATTCTGAAGAAAAAATATATCTTTGTTCTTCAAAAGACTATGTTTTCTGAGATCTTGACAAAGCCGCCTCTATTAGGATATTAGAAATACTCATATCATAACCCACACTTATACCGTTAATCACTGGCATTTCCTTTCGTTCAATATTAGTTTGCGAATAACGTATTTCAGCCCTGTAAGGTAACATTGAAGATATTATAAAGAACAAGTTTCCATAAGAGACGTTTTGCTTTACGAACTGAACGAGCACGCGTTATCATGGTAACAGTTATTCTCCTTTCTCTGGCTTGTCGCATACGACGTCACAGGGGCAGTTTGACTCATACTGAAGGTTTAAGTTCCACCATTCCTACGATGAAATTGACATTTCATGATTACAAAAAAGTGACATTTTTAGTTTACCTTTCCTTAAATATAAGAAGATTATCCTTTCGCGATTTCTCTTCTTATTGAACCTCTTTTAGGATGGACTAAAATAGTGGATGCGAGGGGAGAATAAAAGCCCCTGGCAGGATCGCAGTGCTACATCTTTTAAAATCCTGCACTGTCAGTCTAGGAGATGAGCATTCTGGTCACATAACAGTTTTTGTTTTGTCCCCTAACAATAATGTCAGAGGGAAGACTGCAATTTATTTACATCTTGGGGAATTCTAGTTTGCCAGTAAAAGGGAGAAAATTCTTTAATTTCGAAGATTTATCTATCCTTAACTGAATAACAAATCAGCAGGAAAGACATATTTTTCAATTATATATAGATATATTCCTCATCTTGCGGATGGAAAACTAGGCATTCCTGCATTCATTTTGCACACGGGTCAGAAACCTCTCCTTTGAAATTCACATAATATAATTACTATATAGACACAGGCTCTTCGAAATTTAGGTGCACACCGCATTCACCAGCCAGCCGATTAAAACTAAGAAATTGTTTTCTGTTAATAATCTCGGCTACCGCAACGTTAAACATGCTGGATCGTCAGACCGAATGTCCAGGGTTCGTGCCAGGACTTTAGATAAATACATTTTATTCTCTTCTATCTGTTTGTCGTTTCTTTCCTTTGTATTTAAGATATATTTAAGGAGTAAAATATATTTTATTATTTTGGATCGTAAACATAGTTTAACAGAACTATCTCTGTATATGTAAAGACCGTTAAGGTAGATATAGAGATTATAGAGGATATCCCCAGATGTCACTGTAGTTCCCGTCCTTTTTATACAAACTAATAATGATAAATTTCCTTAATTTTAATCACTACGAATACGAGACTATTATTCCCACTACAGTATAATGAAAATGATATAAATAACTATTTCGGCAGTAAAAATTTGGTCCATAAAATAGATACCGGCAGTTTGATAAATCACAAGCATAATTAACGCAACATTTAGTTTCTCTCAAAACATTACTTACGATCTTAATAATTTTTCCCCATTTATTCAAAGTCTGCAATTCCTTATGATAGCGAAGGATTTGTCAATATTAGTTCCATATTGCCTTTTCAATAACTTAAAGATATATATATATATATCTTTACAAATAAGCCAATCTTTTACGCAATTGTTTATGCCATGGTCAATTGTTTCAAACAGTGATTTGTTAAAAAGAAATTATTTCCAACCAAAAGACCCTGTATTCCGCTACACACGAAATTTTCGCTTATGTTATTCTAAGCACATGCGAACTGAAATTACTTTTCTTTTAAAACCTACGATTCAAAATAACATAAACGACGTACGATGTTTGACCGTTATAAGTTCTATATAATGCAATGTTATAAGCTTTTATTTATTATGTTTAATGAAGTAAATTATAACAACTTATTATTAAGTTAAATTCAGACAATAAACATAGGCTAATTACTGTCCGTGCATTTAGACGAGAGCACTGTAAACACAATGCGCAGTGGAATCAGTCATCACGTAATTCATACTAGCAATACACTCCCCTTCCGTCTGCCCTATGTCTGCGGCGCATGCAAGTGCTCACGTCTAAATGCACAGGCTGCATGAAACTTAATCATTATCTGTCGCTTTCGAGCCAAAATATCGGCTCCCGTTAAACCTGAAAAAAGGACCTTCATGTCCCAGTATTTGAACCTTGTCTCATTCAGTCTATTGACTCTCTAGAATACATAACTACAAGTCACTAAAAAGAAATAAAAAAAAATACACACACGATCCGAAAATGTAGCACATAAGACATATCCGCTCTTAGGTCAATCCCGCGCTAAAACACAAAGACACAAGTACAAAGCCCAAATACGTCACACCATCAACATCCCCTACGGATGTACATGAGGGCACAATAGGCGTACACACTTCACATATGGTTACCAAAACTTGGTTTGACCGGAGGTTTAGGCTTAACTGCTTAGCACTCAGGGGGTAAGGGTGGGCAAAAAAAAAAGTCTATTGACTTTTGTTTGGCGGATTACTGGCAATCAATACAGAGTAGTACTTCATGATAATGATCTAAAAACTACTAAACTACTAAACTACTTTAATAACTATTACCTCGAATAAATACAAAATGATCACACATTCATCAATCCGCAAGCAGTCTCGAAAGTTGTGTATACAGATAAGCGCCGAAGTCGGCGACAGCGTTAGCCCTTAGGCCTACGGTGATTAAGCTGAATTTTTTCGCGAGCGGGGAAAAAATGAAGGATGGAGATTGACATTGAAATATACAGATAGAATAGGGTGCTTTAACTTAAGAAGATAGTAGTAGCAGCGAATCCGCAAATCTCCGGTTCCTCGGTATTGTGATTATGGCTATAATAATAATAATAATAATAATAATAATAATAATAATAATAATAATAATAGTTTATTTAACCTGGAGAAGTTAAGACCGTAAGGTCTTTTCTTCCACTTCACCAGGGACTAAGATAACTTACATTAATTATTACAATATAACATAATAAATAACACAAAATACATTAAAAGAACACAACATAACACATGAAATGATTTAAGGTACATTGTTGATAACCTGAGGACTTGAGTTAAATCCTGGGCTATCAATTAAAGAAACTATTAAAAATGGAATTACAGTAGGATTATCGAAATAGAAAGCTAGTTAAAATTGAACATACCAGAATTAAAAGAGTTTCTCAGTACGGTGTATAGCAACACGGAAGAGAATCTCAGATAAATAAATTCATTAAAAGAAGAAATTAAAGAATTGAAGATTCGGCTAAACAACTTAGAATTAAAAGGAAGGAAAAGAAATGATATAATTTTTGGAGCTGAAGATAGAAGATTTGAAAAAAGAATGGATACCTTAAAGATAGTGCTGGAACTGTTAGAACGCGCCATAAGACTAAACTTTGAAGAATACCATATTGTTGAATCATATAGAATGGGAAGAGGAGTTAATTGGCCGATCTTGAAGTTCACAAGTATGGGAGCTAAAGCAGAAGTTTTGAACAATACTGAACTTTTAAAAGGTTCTAAAACTATTATACAGGAGGATTACGACTTGGAAATTAGACGGATTAGAAGACAGTTGGTGTCATTTTTAATAGAAGCTAGTAAAGCCGGAAAATAGGCTAAGAGGTATTGGTGAAGGATAAATAAAAATTGAAGGAAAACTGTATTATCTACCCTGCTGTAAAGAGAACAGGGAGAGCAGTAACATATGAACAAATGCGAA
This sequence comes from Ectobius pallidus, assembly GCA_964059195.1. Classification (NCBI taxonomy): domain Eukaryota; kingdom Metazoa; phylum Arthropoda; class Insecta; order Blattodea; family Ectobiidae; genus Ectobius; species Ectobius pallidus. The sequence continues at coordinate 24,693,761 of CAXKWD010000005.1, read as the reverse complement.
TACAGCTAAGGTGACTGACCAGGAAAAGAAGCGACAGCAATTTTCTCCAGCAGCTATAGTGCAGGAGTGAATGAGAGTTCAACGATACCCAAGACACCAGTCGATGAATAAGTAGGGAGGTCGGTGTCACAATGATCTCAGCATGCAGCGGGATGAGGGGTTCGAACCCAGAAAGAAGCAGCGTACCCTTCCAACTACTTGACCAGCGGGGGAGAAGAGAATGACCACCCTTCCCTCGCCTCAGGATAGTATTATCAAAGTAAGTGATAAAGAGACTAGAGAAAGGTAAAGGTGTGCAATATAATATATGTAGTTAGGTCATGACATGTGACAGGAATTAAAAAGAAAACGAATGCATAGACAAATGAGAGACCAGGGGAGGGGCTATTAAGATGCAGATTTTAGAAATATAAAGAGTTTGGTACAAAATATAGATAATGGGGATTTATTTGAAATTCTAAATGGCTGCAATATATTAGGTTTGGCAGAAATCGGGATTGGGGACAAAAGGGAAATAAAGATTAAGGATAATTTATGTATGATAAAGGAGAGATGCAAGAATGAAAAAATATGGGAGAAACCCTGCGGTAATCAGGTTTTAAATTCAGGATAATTACAAGGATAATTTTAAGAATTAAAATCAGAATTAGGACAAGTATTATGGATTGGGTTATGGAGTAAAACGAAAGAGATTGAAATGTTTATTGGATGCTGTTATGTACACTCAAAATTTTATATAATAATTTTTTGAAGTGAGTTAAAAAAAGAAATAGATTTAAAAGTAAAGTATCCATATGCACATTTTTTGCTGATGGGGGAGTTTAACGCAAGGGTGGCTGAATTGAATATTGAGTGTTTAAGGGGGAAGTAACAATAAGAAAAAGCAAAGATTTGAAAGTTAATAGACAGGGTCTAAAGCTAAGGGTGAGGCATTTTAAATCGGGGATATGATGGGGATTCTGTAGGTAATTTCACTTTTATTAATAAAAATGGGTATATGTTAGTGTTGATAACGAACAGAATAGCAGACAGAATTTCATTGATAATAAAACAAGGAGCAGCCATTTACTTTTATCTGTAGAGATTAAAGTGAATGATATAAGGGAAACGCGTGTGGCAAATAGTACTTTATGCAACAATCCTATAGTGACCTTATTTGTTTATTTTTTATTGTTGAAATATTTATTTTACATCAGAGAATTACGTCAAGCAAGTGCTCGAGTTTGGGTTCAGTTACAAAATGTATATACAATTAAATACAAATACATAAAACAAAATGCAACTCTAACTTAAAATCAATACCTAGAAAAAATAAAAGAACAGGAAAAGTACAAAGTAGGAAGAAAAAAATTGAAATCTTCAGGTATAACTACAAAAGATGGTTCCTTAAATATTTACTAATTACAGAGTGAAGCAAACTATAACCTAAGAAATAAGATTTTTATATACTTATCGAATTTCTGTTCATATTTACTATTTCCGGATGTGACCTAGTTATGGAATTATAGAGTCTTGGACCACAATAATGGCTAATTGTGAACTAAATACATTTAAATCATTGAAAGGATATTTAGATACAAAAGAAGTATGGGGATGGAGCCATACTTATGGGAATGAAATGGTAATGATAGGGATGACTTAGCACGGATAAGTCTCGGTATATTGAAGTTAAGAAATTTGAGATGTCATGGGACATGTCATTTTGTAATAAGATTAGGAATTCGAGATATATGTTAGAGTTTAAAAACGGAAATAGAAAAAAATATTTATTGATATGAAATACTTAGAGATGAATGTAAATGTAGCATATATAAAACTATGTAGGACAAAAATGAGAATTCAATAAAATTGGGGAAGTTTATATTTACAATTAAAATGAAATGGACAAAGAAAATCGAAGAAATTAACTTGATTAGAATAAGGTACATAACTATGGTTGTACCATGGTTGGTTTATTTTGCTTTGTTTCTGTTTTTCTTGTTTCTGAGTACAGTATAAGAGTAATAACGAGGTTTCGATAATGAAGTAATATTTTCTTTGGTGTTATTTTGAATCGTACTATTTGCTTTTATTGTTTCTTAATTTTGTTATGACTTTAGTAGGTATCAGTAAAGTAAGTATGCAATATTTATTGCAATTAAGGGGCTCTACGGAAAAGCGGAGATTTAACTGAGAGCTCCTATTTGTGTTAGATTAAATTACATTTATTTCGTCCGTAAGATCCATACAAGACTGATTTTGTACACGTCATTTAACTTACATACTAAAAAGCTTCATTTTTAAACATTGAGACTACAGAAACTTAAATATAGTAATATTTAAAAAGTTCCCATATTTCACTACTACAAACAAGGATAACAAATCATTTAAATTTAGCAATATACAGTACAATATACAACTTTTATTTTTAAAAGCAGTTGTAGGGGAAAGAATAGCTTACAGTATATCTGACAGTAAAAATATAAGATGTAAGTTTATATTGAATGTAATGTTCCTATTTTTTTTAATAATAATTTAATTATTTCCTGGTGCTCTATTTACTGTTGGTTAAGGAACTAATCAATTATGTATGTTATGAATGATGAAATAAACATTCAATTCTATTCTACAAAATGATCAGTTCTGTGCATTAGGTTTTTATATTCCTGTAAGGATGAGCAATTCGACAACTTAATGGAAAACCAGGAAAAGAGATGAAAAATGTTTAATATATTCGTCGTTATAGTTTTATTTTTTGGGATAATACCTTCAATTAATTTCATTCTGTAAATACGATATTGTTAGCTAATCCATTAGTCAGTATGAAATGCAATATTATTATACTTTCATTTCAATATTCTAAGCAAGTGAAACATTTTATAAGGATTTATTCATGATGGCAAACATAGGACAAGGAAAATTAATTCCTTGCTCTTACACCAATATAAACAACAGGAATATTGACTATTATGTAGTAAAATTAGCATAAAAAGAAAGGAATTACTATTTTTTAAAAAAAGCTTAAATATTTATGGGAATTCAATCGCAAACCCAAATGCAATGAATAGAAAGTATTAATATTTAGGTATGTAATATATTACGCTGTGATGCCTATTGACGTTTTAAACAACAACTTACATTACTTCGAAAATGAAAAATTACAGTTTCAAATATATATATATATATATATCGTCTGTGATATTATCTAACGGGCAGAGCATTTTACAGCGTCGTTTGTATTCAAGAAGCTAACTTCCCTTTGTGAAATTCATACCTGAATCTCTTAAAAATGAGAGATGTGTTTTATATAATATTGAAGAATGCAAGCATGGCTGAAAAAGCATAGCATCATTAAGTTAAATAATAACCCTCAGGAAGTACGCGCTCCTGCATGTTTCATTTATAGAAGAGAACTAATATAGCTGAAAGCTATGACGACCCATGTGGAATTGTCTGCTTGCTTTATGGCAGCTCTCTTCAGAGCCTGAACAAAAAATCAAATGCTTTTGGAAAATTAATGCAACGACACAACACTCTCAACATAACTCTGTGAACTGTTTGTGTTTGTCTCCTATATATCCCCTATAACTGCATGCATATGCAAGCATTTTTAGGTTCAATATAAGTCTGAAATGGTAAATATTGTTGTTAAGATTAACTATATCTGCTAATATATTATCTGATCTGGCTCCATACTCGATTAGACACTCAAGTGAAGAATATAAAGAGCAAGGTAGGCGAGATTTAGAAACAAACATCGATCCAGCTTCATTGTAATCTGTTTCATCATTTTGATTTATATTTCTGGACAAAATAGTTTTCACAATGATGTACGCAGTTGTACAGGTTACTCAACAACACATAGGAAAACATCACATCCCAAGGTCTCTGAGAACTAGTGTCGATATATGGTGTGTGAATTTCAAATGAAAGGTTTGTAACTTTAGTGGGAATAAGGTTGGAAGATAATCTTCAAGTGCAGAAGAGAATTTATTGAAATTGCTTCCATTTCATATGGCTGACTTTAGCGTAGCCAAGTTTAACTTGACGTTTCACATATCATCAGAAAATTATCTCCCGATATGCTTACGAAGAACAAATAGGGTTATTCAAAATTTATTACAATGAAACAAACAGGAAAATAAAATATCGGAACGAACACAAATACATAGGCAACTGTAGACGAGACGAGAAAGATGGGCAGATGTCAAAGATTAAGAACAAGCAGAAAGCTCACAGGAAGGATGACAAAATATACGCAGACCAATATTATGTAATAAAAAAGAACATAAATATGGACAGTAGTCCAGACAGAAGGAGCTATCAAGAGACACACACACAGCAAGGTAATCAACACAATAGATGTAATTTTCAAACCATTATTTACATTTCTCTAGGCGATTATGAAACGCAATTATGGAATGCCATTTCGATCTACAGTAGAGTCCCGATTAACCTAGTTAATGTGGTTAATCTCGAATAAGCAAATCTCGGATAACAGAGACAGAATAAGAAAAATGGTTGTCTACTTTGAGATTCTAGGTACTGTACCTCAAAGTAGACAACCTTTCTTCTTGGTAGCAGTTGTATTAGTGCACTATACGATGACTACACCATTATTTACATTACAGTACATATCTTAAATCCACTTATTTACACATGTTGAAAAAAAGCCTTTTGCTTCATTGTATTGTGTACACGCAGCAACATAATGATGTCATCTTGTTATTCTGTGTGGAGTAGTGCCTTCTCAGTAGCGCACGAACCTACAGTGTGACTGTTTTCTGCTATCCATTCTTTTCTCGTTTGATGTATCATCACCGTCGTCACTGTAGACCTACTTATTTGTGACATTAGATTTATTGGCAATAACCTCTTCAGAAAATTCACATTGATTTTCATCGTTCATCCAATCGTTTACAATTTTCCATCCTTCTCTATGATTGTTTCTGTAACTGGAAGCATAGGCCTATTTAGAAAGGTGACTGAGGGGCAAATCATCTTCGTCATGTGATTTCAGTTAGCCCAGTGGTATGATTTTTCGGAGTGATTTGTTTTCCAGCTTTTCTTCACTGTAAATTTTTCACGTCGCTTAACCTCTCTGTATCTGGTACCCTATGATCCCCAGGTAGGGCGAAGGGGCCTCCAAGTGGAGGTTTCATTACCTATACTAATTTTGATATGCTTATTTTCCGAGAGAGGGTAGAGGGACAGGTGGTAAGCCCATCGCCTCGCAACCCCCCTCTGGAAACTAAGTATTTCTTGGACGTGAAAGGGCCGATAAATTTTGTCCAGAGGCTTTAATTTAGGCTTGGAGTTCTTTTACGTGCCGTAAATCTACGACACGGGACCCCCAGCTTAAAGTCCCTCCCGGAGGACTCCGTGCCCAGGATTTTTACGTCCTGAAAAATCCATCGACCGCGGCCGGGTTTGATCCCCCGGATCTAGAGGCGAGCACGCTACCTCTAGACCACCGCGGCCGACCGTCGCTTAACCAATGAACCTAAATGTCTTTTTAAAGTTAAATTTCGTTAGGCTTTCTGTAATTTTTTTTATTTAATTGTTCCCAGTTTAGACTGGGATAATACTGAACCACGGTTAATCGAAGCTCAGATAATCGAGTCTCGGATAATGAGGCTCTACTATGTATACTTTCTGTCTATGCTCTTCATGTAATTTACATAATAAAATATAGATAAAAACACCTAAATGTTATGGATTTATGCAATTTGAGGGTCCTCCATGGTCCTTTTCCCCTTATCTGCATTAAAGTAATTCTTGGAATTCTGAATGAAAAATACACGCTATAGCTACGACATTCTGAATATTACCTAGGTGATAAAATTTTATTCTTGAAGTTTCATTTCTTTCGCTAATTTTCCCTTTTCCATGGAGCCTCGGGCCATCATGTAACGTTCTCACTTTGCCGCTTCACTGCTCACTGATCACGCCTCCCGTCTTGGTCTCTCTCTTTCAAACCTCTTTTTTAAATTTTATACTGCAAGTGTCTATATATATATATATGGACTCAGTAGTAACTTTTATTAAACACTAGCTGAAAAGGCCCGGCGTCGCTCGGGTTTTGTATTTTGTAAATGCGAAAAAAATTATGAAGGACTTTCGATTTTCAAACGCTAGGTCTTTAAGGTCTTTATATACGTATTTAGAATTTGAAATGGGGAAGAACGTCTTATCACACACAAACTATTCCCTCAGAAAACGCTAGATAGGCTATAGCTTATTATAGCTTAGGCTATAGCAGATCCCCGCGGCTTCGCCCAAGATAATTAATCGAAAGATTAACAATTAAGAGCAAAATAATTAAACTATTATATTTGTTAACACTTTGCACACGAAACATTCATAGGTCTAAACTAAACGATTGATAGGCCTAATTAATGAAACAGCTATAGGCCCTAGGCCTAAATTCGGCTTTGAAGTGAATTCCACGATTAGAAAGCGCAGCATGGGGAAAAGAACCTCAGACTCGAGTTCCCTGGCCCAAAAAACCCTGCATAATGAGTTTCATCCAAATCGAACAATGTTTGCCCATTTAGGCTATATTCATTATTCTTCTTCCGTCTAGGGTGAAAATTTCATCTGTCTGCGTGTCTTGACATAATAAACAAATGAATCGGCCAGAGTGGGCTTACAAAATTCAAACAATCGCGATGCTTTTATTTCCAAGATATGACGAAAGTAGGAAAGCCATCTGCAATTGATTTGACAACTGAAATATATTACTGAAAACTGATGCTTCGAAAGCGCAAAAGCGTTAGTTTGGAAAGAACGGGCTTGAGCAGTTTGTATTCGATCAGCTTCTAATCTTGCTTCCCGTTGCTCGTCTGTTTCTGAAGCTCGTAATGCCTTTTTATTTTGTGCTTGAGATGTAGATCGACCAATCGATTTCCGATTGGGGGGCATAACTGTCGACGATGCTCGCAAATTCGCAAAAAATAATAATAAATAAATAAATGGAAAAATTCAGTATTCGAAAGATTATGAGAATTGAAATCGATTAAACTCACGATGAAAAAAGTGTGTAAATGTACTATGTGACAGACAGATATATAACTTATTCGTTTTTATTTATATAGATAAAAAATGGGATAAGCCATTGAGGCCGTGGTTTCTATATTCATTTGTCCAGACTTATAATTCCGTTACATTTCAGGCAGATTTAACGACCCTACATAAGAGATTTTAATTACGATTACATATAGAAATGTTGTAGCCAGGACCCCGAACTAAGCAACTTCCCCGGAATTTTCTGTAAACCATCTTTCATAAGAAGCATATTCCATCTTAAATAAATATCTAATATTATCTTATTATAAATTTCTCTGGCGTTTACAATAACTTGCGACATCCATTGCCTTCCATAGCGATCGCGATGCTTTTTTTCCCCCCAAGATATGAGAAAAATATACAAAGCCTTCTGCAATTGATTTGACAACTGAAATGCACCGCCGTCACGAGAATAATACAGTTTAGAAGGCAGTGCTGAAAATTTCACGTCTCATTCCCGTTTTCACTCATAACTCGCTTACGAAAGCTGAAATTAAAAATGTAATATGCCAGAAACCTTCCCGGGAATGTTCTCAACAACTTCCCAAAGTTTCATGGCGATCGGTTGAATGGTTTAGTAATGCATAAAGGACAAACAGACATACATTCATTTATATATATATATAGATAAATCATCTCTTCCCAAGTGAGGTTGATCACCCGGACCCAGAATACAAATATGCTTTAAAATCGTTAAAAAAATTACAAGTATAAATTTTACATTTTACAATTTCAATTGATAATATACATTGTTAGTAGCCTAGTTGTTCTGTTTCATGTACAGGTGGACATTAAATTTTAATATCTGCAATGAGTCTCGCAGCATCTGTATGAGAATTTTCCTGATTTCGTGGAAGTGAAATGTCTGATTTTCGAAGATGTTCTTGTGTAGCTTGGAAGGGTACCTCTTGCTCCAAACAGAAGACCTCTGACGATCCATTTATGTTTAGGGATATTGAATTTACAGACAGGATTTGAATGCGTGGTTCACAAATTGTTTTTGGAAAGTTGCCTCCGCTGCCTGTTTTAGGTCTCTTTCAAAGCGAACAGTAGAATCTAATATCTTCGTGACATTGTGCTTCCTATTGATGACAATGATGTCTGTTCTCCTGTTAAAGTCGTCTATGGAAAAGCAGTGAACTTCTTCATGAGTTTCCCATCCTCATTGTTGCAGAATTTGAGCTATAGACGTCCTAGCTCTGTTGTGACGACTATTACCCATTAGTTCAGTGCTCCAGGAGAATCTCAGCACATGACAAAGTGTTTCTCTCTCGTTACATCCAATTTGGCGGCAACGGATTGTGATAAATATCCTTCCGGGAACCGATCTTACAGCAATCACAATGCACAACATTTCCACTGCATTCATATATTCCGAAGAAGAGAGAGATGACTTACTGGACATCCATGAATCAGCCTTAGGGCATTCGGCATTCCTATTCTGTTTGCGAAGGGCTAAGTTTTGTTCTTCCTTGAGCTTCCGTACATAAGTGAATGTCCTCAGGAGATATGAGCAACATTGAAATGTTGCATACTTGCTTCCCATTCGGCGCAGAGTATAACTATTCCTCTTACATCTTTGGACTGTGCAGCATCGATTTCGGCGTATCATCACTCATCAGGCATAACATCATGATTTCCTTCACAGTGCTCCTAATAATTTTGTATAAACATTTGATAAATATACTTGATAATTGAAATATTGAAGTAAACGTGCACATTGTAAAGAAGAAATTAATACTGGCCAAACATATTCTTTCTTTATTTTAAGCTTCTGCTCAGATTAAAAAAAAATGGTGTGTACAAGATTATTCGAGTTTGATGTGATACCTTTTAGTATTTTCTTTTTAGTTTAGTACAAATCATCTGGAGTTTTCCCATTTAGGCCTGCATTCTGTCCACTTATGTAAAAAAAAATCAGATCTCTGCGTATCTTGGTGTTATAAAGAAATGAAACAAAAGTCGAAGCGATCGACTAATTGATTCATGTTGCAAAATGTGTATTTCAACTATGCTCTTTCTTTCCCGGTTGCTATGACAGCAGAACAAGGACATCAGCAATTAATTTCGTAATATTGAATACGGTGTACACGGAAACACCAGCTCAAAAATTATATTACATGAAGTTAAATCGTAAAACAATTGTAACTAAGGTAAAATAAACCTAATCATTCACATGTTTTAAAATATATTTTGTAGTGTTCAATATAGGTGAATAACAGTTCCACAGAAGCCATGTCTAAGCCACTTGTAAAACTAAATCTGCTTTGATAAACATCACAATTAATTTGGAAAGTTTTGGGACACAGCATGACGTATTGTATCATTACTGGGTATAACATAAATAACATAATAATAATAATAATAATAATAATAATAATAATAATAATAAATATTATAATAAATTATTTAATGAACTGTTCATTACAAAGCACAATATAAAATCTTTTTATATACATTCTAATGCCACCCGAAAAGGCAAACCTTGTGCTCGGGGGCAGTTCAGTTAAATACACTCAAATAAATTAAAGTAATTACTTGCAATAATACAGAAAATGGAATTACATACGTTAAAACGTATGACAACAATATTTAGGTCTACAGTAAATGCTGAACATGTTAGAGTTACATTAATGAAAACGTAAGAGCTAGTAAAACAAAAAATATATATATATATAAATACGAATATTTAAAGTAAATTAATTATAAGGTAACGTAATTAAATATTTATTTTTAAAATTTAATAAAGAAAATTTTATAATAATAACAAACGGAGGGAAATAAATAAATAAATATATAAGTTTCCTAATTTTACACAAAAAGTGTTTATTGTTTAACACAGTTAATTCAGGATGGTTACTATAAATGAATTGGATAGTCTTAAGCCGAAACATGAAGAATGCTTAACACCAGCAGTTGTAAACCTTTTAGGTTTAGTTATAAATTCTAGTTATTCATTCGCGTGTTATATTCATGATACTCTGACCTATATTTGTCATGATTTTAAGGAAACTAGCCCAATTAGACGTACTCGTATATTTGGTCTAAGTTAAATGTAAAATACAATAATTTGGAAGAACAGTCGAGAGGCTTTGATAAACAAATTTTTATGAGGCGTTTTTGACGTAGACTGTTATTTAAAATTCCATATCACAGAACAACAATGTTTGATTTTGTCTGGCAAAGTTAAAGACTTAGGTCCTTTTCTTCTGCTCAACTAGTTTTGTGAAGCATTTACTTGAATTACGAACCTAGTATGTCATTTCACATACTTAGTAGCTGAAAAATTTCATCATTAAATGCAATAAAACCAATTTAATTTGCATTGGCCTAGCCTAAGTTAGCTATTTCAAAATTGTGAGTTTTCTTTCTTCTGAGATAAGATGTTGCATAGAAAACTAACAATTTTGTTTATAATGGTGCAGACAGGTACGAGTCTTCATTCTTAAAATCAATTTAATTATCACTTAACCCTCACGGACTGCATGCATTATAGCAATGTTAAATGATTACTTGCTTTAAGTCAGAGTACCTGTGAGATTATTTCAATTTGTTGTCCGGATGAATTTACATAAAAATCATGTGCAAGTAGTTTGTTACATAATGAAACCGATAGAAAGAAGTCGATGAAAGTGTGATTGGTGAGGTCACTTTGACTGGTTGAATTTCCACTTGCTATTATTCTGGATAGGTCAATAACTGAGAAGGTAATTAGTCAATAAAATAAGCATAGGCCTACTCAAGTATTCATAAAAGTTAAACAAACGTGTTTTGATGTGAGTATCGAATAATTGAAAATGTTTATTATGACACTTGGTTGGGTTAAGAGAAGCGGGTAGAAACAAGCTTCTATTAAAATACTATCCTAGGAGTCAGAGAAGTTAGCTAGAAATACTCAAGGATTCCATCACAAAGCAACAATTTGAAGTGATAATCAAGAATGGGGCATGGGGTGATTACTAAGTTCTGAGAAGGAAATAGAGATGAGCGTATTCAGCAATTGCACCTACTTCAATGGCAGTTATAAAGTACCTCTTTGTAACTAAAGCCTATGAGCCCCTTGTTTTAAACTATCAATCAACTATTCACAAGTAACATATGAATTTGACAGTAGTTCGCCAGTCTTATGTTACTATTGTGAAACTATGAACAGCGCCTGAGGGATACCAATTTACTCTTATCGTTTACTCACCTCAAAATATTTTCATTACTATTCCAATATAATTGAATTAATTATCATACGAAATCCCAAGAGAGTTTAAATAAAGTAGCAGCAGGAGCGAATTTATCTGATGAAACTCGTAAATTCGAGTTGGATTTATTAAGAGTATTCCATGAATAAAAATGTAACGGATTATACAAATAATAATTACTTTCTTACTTTATTAAATAAAAACAAAACAAAACTAACAGCTTCAAGATTACGGCATACAATGAACCAACCATCCATGAATCGATTCGAGTTACCATGTTGCAACCAATGCTACCAATGGTGCATATAAGGCCATTAGTTTAATTCAGGTAAGTTAACAGCAAGGCAGCATAAAAGAATACGAACTGGCTTGCACCGAATTGAAATTGTCTTTTTAATCAATGTGCATTTATATTATTTCAATTTCCAAATGAATCGGCACATGCAAAAAGGGCCTCAGTCACAAAAAATGGCAAACTGTGTTAAGCATGAAAATTGCATTTTATACACTAAAAAGTTCTCATGTAAAAATGTTAATATAGTAAAAAAGGGTAACGTTGAGGTAAGTAATACCTTCCAGTAAAGTTAATTAGTTTTAAAAGAAAATTAGGGTTGCGTACAAACAGTTCTATTCGTTCTTCTCCAAACTGGGTTGCTTGGACTGAGGCCCTTTTAGCATGTGCCGATTCAAATAACTTATATAAAAAGTGTGTTTTTATCGTGTTCACTGGCAGCGTGTGACGTACTTGTCACTGCAAGTTAATACCCACATTTCCAAGCTGACTTTTATCACATAAAATCGTAACCTAGTATTCATAGTAAACATTTGATGAGATAAACGAACGTGATTCGCCTTTATCCGAAGAATTTCTAAACATTATTTGCCAATATCAAACACGTGGCTTATGAATGGAAGAGTCGCAATTATCTCTAAATCAGCCCTGCTGAAGTTTGCACAGTAGTTTACTCTGGGTACGTTTACTCCTTTTTCTCGTACTCCAAACCATTCTACAGTAGGCCTATGTAACCAAATTTCATCTACATGTTCAGTTTACAAAAGAAAATTGTTCATGTAATGAAAGGGGTACCATACCACAAAACACACATTAAAATAGAAATCATAATAATTGTAAATAAAGCATGTAATATTACTCCGTAATGGAGCATGCTGACAATAAATAAAAAAAAAAAAAAAAAAACCAGTCTTCGAAGAATTCAATATCTTACCATTGCTGTACGAGTATATAGGTCTAATTGAAACTGTTTGTTTTACGCATAATAACAAACGCTTATTCAAGCTTAATGCTGACTTCACTGACTCTTCAGCATTAAATCAACTGGAAGTATTAACAACATAATAATAAATTAGCCTACCTCCACTTACAAAACCTCAGAAGAGGATGTTATTTAAAAGGAAAGTTAAGACCATTAATATAAACCATACTCGTTAATAAATCAATAACAAATAAAACACTCATTTCATGAACGATATTAAATACAAAGTCATATTATAGTGTCATATTTATTTCCAATTTCGGTCTGCTTTATCTTCTGCAATGCTATTAATGACAATGTTTATAAAGTGTATGAATCCATTATCGTTATTATTATTATTATTATTATTATTATTATTATTATTATTATTATTATTATTATTATTATTATTATTATTATTAAGCCCATTGCTCAAGGAAAGCTAACACTGTTACCAAAAATGTTTCTAACTTGAATATATTTATTCTTAATCTGTAAAGTACAAATTAACCCTTGATCTTATTGCATGAAATATTTGCTTTAATTTTGTATAATTAACTATTAACTTAGATCTTTAATTTTACTTTATACAGTAATTTGTTTCTTGACGAAACCAATGTCGTGAAATATGATAATTTTGTTATTAAAAATAAAGTTGTATTATTATTATTATTATTATTATTATTATTATTATTATTATTATTATTGTTATACATACAGCGTCTACATTCACTCCCGGGTTGCTTACTTCATCCGTTTAAAAACGAAGACTGAATTTTAACGGATGGCAACCATTAACAGAAGCGTAAGCTAGATGCAGCTTTGCTAGCGTATTCAGAAATGCGGAATTCGCTTGTGGTTCAACATCAAAAGGTTGATGACGGACATATTGAAATTTCTGTCAGTCACTCACTGGAAATTCTATTAAATAAGGGCAACAAAGAGAAGGATACTCCACCATTACAAAATTTCTTTCCAGTTGGAAACAACTGGATACGATGACCACAATTGTAGTGCCAGGGTTTAAAGGTTCGTTCAATTAATACTTCGTTGTATTCCTCCTTCTCCCTGTAGTATGTTACTAAGAATTTTTAATGAGGCAATATTTGAGCTGAACCTATGTGGTTCCTCTCTGATCAGAGTATAGATCTATCCTATCCATGGAAACTTCCCTTTGCTGATTTATTCACCGTCTCTTTAACAGCAGTTAATTAGCAAACTGGCTTATATTTTGTATGTATTTTGCGCTGCCATTACACAAAAACGTTTGCAGCTAAGCAATGTTTAATGGTCCGAAGCCAAAATTAAGGTAAACACCAAAATAGTTACTAAGCGTGTTCGTTTAATTTTCATTTTTGTCCTGAGTACGAACTGAATTTAAAAAAATAAGATTAATGTTAGATGACGATTTTAAAGTTCAGACCAATTAAAAAAATACAAGACTGGAGGTACTGAACTGATATTGGAAATTTTTGCTTAAATAATTCATCGTTTCTTTACAAAGTCCTAAAATGTTATTTAATTGGGCAATATTCTCGGTGATATCAACTGCTCTTGTTGAGTCACAAGTAAGTAACTCCTTGCTCAAACTAGAAGATAATTGAAGAAACCATCCTCGCGGATTCTTGAAGGCAGAATATTCTAAGTAATTGCCAATGCTCCACTTCGTACAAGAATCACATAACCACCATCCGGTGGTGGCAAAAGATAACCATCCTCGCGGATTCTTTAAGGCAGAACATTATAAGTCATTGTCAATGTTCCACTTCCCTATAAGAATTTAACGACCATCAGGTGGTGGCACGAAAATACCAGACGTCCCAATTGTCCGGGACAACACCGATTGGATGATTTATCGTCTGAAACCGATCATATGAAACCGGACATTTCTTCATACGAACCGGCCTTTTCCCCCTATATTATAGTAAAATTCCTCAACTTCAAACATCAATAACTCAATAAATAAAATAATGACAATAAAACAAATTATACCAATAGAAAGAGAGAAACACCCCCTTCAATTTCATATACTACACTAAACTTTTAATTAACCCTTCAATCATTTTAATCGGACATTATAATTAACTTCCATAGTTTTAATCCGACAGACTTGAGACTTAGATCATTCGATTCAGCTAAAATCAACCCACAAAATGGAAATAGTATTAACTCTGATAGCCTTCAGCTATCACAGTTATTATCACAAATATATTTAGTAGGAGGAGACTTCCTGTATGACAGACTTTAAGACGACAGTGTCGAGATGTCACTTAAAATTAATGACCCAACGAACATTAACGCATTTCAACCGAAAACAAATTCAAACAAGCTAGCAGAAACCTAAGATCTCCTCCAATTAAGTAAAACTCTAGGATGAAACCATCCAATAGGAACAATTCACCCCTCCACCTACACAGGAGATATTACCGAAGGGCCCCCAAGTCACAGCATCTTTTTGGATCAGAAGACAGACGACGAACCTACGAAACTCAGACATAGCCTTCAGCTAACTTTTATAACATGGACTAAACTACACTATTCTATAAATATTCAACTTCTAAATATATCGAATCCGCGCATTATAAATAGATCAATTTAGTATAATATAACATCGCCGCGCGTCAATATTAACCTACGGAAGTAGAGATTGTATAAGTGATTTGTAATTAAACTTAAAACGTACCCGGTGCATAACTAGTAAAGTTGCCCGCGAGATAAAAAGGAAGTATTAATAATCCGCGCCATATAAATAGAATCGACGAAATAATGATTGTGAATAGTGAAGAAGCGCGTAAGAAGTGAATATTATCATAGTTTTAGACATTGCAACAACTACTTATAATTACTACGACTAAAGTTACGACATCACCCCTTGAACTTACATCATCTTATGAAAAGACTCAATAATACAACTTTTACATTTCAGAACAAACCTTTTTATTTAGAATATAGATAGAAATAGAAAAGATCATAAACATTTTATTTCACCTAATTCATCCTGATTTGCCTATTCGTTCCCTCGGACAATTTCTCTAGCCACCGACCCGTTATTAAGAATCTCGTGCATAAATCTACCAACTGAGCTACTAGCCGGCAATAACCCCTTTTCGACAACCAGAATCGCCCAACACCAGTGCTCCCCGGTAGGACTGTGGTATAAATGGTCTCCCAACTTGGCGCCAACTAATCCGAATTAAAGTACTGCTATACGTCTCCGTCGGGTTTTGCCGGGACACCTAAATATTAATGTTTTTACAAATGAAATAGAATTCCCTGTCATTTGAGATTTCAATAAACGATTTTTATGTTTCTAGCAATGCCATTCATGAATTCAATTCACTTGCTTCAATACTCGTACAATTACTTCTACTTTCTATCGCTGTTACTATTACTGAAGTAACTATTATTGGGTTGGATTTGCTTCAAAAGTCTAGAGATTCGGATCCAAACAGATGTCATGCAAAAATATGTCTGGAATTGTGGAAATTCTGTTACTTATTTCCATTTCAAGTAAAGCAGCCGAGCATGTTTTTTCTATGATGAATATGGCATTGACATCTGCGAAAACTCAAATGAAAGTAAACACTTCAAAACTACTGATGGTGGTAGTTAATTTGATATGCTGCTCAGACTACTTTAAGATTTATCAAAGGAAAGCAAACATCTCCGGAATCTAATTCATTTGGCACTGAGTACTGAGTGAAAAACTGTGGGTAGTGAGACATGAGAGTTGTGCCTTGGGTAATAAACGTTAAGTGTACAATCATATGCGCTGCATTACAAAATTTATTCCGCTTGCTCACTAAGGAAAGAAAATTACATTCAAGTTCAATACAGTTGTTCATTACAATGCATAATTAATTGATAAACATAAACACCCCATCATATTCTGTTTAGTCAATAAATAATTACAACATTAACAACGCTACAAATTTGCTTGAGGAGTAGCCTATTAAAATCTTAACATATTTTGCCACAGAAGGGTGGTCTTTTTATGGTGGTCTTTGCCTTACACTTACGGCAGCGGTTCTCTATGTGAGAACTCGTACCACAGAAATATTTTTGTATCATTAGTTTGGATGGTTGTGGGAACTGGGAAGTATGTATGTGCTTGGCACCCCCATAAATTATTCAGGGGGTGCTAAATATGCAAAGCACCCCCGAAGTCGGCGCCTATGTGTACAATATTATACAATAACTATGAATGTAATTTTTATTTAGACACGTTACATTATCATTTGGTGTCTTTTAAGATATGATAATGTAAAACAATATTACTCTGCATTGTTGCATTCCAGGGAGGAGAGCAGTTATTCAGCTATATAAACTTGTTTTTTTTTATATATAATAATATAATAATAATATAATATAATATATATTATTATATATTATTATTTTTATTTTATATAAAATAAAAACAAGTAAATGTAGCGATTTGGTTGGGGTATGTACAATTATGACAAACTAAATAATTGGACACCAATTTAGTTCAGAGTCTTCGACACTCCGTGACACCGATGAAAATATTATATACGTATAGATAGGCTGCAAAAACGTACCGTCCGTTGTATATGGTACGGCAGTATAGCCTATCTCTGAAAAAACGTAAAACTATCCAAGGTATTAGGTTGAATAATAAACAAGGGGTCAAAGTGTATACGAGGGAAGCTCAATAGATAGTATAAATTGTATAAACAACATTAGAATCATCACAATTATAAATCTTACTTTTTTTTAACGTAGTACACATGATTTAAATGGATTTGTTCCAGGGTTCTACTAGCTTCTGAATCCTCGCAAAGAAAAAAAATGGAAAAGAATTTGACTGGACCGGAAGCACCACTTTCGGCACTTCAATGCATCCTTAAAGCGGACCAAACAGTCTGATGGAGCGAGATCGGGACTGTATGCATGATGGTTCAATACTGCGAGACCCTTGTTTATTGTATACAGTTCCTGTTGATTATGCATAATGACACATTTACAAAGTTAACACTAACATGTACAGTACAACACAAAATAATTAAACAGTGAAATGAGGTGGTACATCAAACTTTGCTGGGTTGCTAATTTGTTAGTCTTGAACTCTCTCAGCGTCCCCTAGATGGTAGATAAACAGGCATGCGAAGTATTACGAAACAATAATACGCGTAATGTAGCCTATATATCGAAAATAGAGGCAATTCTGTATCAAAAGCGTTATGTCCTGAAAGTTCTACAAAACACGAGAAGGTGGTATCAGGAATGTTTCCACCGTTACTTGCTTCCTAGATAAATCTGTTTCCCTGTCCTTTGTTAAGAAGAAACTTCTGCGGGATTTAGTAGCGGTAAGAAATTTCCAACTTCAGGATTAACCATAATTATATCAAGCTGTGGTTACCAAATTTGTGGTGAAGGACCGCAACAAGCGGTATTAACAGTAAATACTTCCCGAGTGGGCTGTGTACGTTGTGAGTTTATTTATATTATCACTCAATATTTACTACGTAAGAAGATCACAACATTCGCCCATATCAAAACACTACTGCAAAGTTTCTGTAGCAGAACTTCCCAAGTTATAATATAAGTTACGTCTATGCTTATCATCATCATAACTTGAAACAGGAAGAAACCTGAAACGTATGTTGTGTCAATTTTACTTTCTGGAATATACATAGCATAGAGAAAATATATAGGCTAGTGTTCGTGAGAAAAATCGAAATCCAGATAACATCCAGAAAATATGATTCACCATCCTTAGAAGCTGAAAAAAGCGTTCTTGGAATGCGGTTTGTCCGTAAGTCTGTATGTGTAGGTAGGAATAAACCTCAGTGCATGCTAACGGAACATACTCTATTCCTTCTTTGAAGTAATAAGAACTCTAGGATTAAATGTTGGGATGCACACAGTGTACGGATGAACTTCGAGGCTTTCCATAAGTCATTACGCTAAACCACAGCACATCAAACAATATCAACGGTTTCTCGAAAGTATTGAAATTCATTTTAACAGTAAACCGTAAACCCAAACTGATAAGAGTTAGGCGAGAGGATAGCATTCGGGAAGTCCTGTGTTCAAACTTCGAGCTACCCTGTTTGACTTCATGGCTTCCCAGGCGCAAAAACAAGTACTGGATTAGATATAGTGTACCTAAAGTCTGGCCGTTCTCAAAAGGAAACCTGAAGTAAACAAAAACCAGTACATCTGTCTCACTCTAGCACATTAGTCTTATGACCTAAGAGTGAGACAGACATACTGGTTTTTGTTTACTTCAGGTTTCTTTCTTAGCTCGTCTCGGGTATAGGTACTACATATCATGACCCGTGGACATAATTTTACCTAGTGCCGCAATAGTTAAAATTGAATATGTCAGTCAAAATTAATAAAGATAAAACACAACGATACAAACATACTCAATGAACTTCACCCAAAGATCCTAAACTTTCTTTTTGAATAATAATAATAATAATAATAATAATATGTAGTTACAGTGTATACATAACACTGAATAAAAACTAAACCCAAATACGTCCAGTAGTATGTCCTTATTGTAGTTTGTTCGACCGAAAACAAAGAAATAAAAAATATTCAAATTTATTGTGAAGGTCCACAAAACATATCTTGCATGAGTAATTTTATTGACATATTATATTCAACATAATCTATAACATTCAGTCAATGTGTGTAAAGAGCCTTAATATTACATCTAGAATTCCGTAAGATTCCGAAATATTATTTAAAAATGAATATTTGATTTTAACTTCTATGTATACAGGTGTATTATATTTTCCTCTACCACAATATTAACAATACAGATCGTAGCAAGTGTATGTGAGAAAGTTTGTGCAATATTATAATTTGAGATATGCATAGGCCTCAACTTGATTAGCATGATATGTCTTTAAATAAGAAAGAATTTTAAATAATTTTAGTTATGGATAATCAGATAATAAACTGACCATGAAATACAATAATACTTGTGCTATACTAGAAGAAGTCTGGTATTTTACTCCATCTAGACTCCTGATAGGAGATAGACGTCTACTAGTTAAGCAGGAATAACAATATAGGATTACTTATCGATCCATCGGGTCGCGAGTGACCCCTAGTGATCCCGTAAAGGAATATTCTCAGATTAGCTACCGGAAGGCGCCAGTGCCCTATCTGTGAATAATATTTAACTTAAATGTAAGGACAATACAAACACGCAGTCAGTACGTCATATGGGATAATCCTCATTGAAGACAAATCACACTGTAGAGCCGGAAATCAAACCCGGGACCTCATTTTACCAGTCAGCAACGATAACCAATGCACAATCAGACTCAACTTTAGAAGTATCACGAACTTTCTAAAGAGCTTTGTGAAGGGTGCGTTTGACAGGCGGTCAATACTATCCGAAGAACGAGAGTGGATCGAAAAGTAACGCACAATAATTTTTTTAACGAGAAGTTTGAAAGGTACAATTACAAACAAATACACATATGAAGGGACATCTTTTGCCTACTTTTCTAAATAATCGTCAAGTTTCTCAACACATTTCTTCCATCGTTTCAATACCTTGTTCATAGAAGTCCGTTCGGTTGGAGTATAGCCATCTGCGGACTTCTGTATTCACTTCTGCATCTGACGAAAAGAGTTTACAGGCCAGGAATTTCTTCATGGGACCAAACATTCATGCTGCTAGTGTCAAACTTCTTCACGACAATGCTCGCCCACATATTGCTGAGAAAATCAACAAATTTGGTTGGGAGGTGCTCCACCATCTTCCACACAATCCAGACCGTCGGACTTTCATTTGTTTTGTCCCATGAAGAAACGTCCCATTAAACTTCGCTTATTGACGTTTAGTGAATGAGAATTGATGCCACCCAATTTCTGAAAACATCTTGACTATACTTGTGCCTGGTACAGTACACAAGCTCTTAGGTGACATGACAGTACGCATATGAAAGAGAGTAATTTATACGTACGGTGTATGAACTTTATAATTAAACTGAAAAGTTTGGACCTGACTAAAACGACTTCACACTAGGGGAATAGTCACGATATTTTAAATTTCAGACGAGATTCACCATAATAGTATTATGGAAGAACGAGATATGTCTAGCAAAAGATGAAAAGAAAACTCGAAACTACCTAAGAATTTCTTGGGAGAAAGTTATACAAGCGTTTAGGGTAATGATAATTTTTCGGGAAAATATTATCATTATTTTCTTTTTAAGAGTATGGTAGAGTGGCTAAATAATGAAACATGCATTCTATGAACGATACTTCAATAGATTTAAAACTATTAATTGGGTTTTCAAAATGTAGATAGATGTTACGAGCACAGTATTTTTCTTCAGAAATTTTGTTTTTAATCAACACCTAAAATCACAATCCATACCACATCGACCTTTCACTTACAGAAATATCTGTGAAAGCAATGACTAATTTAGCGGCACTAACACAATGAGCAATAAATGTTATAGTTTTGTTTTTGTTTTTAGTTATAATGTCTATAAGTATTTCCAAAATTCGATAAATGCTCATTATTGGACCAAGGTTTCGTATTATTTTCTAAAGGTTTGTACATTTTCTACTTTTTCCTGTGATTATTCGTTGTATTAAAAAGGGAATTTGCTTTATTAAACATTTAATTCATTTTCAGCAATGCATAGCATACTAAACAATAACAACACTTAATTAATTTAAATTTTCTGATTTATTTTTAAAATATTATTAATGTAGTGAATAGGCTTATACACATAATTTTACCTAAATCAACACAAATATAATGAACCCTTATCATTGGAGGATATCTCTTTACTTGAGGATTGGAAGAGAATTTCTTTGAATCTGCTGGTACTTCAAAATATTTCAATAGAATGGAGACATCTTTTTTTATGCTAACCATGTCTTTTTTTTTCATCACTCTGCCGATACCATGTTTCTTCTTGAGCACTTCTACCTTTATGTTGTCCCCAAAGTATGTATTACCCCAACGTATTACTTACCTATACAGTGGCTCTCTTCTGAGCTTTTTCATAGCGTGAAGACACGGTAGTTAGTTATTCTAAATAGCGGCTTAGAATGAAGAATTATATGAGATCTAAATTTCACAACTCTCATTTGCCTGTCTTCATTTAATATTGTCAAGGTTCCGTGTTCCTCTAACACAATGTGATACTCTTTACGAGACAGAATATTTTCCCTTTTTCGCCAGCATTTTACCACTCTGCGAAACACCCTGTCTACAGCCATGTAACTTTATCCTTGCAAAAATTGTTGGGGTCAAGAATTTTTTTTTAGTTATATGATAAAAAGTTAAATGTTGGGGAGACGGAATGTACCTTGCATCCTCAAAGTTGGATTAGGAAATAATGAAAAACTTATTGAAATGTTTAGTTTTCTCTAAGAAGGTAATCATAACACTGTTTTCATTTTGATGGGCACACGAGTAAGAGAATAGATGGATATTATTCAGACTGTTCTAAATTTGCTTCTTTTCCAGTTCAGAAAAAAATCCTGCAGAGCTGAAGCAACTTTATTCCAACATCTAGAAGAGTCCGTTTCAAGCCAGGTGTAAAAATGGACGAATCATGACACTTAAGTTGCAACTTCATTGCAACCTCTACAAGATTTCGTTCCAAGCCGGGTGTAGAAATGAATGTATTCTTTTCTCTCCTCTTGTCTGGCATAAATAATCTCAATCACACTTAACTTGGGTACAGGTTTATTCTGTTGTAAAATCCATGCAATCCTTGGTTACGCCTGAATAGAATAGAATCGTTTGCACGACGTTTGTGAAGTCCATAATTAGTTCGAATGGTATTCATATTTTCAAGATCCGTTTCCGCTCTAATATTCATAAGCATATTCTTGCACGTAGAACATTTGTATCAGTATGTGAAATCTTGAAAGAAAAATGAAAATGCTGGTAGAACATGTGTTTATATTTGGAAAGTGAACACAAATTAAATCCATTTGAGTAATTTTTTCCACGCAGAAACTCTTCCATGTCGTATTGCTTGGAAGTTTGATGGCACAGCTTCGCCAGTGCAAGACCTAAATTTGTCTTTCGCCAATTTTTTCCACCGTTTCACCTTGTGCCTATTAGATGGCGTTTTTAGTAGTGCAAATGGCACCCTTCTTCCCAGGCGGGTTCCGGCAGTGAATAGGAGTGGGGAGCTAGGGTTCAACAAGTATTTGTTTGGTATACCATTTGTTTTTCCCCTAACTATACCTCACATAATAACCTGAAATAATACATGCTTAATTCAAGCAAGCAATCCAACAAATAATTATTATTAAAATAAGATTTTTAAGTTACCTGATCCATTTGGTCCTATTACTGCTGAAAAAGACTTCAAGGGACCAATTGTAACATTCCCTTTATATGATTTGAAGTTCTCAACTTCTATTGTAAGTAAGGTGGCTGGCATTTTCAGTTATTTTATTCCTGATATTTTACTAAAATACTATCCTTTTCTGGATTTATCTCTAGCATAGGGATTTTATCCGCATTTGTATGATGAAATATCATTGTTAAGAGCAAGTGTAAGTTCCTGTTTTTATAGCTTGTTCTTTCACCACCTCTTGTCATCAAGTGGATTACCAGTTGTATGAAATTTGGGGCCAGAGGGATTAGTCTTTCCTTGGACAAACCACATATTCGCTGAAAGGTTGCAACACATGCGGGGATTACTTCACTATTCTACTTTCGCACAATGTGTTTTACTAACACCGTTCGTTTTTGTTTTGGTATTGCAGATTTTACAATTCTAAAGGATCGGTGATGAAGTGTTCATATAATGCAAGTAAATTTTATTTTGTTGACTTGGTTAAGAAATAATCATAAAGTGATATTTCATAGGTTAAGTTTGAAGTTTTGCACTCCTTTCCCTTAACATTCATGTTTACTGGTGTTTCATGAAGCCCATATGAGCAAATAATCACAGTATTTTTATTCTTCATCTTTCTTTTACTTCTTTGTGTTCATTCTAGATTTTCGACCACCTCACTGTTCTGTAACTTGTGTATCATCGTCTGGTCCAGACATGTTCTAAAATTTGATGTCAGTGAAGAACAAGGACATAACGGACATGGAAAAGCGATACCACGGAAGATGGCTCACTACTGTTTTACGCTTAAAGAAGACGGCACTGCTGAAGGAAGAGAAGTTTCAACCCACGTCAGAAAGATCTTGAAGCGAAGAAGAGGAAGTAAATTGTCATATATGTGTTATGTTCTCATCACAATTAAAGTACCGGTATTTTTAAGTGTCTATATATCATTGTCCATTGTAATGTAGTGCAATGTAATTTTATGCAGGGTTACAAATTACACAATTTTTAAATCAAACTCAAACAATATTTTTCCTTGTTCAAAAATTTCGTTTTTGTTTTTGTTTAATTCAAAATTGAATTGTATTAATACCTTACGTCATACAGGAAAGGTAAAATCATATTTGGAATCATCATGAAAAATACGTCTAAAATCACATTATAGTCTTAAAACATCATACCAAAAATTTTAAAATGTTGCATAGTCTAGTCTATTAAATTGCTACAGTTTCCGTTTGTACTATTGTTTATTCTTTAAATACCGTTGGAATGAATATTTAACGTTATATAGGCCTATAACATTTTGCGGAAATTCAGTAAATAAAATTTCCCTGGTCGCGTTACGGGCCTTGCGCAGGGTGAGGACAGTGTTGGGGCTTTCTTATTCAAGTTTCTGTCCCCGCTTCTCTGCGTATTGACCCCTTCAAAGAGGGCTGCTGCTTCGGCTCGTCTAGCCTTGGTAGTGATCACAAGGTCCCACGTCGCCTAGCTGACCGTTACAGTCATCAACCACACATATTCCTGTCAATATACCCTGAGACCGGGGGGGGGGGGGTTGATTTTGGAGACCCAATTCCTAAGAGAATGCCTTTACTACGGCTAAAGAGATTCTCCTTCCCTTCGCAATAGGTTACCTAACTGAACTCCAGGTGCTCCTGTTGGCCGCCACCAACCCAAATATGAATCCTGCTGTCGATTCACGCCATCCTGAGAGGCCTATTCTTGTGTTACCCACTAGTAGCCCTGCCAGAACCTCCATCTCTCGTTAGCTCACCAACCCAGTCCGCCGAAGAGATAGATTATCATAACCTTGGACTGGGTTCTTCGGCTTGATAGGGTCCATCACGTAAATGTGAGAGCGAAGTTGGAGTGGAGAGGCAAAGAGATCTCTCTTGATGAGATCATATATGACGCGTCACACTTTCTTGGCAAAAATTCTAACTAAAATATTAAATAAAATATCTGAAGCTATTTTATTATAGAAAAACATTGTTTATAAAATGACGATCATGCACAGACTGCGTATTTGCAATCGCCCAAATAATTGAAAAGAGAAGGCAATATAATATTCTATTACATATTGCTTTTATAGACTAAGTGAAAGTCTTCCACAATATACAAAGGAATTATAAAATGTACATTGAGGCAATAAGAAAAGAACTTGACTTATTTAATTCAAATAACCAAATTAAAGAATATCAGAAAAAATACAATGTTCATGTACGTCGAATGCCGGAGTCCCGCTTCCCTAAGAAGATCCTACAATATAGACCACAAGGGAAGAGAGAGAAAGGAAGACCTGTAAAGAGATGGGAGGACCAGTTTATTTGAGATGACGGAACAGGCCGTAAGGCCTAATCTCTGAGGTTGATGATGATGATATAACATTTTGTATAACTTATATTAATGCTCTCAAGTTTTACTTTGATACCATTGTTTTTTTGGTGGATGTATGGAAATTTAAAATAATCAATTCATTTTTTATGAATCCTGCTAATGACATAGTCTGTGTTTTTACATTGTATAAGCATATGTAGATATATGTTCTATTTCCTACTAGATCTTCACCTAATTTCCCGGCCACGAGCCGTCACTGCCCAAGACAAATATGAGATGATGTAATTGTGGCGAAGAAACGTGGCAAAATAATTATTATATATTCTATGTTTACTATATGATATATATTGTATACTAGAAGTCTTTAAAAAAAACACAATCTGTACCTTCTTAGTGAGTCCTCTGAGGAAGCTATTGCATGTAAATATCCTACCACTGATACTTTACCTTTATTGAAGAGGATTCATGAAATGTTCCCTTATTTAATGACATTTGTGGACTGCACCTAAGGCTTATAGGCTCTACCAATCGCCGGTTAAACGGTTATTAAGACCGAATCAGGAAAAACGTGTTAGTACCTTCCTGGCTTTGGCCACCCACATCAATTTAGATGTAATGAAAGCAGTTAACGTTTATGAGAAACAACAACCATATAAGGCTGATAAAACCAAGAAGTAGGTTATTTTCTGAAGGAAACATTTGACTAAAATAATTAATTAGATAAAGCATTGCTGAGAACATCGGTCACTTTTGAACGCCAATAGCTTATTTTTCACTTAAGACTCAATTTTGTAGACAATGTGCCTCCCTCTGTGTTTGTATACCATAGGATAAAGGAAAATAATTCCAAGATAAATAAAAATAACTCAGGCTCATTTAAATTCATTAATATATTCAATTCTTCTGGTGTTTGTAGAAACATTCTTTAATTTGAACAATTAAATTCGTATTCTATCATGAAAAAAATCTTGTAAATTACAAATGGGTATCAGTTGTTCTTATATCTCACACACCTTTGAAGTGCATTTAAAAAAACAGAGAATTCTATCGTGGACTACAGTGCAATATACTGTACTTGCTCACAGTTCAGTGATGGGTTTGTTAATGAAAGAGAGAGTATATACACAAAAACACGAATAGAATCATCAAGAGAAACAAAAGACAGTAATTTACTTGTATCTGTTGAAGAATATCCCTTAAAATGAATTACCTAAATTATAGACTATGACACAAAGATGGAAAGTGACTCGTGGAAATTTGGAAAGCTATGATCTGATGTAACCAGGAGTAGCCTATCTTAGATTTATTGTTGCCAAAGATGCAGCTCATGTCCTAAGGCTCGTGGAAGGGAGAAATTAAGTCAGGGGAAGGGAAAGAAAAATAACAAAAGACATTAAAAGAAACCAATTAGTTTCGTACGGTCACGTAGAAAGAAAGGGAGAAAATAGTAATGGAAAGAAAAGAAAGTCAGAAGAAATGTTGGGAGAAGGGATCAAGAAAGCAATGAGCATTAAGGGCTTGTGGAGGGTCAGACCAACAATAGAGGGAAGGCTGACAAATGACCGGGAAATAAATTTCAGCAGGAAATAACTGGTGTGCCACATATAAATGGTAATCAGAGAGCATAAACAACTATTCTATAACATTGGTTCTTTGTTATTGCATAAACAATTTATCCTGTAATAGAAAACTAACTACTTTTACCTAATGTATTGGTACTGTACAATGTACAGTAAGCCTAAATGCAGGGTCTATGTCAAATTTCAGACGACATTTCACGCGAATTCTTTTTGGAGTATTATAATCAAATAAATTATGGAGCAGGAGTTCAATTGTCCCTCAAACGTTGATTAAAGAATTTTAAATAAAACTATTGATTCGCTTAAATTATATTATGGGTACTTGTAGCTTCAACTTGTACGGAAAGCTAAATTCCCCTGTGAAGCAAATAGGGTTATCTCAACATTTAATTTCTCAGGATTGCGATTTTAATTTACCTACAGGGTGCCTTCTGGTCGAAGTATTTTATTTACATATTTTCCATTGTCATTATTCTGGTACATTGAAATTTTATTCTACGCCGTTTCTAAGCGATCGGAGATTGTTTTGGGGCACAGAACGAGGCTAATGTCAAGTCGCACCATTTTTGTAAACTCCTGACCTAAGCTATAGGCTATATATCAAGCGCAGAATCATCACAGAAGTTCTGTCCAAAATAATGTGGAAGGAGTGAATGTGGTCTTCTTAATTACCCCTACCACTTCTCTCTTTCTTGCCTAGTCCAACTCTCACGATATAGCTTTAATCAATGTTAGGAGATAGGCTACCTAACTTATTTCTGAACTTACAAAAAGTTTAATTTTTGTAGATATGCTGCTGGTAACGGTGACAGTTATAAAAAAGTGTTTCAGGAAAACTCGATAAAAACAGAACCCGAATTTTTAAAAATAGGCTATAGTAATTGGATTTATTCGCTTTACATTTAACCAATAAATCGGAAAATCAACTGCTCATAAAGCCAAATAATACAACATTGACAAATGGTGAGTAATGGAACTTATGGTTGGTGGTTTCCTTCACAAAAGGTTTTCACCTGCCATTGTAAGCAATTCAAATGCTCCATTAAAATTATAAACTATCATTTGTATTCATCCCAAAAATATTTTCTGTTAGAACAACATGATACGTATCTCTTGTGAGTTATTGTAGGCAGTTTTTAAATAAACTTTGTTAATGTTAAAGAGTGTGCCAATGGATAACTGATTAAACTAAATGTTTTCCTTTGCTTAGTAAATTCCGACGTTTTTAATGAACTTACGGAAGATGTTTCTGCAGGGGAAAAAATCTCGTTTTAAAATCTCACTCCAGAAAGCAATTTATAATGTTGATGTTGTAGTGGAAAGCTGATCTGAGTCCCCAGCAGTTGAATACCGTAATATTCTACCTGCCCTGATATTGGTCTCCTGTCGGGAATAAAAATTAATTGAGAGTGTAACGTGGCATTATATAGCAGACGTGTTTTCGTATACTAGGGATTACTCGGACGTAGGGGAAAATCTTAGCGCGCAGACTGCAGCAGTTGGAGGGGGGGGGTTTAATAACTATCTTGTTTATGCTGTGCGGGTAGCTAATGAAGCCAGAGCCATATTAGAAGGATTAACGAAGTCACTTTAATTAGCATTAGTCTACACGAAAGCTATAACTAAAGTTCGTAAAAAAAAAGAATTGGATCATGTACAGAGTCAAATGTAACCTACATTATAAAAGACATAGGCCTATTAAAGAGGGTGTTTCAAAAATACTTTACACTCTTCGGCCATGGGTTCCTTACACCAAAAGAAGGGGAAAAGTTCATATGAACATAGGTTCATAATCCTTTGTTTTCTCGTTAGGAACTGTTCAACACATTGGTACACTCATAATACGTCAACAAACAAAACTCATAACAAATGCTCAAAATGTCCTCCTCTTGCTTCTAGACATGCATGCACTCGTCGAATCATGGACTGTCGCACCCTTTCAAATACTCCGGGATGGTGTCGAATGGTTTCGCAGGCTTCCACGACACTTCGATGAAAAGTTTCTTCATCCGGGATGCGACAGTCCATGACTCGACGAGTGCATGTATGTCTAGAAGCAAGAGGAGGACATTTTGAGCTTTTGTTATGAGTTTTGTGTGTTGACGTGTTATGAGTTTACCAATGTGTTGAACAGTTCCTAACGAGAAAACAAAGGATTATGGGACCTATGTTCATAAGAACGTTTTCTCTTCTTTTGGTATAAGGAAACCATGACCAAAGTTTCTAAAAGTATTTTTGAATCACCCTGTATTTTAAAATTTGGACTATTTATTATTGCTGTCGATGTGGAGTCACACCTCTCAAAATCACTACATCACGGGTTTAACATCGATTAAGAATACATCTACATCACGTAAAATATCAAACCGTGCAATTTATTAGAATCTTTCCCCAGAAAATTGCTTTGATTCGTGTAATAATGTGATTTCTGTAAGTATTTAAGAAGTTGCTATATGTAAGGTTTTCCGGTTTTATTGAAGAACTACATTTATTTTCTTCCCACTGAACTATATTCTGTTCACGATTTTCTGATAGTTCCAAGAGTACATAAAGGTGACTTTAGAAACTGTACGTGGAATTCAACGAATCTATAACAAGTTAACTGCCCTCATCGTACTTACTTGGCACAATGTAAAATAGAAACGACCATTTCAAAGGCTTAATTTTGAGTCGCTATAGGGCAAAAACCCCTGGAACGTTTAGTAACAGACGCCGTCTAGCATTTTACCTGTACAAAAGTAATTACATTGGACATCATGCAGAAAATGAATATCACCCAAGGAAAATATTACGTTGAATTATATATACTACGGAACATACCAGTGAAAGAAAGAACGTCCTAGGTAAACTTGCCGAGAGAAATTACAAATTTGCTTCTATTTTTTGGCCTGTTCGCCCAGTCACATTTCAGTCATTTGTGTTCTGTAACCCAATAAATTCTTCATTCAGATCAAGAGGGAATAAATAACTTGAAATGTAGTTTTTTTTTAATGATGATAATCATTAAGGAGAAGAATAAGAAGATAATAATAATAATAACAATAATAATAATAATGTCGTTATTTGCAGCGGGAGAAAAGTAGATAACTGGAATAAACGCCCATAGTAAAAGTGACTCTCATGCGGAATAAGCCAGAAGTCGATTTTAATTTGTCAAACGCAAGGGGAGCTCAAAATTTGGCACAGATCCATTAATAAGTTTAAATGTGACGGCGTTTTGATAAATTTGCATTTCTTAGCTCGTTAATGATGCGAAGTGTTCACAGTTTAGTCCCTCGGTTAGGGAAATATATTGTATTTTCTAAAAGAGTGGATTAAATCCAATAGAGATCATAACGCTAGACGCTTCGTCTTATACATTGCATTCAGCGGGCGGTGACGCCCTGTGTCCCGGCAGTTGGCACGCATTGCACTGCACTGCACTGAAAATAGGCAAGTACCTGTAATCCCTGCCTTACCCTGACTTACCAGTTTTTTTACTGCTTCGTTTACCCTCCGTGTAAGAAGCTATTCCTTTCATTTTGTTTGTTTGTTAAAGATCAACGAGAAACCCAAGGTGACTACTTGATGAAGACAGTGCTTCTATTTCTGGGGAATTTGTAATTAGGGTGTACGCAACAAACCCCACGTTAGGAGAACTGAAAGAAGTTAACTGAATTTAGGAAGATGAAGTGTTTGCGTGTTAACAGAAATTTCCTTAAAAAAAGTGTGTATTAATCGAAGCCATTTACAAAATTACTACGTCTGGGGAAAGAAAGGGAGTAGTGGTATTTGTTTATTTTAATTGGGATTGCAACCATAACAGCAAGAACCGAATTCTCTTGCGACGGCATTGCATTCCTTCTGCCGGGAGTCATCATCCGACCTACCAGCCGTCTTAGGATCGGGCGAAAAGACCGTGAATGCACTGCAGAAGAGATATTTGCTAGGAACTAAGTGAATAACCTCTCTCTTCCTCTCTCTCTCTCTCTTTCTCGAATCCTATGCCCCCATGCTGGGGCGAAAGGCCTCCAAGTGGAGGTTTCTGTTTACCCATGTGAATTTTCCTAGAGAGGGCAGAGGGACAGGTGGTAAGCCCATCACCCCTTAACCCCCCTCCGGAGACTAAGGTATTACTTGGACGTGAAAGGGCCGAGAAATTTTGTCCAGAGGTTCTAATTTAGGCTCGGAGTTCTTTTATGTCCCGTAAATCTACGACACGCCCCCCCCCCAGCTTTCCCGGAGGACTCCGTGCACAGGATTTTTAAGTCCAGAAAAACCCATCGACTGCGGCCGGGTTTGATCACGCGACCTTCGGATCTAGAGGCGGGCACGCTACATCTAGACCACCGCAGCCGACAAGTGAATAATAGGCCTAAGTAAATTTTAAAGGCCTCTGATTTTCGAATGATTATTACATCTGGCGATAAAGAAGAAAATGCCAAACTGTCATATTCAGGTTCAAGAAGATCGTAAGAAAAACTGCAGTATAGTTAGAAATAATGTCTTGAGGAATCAGAATTTCCACACTTTGGCCACCAAACACGTGAATGGTTCATTTAATTGATTTATTAATAATATCTATATTAATAAAAGGAAGTGTCTGTCTTTCTGTCTGTCTGTCTGTCCGCGATGCCCAGCGAAATCTACTGAACGCAGAGATCTGAAATTTTAAACATAGATGGACTAAAGGGTCGGAATGTGCACCTCGAAGCCGGAATTTTAATTTTCGCTTTCGTTCGTGAGTTATGAGTGAAAAACGGGCAGAAAACGTGTATTTATTTCGTTTTCGAAGCATGAGTTTTCAATAAAACAAATCAATTACACTAGGCTTTGGCTATTTTTGTCATTCCTTCGACATAAAAGCATCGCGATCTCTTGAATGTTGTAGCTCACGCTGGTCGATTCATTTGTTTTTAATGTGAAGGCACGCAAACATAATATGAAATTTTCAACCTACACCGAAGAGGATTATTATTATTATTATTATTATTATTATTATTATTATTATTATTATTATTATTATTATAGGGATAATCAATATTAGCCTAAATATGGTCAAACGTTGTTCGATTTGGACGAAACTCACTATACAGGGGTTTTCTGGGCCAAGGAACTCGAATCTGAGGTCGCTTTTACCAGGTGACGCTATCTAATCGTGATATATAGTCTACATGATTTAGGTGTTAATATAATGATTTAACTATTATGCTCTTAATTTTTAATTTTTGAAATAATTATCGCGGGCACATGCTATCTTAAAATAATAAAAGGACGTGTTTGTCTGTCTGTCCACGATGCCCAGCGAAATCTACTGAACGCAGAGATCTGAAATTTTAAACATAGATGGGCTGAAAGGTGGGCGAATGCGCATCGAAGCCGGATTTTTAATTTTAGCTTTCGTTCGCGAGTTGTGAGTGAAAAACTGGCAGAAAACGTGATTTTAGCGCTGTCGAAGCATCAGATTTCAGTAATACATTTCAATGTCAAATCAATTACAGTTGGCTTTGGCTATTTTTGTCATCCCGTGGTAATAAAAGCATCGCGATCGCTAGATTGTTGTAAGCCCACGTTGGTCGATTCATTTGTTTAGAATGTCAAGGCCCGTAGACATATGAAATTTTCAACCTACACGGAAGAGGGATAGGCCTAAATATGGTCAAACATTGTTCGATTTGGACGAAACTCACTGTGCAGGGGTATTCTGGGCCAAGGAAATCGAATCTGAGGTCGCTTTTACCAGGCGACGCTATCTAATCGTGGTATGTAGTCCACGTGATTTAGGTGTTAATAAATATAATGATTTAACTATTATGCTCTTAATTTTTAATTTTTGAAATAATTATCGCGGGCGAAGCCGCGGGCACATGCTAGTTATTAATAATAGAAATAATATCATACTCAACAAATAAATTGTCCGGGCTATTATATCCATTTCGAAGTATTACTCGACTTTTAGGTTAATGCTTTCTGTCTTAAAATTACTTTAGGAATGTGTTCGATAACTGCAGCTAAAGATTTTAAATTTCTGACTTTATTCATAACTATGTTAATGATATCATCAGTACATTTCGCGATTACAACACTGTATTGTAGGCCTACAACTTTGCACGTTCCTCATTCGAATAGGCCTACATAGTGAAGCCTCTGAAAATTTATAGGCTATGCAAGTAGCCAGCGGAGCTTTAATTGCAACATTAAGGAAGAAACTACGTTATCACACCAGCCAGTTATTTTTATCGAGGCAATGTGTCAAACTAGCTTAATCTAAGCGAAAATACAACATGAAGTTGATTTGCAATCTTTGTGTACACCATCATTGGGTAAGCTGCCAGTCTCTACTGGTTTTACTTCGGTACACAATGTGAATATAACATGAAAACGGTTCAAAGCGAAACAACGCTGCATTCACATTCACACCGCTTGAACGTTCCCGCAACCTGTTGAAATTGATTTTATGTCATAGGTCAGTAGTGTTTGACCCTGGGGTCGTCTGCTAGCGGGAGAAACAGTAACACACAATAACATCAGGCTGCACAAACAGACACTTCATTCATGCATTGTAATTATTCATCTTCTGTTGATCCTATTTGCCCCCACCACCGTTGCTAACAAAAAAGACAATACTGAAAAAAAATCACATTTAGAAGGCATGATGGAAAAATCTGTATATTGAATTCCGTGACCCCGATTCATATAAGGAAATGAAAACTTCGTTTGGAATAGAGTGCCCCTGTTTCCTAACTTAGATGTTCCAAGCTTAGAAGTAATAAAACTCTCCTATTAAATTTACCTAATACAATTCACTGGATAAAAAGAAAGAACAACTACTGTGGAGTCTAAGTAAGTCTAAAAGGTGAAATTGCTCAGTCCATGCAAGAATAATAGATCTAGAAAACAACATACCGATATATTATGATTTATGATACTTTAACATATTCTCTACTATCATAAATGAGTGGACTTTCAAAACGCAGTTATTGCACAACTATTTGTTTGTCAGAAAACGCAAAAAACTACTGTACCAAAAAGAGTTTTGATTGTCCAGCGGCGGACTAACAGCGTTTAGAATGTCCATACTAATTTCAGACCTCTGTAACTACGAGAAAAATAGCATTTTGATGCTGTAGTCACATTCATAATGTAGAGAGCCTACATATACAATGATATGCCACCAATAACTCATTTTTGAAAAATTGTCCACAAACAGCGTTTTGAATGTCCACTCCTCAAATATACATATATCTATTCCAATTCCAAATTCTAAAAAGATATAAAGTAACTTCTTCTTCACCTTAGTTTCACCTCTTCCTTTTAGGAGACATTTAAACGACCCAAGCCGTCCGGGCCTTACAGGGCCGCGACCTGTCTGGAGAGGGATTATCTATGGATTGCATACATACTTTTTTGACCAGACACAAGGACATGGAGGGCCTCCCCGAATGAGTGATCAGTCCAATGCCGGGGCCACCTCCGAGACAACACGAACACATAGGACGAGACACACCATTCACGCACACTCACTCCAAACAAGGCGAGGATGGAATGAAGATGATAATGACGGCCAGATGATATCCGGGGACCACAAGGGCCTAAAGTTACCTGACATTTGTCTTACAGGTGAGGAAAAAATCCCCGTCCCGACCAGGATTTGAACCCGCTGCGTGAGAGGAGCGAACGCATCACCGACGCCACAGCGTTAAAGTAACTTAAATGCAATAAATCCAGTATAGGCGTTTACTATCCCAGCTTCCAGCTCCATTCAGTCTTGTTAAATATGAAGCTTCGATATTAGTTACAATATAATAAACTTGAATCCGTAAATATGCAGTCCTATTTTAAAAATCTGATGTGAAAGTCACATAACTTCCTCTGCCCAAAAAAAAAGTTAGCAGTATTCACATATCAAGACACAATTTTACCCTATTATTATCCTATAAATACCTCTTCTTTCAATGATGCGACTAAAAGCGCAGGCTAGCCTATATAACAAACTTTAAAAAAAGAACAAGTGACTGCAGACGTTTATTGAACTTTCCGCCGTAAAGAATAAATTCCGAAATTATCGAAGATTTCCCTCAGATACCTCTTTACTCTATACCGGGCCAACAATACATCTTTCTCACTTCACATTCTTATATAGAATAAGAGGCCGTGGAAGAGCGTAATTCAGTTGTTCATCACGCAAGATAAACTTTCTACAAACAGTGGGTGAACAGTGGGTGGCCTGTAACTACCCTCAGAGAATTTTTTCGAAAAAAAGTTTCAAATAAAAGATTTAGCTCTCAGTAAAAGGAACACATGTGCAAATTTTAAAGAAAATCGTTAGAGCCGTTTTCGAGAAAATCGCGAAAAACGAAAATTTCTTCATGTAAAGTCCCCTTAAAAATAAGATAAATTTGTCGCCAATCTTCGAATCACATCTTCAGAAGGTACCTGACCCAAATACGAAATTTTGTTTTCATACGATTCACCGTTTCGGAGCTAGCCTGTTCACAAACTTCCACACAGACAGACACACACACAGACAGACACACACACAGACATGTTTCCAAAAATAGTATTTTTGGATTCAGGGGGCCTTGAAACGTGTATATATGCTAAAAACTCAACTTCGAATTTTAGGGTCGAAAACAATACTTCCTCTACCTATAGTACCTATGGTACGGGCAGAGGAAGTAAAAATATGGGAATGGGAAATGTTTTGATTTTATTATTTATAGCCAGTAGCAAGATCAGAGTGATATTGCGCTGCTATATACGAATATAGAGCAGAGAGAGTGACTGAAAAGAGATTTGTCTGATGAATTTATTCAATTAAGGTGTGGGAAACATAAATCAAACTCAGTTTGGAATCAGCGCTCTGTGAATGCTGCCTGTCCTTTTGACAAGGCTTGCCATCTAAATTAATCTGAAGATAGGTAAGCAAACGAGATGGTGAATGTCATATAAATCCACATACACCATTCGCTGTCTGCGAGCACAATATTGCTCGATGTGCAATAAATTATGGCAATTCTATTCCTGTCACATATAGCAATATATTCGTTAAAATAAAAACGAATACATTACGATTGAAAGAGCGCATTGACAAATAAAATGACTAAGCTTCCCATTTCCATGCTATCTGAAAATCGTTGACGTTATTCAACAAGAATAATTATTATTTATCTATTTAAAAAATTCCTAAAGCAGAAAAATGGTACGCCTACATACCTTTCTAGTAAATTGTGCACCAAAAACCGTTATACATTGAAGGTGGAGTTTGGAAAAATGAAGGCTTACTGGACTGAAGTTTTCTAAGCACTGGAGTTCTATAATCACTTACAGTTCGAGGTTAGTATATATTTTTAAAGATTTAAAAATATTTATGTAAATTATCAAAATTGCATTTCAAAAAATTGCAATGTATTCAATACTTCAAATACTTCGTGATTACATTGCCAAGGTATTTTATTGTTAAGATTATACTGTAATATAATATGCATCGGAATTTTATTTTTAAAGATTTGACAGTTATTAGGATGTACAATCTGATTATAATCTCTTAAAAATTAGAGATATTGGCATTGAAGAAACTGCGGGTTTAGCTTGAGAAAAGCATATACTGTATCCACAAAAATCAATGGAAAGGTATGTAATGAATAGAGCCCGGATTTCCATGCAAATGCATGTTTTTATATACTTTGGTTACACTTCTCAAACTTTGTAGTTACACATTTCATGACTTATGGATTCCAAAGAAACATATTTTTTCCGTGCATGTTTGCATATTTCGGCCTTTTTATGGCAAAATTCATGCATAATGCATGTTTTGGATTTTTTGGGCTTAATGTAGCATATTCAGACGTTTTTAATGCATATAAACCCTCATTTTCTGGTTTTAGTGCATAATATCAAGTTACCATGCATAACTGTGCATATTATGAATATGCCTCCCTAAAATCTTGGCTTTTCAAAGAAACGTAAAAATGTTGTATTGCATTACCGTTGTTATATTTTGATTGACTTGGCAACAGAGTCTGTCACCTGCATGAATTTGAGACTGCAAGCTACTGTTTACCCTAAATAAACAGTAATATAATACACAAGGCTACAAAAGAAAATGCCGACTCGCCGACCCCCACCACCTTCCATTGAAAGAAAACTGCTAAACAGAATGTTCACTGCTTGAATTTGTCAGTCACTACCCATTGGTGAAGACTTTCAATACTTCAGAATCGTGTTGTGGAGAAACGGGTGTGACCAAAGACCTGCGGCAGTCAGGGAAAAACTTAAGAAGGTACTTAGTTCAAACCCTGATCTTAAACTTCTGAAAACGTGAAAGACATATTATGTGGAGAAAATGTAAAAGACATGGAATTCGATCTCACCCTCAGTCAAATTTTTTCCCTTAAGTATGCAAAATTCTGAAGTAGAAAGATCCTTTTCTGCGTTCAAGAATGCCCTATCTGATAAACGCACGAGTTTAAGTGAGAAGAATTTGGAAAAACTCGTTGTTGTATGTTGTTTTAAGAGAAATTGAAATATATTGCAGTACAGTGCGGATTTTTGATAGTGCATGTTTCGCCCTTCATTGTGCATATTTGGAGATACGATAGTGCATGAATGCATGCATATTTTTAAGTTTGATAGTGCATGAAAATCCGGGCTTTAGTAATGAATATGTGATATACGATTGTACATTTAATAGTTCAATAAGTACTATGCGGTAAATTACGAAATATTAGCTTACATCTTTGGCAAATACAAATGAAATTGTAAATTTAATAAACAGCAATAAATACTTGTGTTAATAATTATTGCAATTCTTGGTTATAAAAATGAAAAGAAAGTCTCTAAATAATTGAAGTTACATTCAGTCACACATCTCATCAACCGAAACTCATAGTAATAAGTTAATATTACAACTACTAAAACTTTGAATATTTACACCATGAGAGGTTATACGATTGGAGAAAATTAAAATATTTTATAAATATAAAATAATTTATATAAATAGGCCACTTATAATACATTTTATACTAACTTATAATCATTTTAGAATTTTCAAACATTTCTGATCGCTACTGATGACCCGAAAGGAAAATACCACTTGGAAGACCTAGACGCATGTGGGAGCACAATATTATGATAGATTTAAGGGAAATCGTATTTGCGAGGAATGGTTGGAGTTAGCACAGAATAGGGTTGAACGGTGGGCTCAGGTAAGCGTGGCAATGAGCCTTCGCGTTCCATAAAATAGATAATATTCCATTAACTTACTTAAGAATTGTCTATTGCCATTGAGAAAGTAAGTAAGTATTGATTTCATTTATTTTAATTCTTTATATTATGTAATTTTTTCTGTGTACTTCAGGTCAATTGAATACCGGTACTCAATTATAATTATGTAATTCTGGCATTCCATGTAGTTCCTCAACTGAGTAGCAAAATAAATTTTCTTCATACACAATATTTTAATTCTTCAAACTGTTAATATGACATTTTTACTTATATATCAATCTTTGAATTTTACGTAACTTACAATGTAAAACTTCATTCCGTTTCTGAAGAATAGTAATGAACGTAGAATTATTAAAAACATTATCCGGGCTTGTAGGCCGTGGTCCAGTTGACATTTGTGTGCCAAACGTTTCGTCCACAACTGCGGCGGACATCCTCAGTGGCGGTGGAGTCTCGGATGTCCGCCGCAGTTGTGGGCGAAACGTTTGGCACACAAGTGTCAACTAGACCACGGCCTATAAGCCCGGATATTGTTTTTAATATTGACTCCGGCGTGAAAGCCTATAGTATTTTATGAACGTAGCGTCTATTATTTCAACTGGTTTCGTAACCTTTTTTCATTTTCCCCTTCACCCAACATTTTTACTTATGACGTAAGTTTATATAGGTACACATTTGGTTATATTTCTATACAATGCTTTACATTTGTACCCTGTTGGTGTCATATAATAGGCCTAGATGGCATTATGAAACAGCGTCAGTGTTTTTAATGCAGATTTGTTTTAACGTGGGCAGTTTGTTGAGACCTGTTGAAACTGTCAAGAAAAATCACTTTGTAATAACCAGGCTATTATGACTGCAAATTTTCCACACTGTGCAGTAAATATAACAAGAAATGACTAGTAAAAGATTGAGTGGGTTTTCAACAAAATCCTCCCTGCATGTGAAGATCACAGAATAGAAGGGGAATGCCACTTCTGCTTTGTAAAAATTGGATCTGTATAAATAGAAGATCTAACAATATCAAATATGAAAATATAACTGTACTATACTGATTTGAAATTTTACTGTACAAGAAGAAAATGGGAACGATCATTTCATTGAGAAAGAAGGTGCAGTATAATTGCTGTTAAATTGACAGTGTACTTAATGTTGTCCCATTGGCTGCACAGCTAAATTGACGGTGTAATTAATGTTGTCCTATTGGCTGCACTGCTTTAATGAAAATCACAATTATGTTACAATGCTGACTGTGCTGTTAGCACTAGACCTATGTTATATAGTGGTAATATTGCTCTTATTTAAGGATAGTTGGTGCTGTTATGAAGAAACAATTAAGTAGACATTTTGAAACATACAATCTTGTTAATTGTTACCAATTTGGCTTTCGTTCATGAAAAAGTACAACAGGTGCAGTTAGTTTCCTTGCTCGATATGTGCTAAATGCTTTCGAAGAAAAGAAAATGTCCCTTGCTATATTATGTGATCTAAGCAAGGCCTTTAGGATGCCTCTAAATACTGCCGGAGATAAAGCACCAAGTCAGTCAACAGCCAGCCTCCGACCAGAACGCTTCGCCCGAGACTCCACCGCCACTGAGGATTATCACCGCAGTTGCGGACGAAACGTTTGGCACACAAATGTCTACTGGACAACGGCCTAAAAGCCCGGACAATGTTCTTAATATTGACTCCGGCCGTGAAAGCCTACAGTGTTTTATAATCTTATGGTTGTCAATCTGAGATGCATTAATTATTTTTTATCCCCTTGTCAGAGATTACTACGGTAATAAAACAAAATCAATATATAAAATTTTATTCTTTAAATAACTTTATATATACATGTATAAAAAATATATATGAACTTGTGACCACTATCATCAAGTTAAATATTAATATTAGTTTATATCTACAGACCACATAGCCTAATATTTATGTAGTCATGGTGAACTTTTTTTAGCTACATAGCTCAACTGTAATTTTG
Organism: Ectobius pallidus; assembly: GCA_964059195.1. Classification (NCBI taxonomy): domain Eukaryota; kingdom Metazoa; phylum Arthropoda; class Insecta; order Blattodea; family Ectobiidae; genus Ectobius; species Ectobius pallidus. The sequence continues at coordinate 24,653,858 of CAXKWD010000005.1, read as the reverse complement.
AACTGGCCTGAACACGTTGATCCAAATATATCTGAATTTAAATATTTTGTTTTATTAATTGCATACTATTGACATAATTAAACTAAACTCCGTGGCGCTGCATTCCTAGAGAAATTTAGCCTACCACCCGACCGCTGTGTCATCTACTACAGGCAGATGGCATGATTGTGGGCATGTGGTCAGCATGACGACATCCACGGCCGTTAATGGTGGGTTGACATAATTTGTGTATTTTAATACTGTCAGGTTAGATTCCTTCAGCTGCAAGCCTATGTAGAGAAATATTCAGTAAGTTAGCTTCGTTTGAGCACTAATCTTAGCACCTAAAGTACCGGTACAACTTTGCTACTATAATAGAGACAGGATTACACATTGGTTGGGAGAAGTTAATTAATACGGCTCCTACATTGGACCTCCTGTATTTGAATTGTTTATCAATCTCTGCCGCAGTTAGCATTCGACAAGTCAGCTACAAATTTTAACCTTGGAAACTGGCAACATTAATCCTCTCTGATGGGTACAGTCTGCTATCCAGTTCGTACTCTGCATGTACATTAATGTATGTAAATTATCGACGAGATCCACATTGCAATGGTGCGAAACGCTTTGTTGACATAACACGCGTGTGTTTTGCGCAGGTGATTGGGAGATTTTCAGCCAGTCGACGTGCTTACTGTGATTTATGTTGCTGAATTATACCACTGGGTGCACTTGCATTGGAGTTTGTTATTTTTATTTTGATATTATTCCTATTATTTAGTTTTTAACGTTGTAAAGTGAAATACTTTTGGCACACCGAAAGTGTCCCTTATTCTCAATAGTGCTATTCATGTTGATCATCAAGGTTAACATGTATAATTAATAAAACAATTACGGAACTTTACCTTTAGGTTAATTTGACAAGACTTCTTATAAATTGTTATAATTTTGTAATTTGCATACTTCCTGGACGTTTGTCGGTGATAATTTAAGAACGCCGTTGAAGTCTGTAAGATTTTTCTTAAAATTAACCTAAATTTTCCATAAGTGACAGGAAAAATAAAATCGTTCGATAAAATCAGTATTTCTATGCATTAATAAAACATTGAAAACTCACGGTTAAATAACTGTTTTGCAGGAAATTTATAAGCTATTTCTTAAATTCATTATAATATTTAATCAAAGCCAATAAGAAGCGAGATATTTCACTTTAATGCTTTCCATATCACCTAAAAATCACTCATCCGTAGTGATACGAGAGCCGTCCACAAAGTAAGTTTCCCTGGTACCGTTTACAGAAACAAAACACAATTTCAAGGAAATATTTATTGCAACAGACACAGCCAGTGTTCAGCTATTTTTCAACATATTCGCCACCGGAATTGAATCATTTGTTTTACCATGGCACCAACTTTTGAATACCTGTGTCGTAGAAGTGTGCCGCCTGGGATTTGAACCACCGTGTGACAACCTCTCTGTCATTCTTTGTAATTTCGTGAGGTGTAGGAAAAGATGGAAATCACTACCATCGCATCTATTCCTATAACCATATAACACAATTTTATCAAATGATGCACCCATATGCTAAAGATGTTGACGTAGAACATCTCATGGTACCATCGCCTTACTTCGAGAAAAAAATAATTGCCATGACTTATCTCCATCCCTCGTAATATGATATAAGTCTAACTTAAAATAGGCAAAATTACAGGTAATATTTCGAACAGTAATATTAATATACTAGCAGTAATATTAATAGCAGTAATATCATACTAGCAGACAACGCTAAAAATCCATTTTCAAGTAAATTAGCTTTTCATGATTTAATGCCATCTTGTATGGAGTAAATATTAATCAGTTTTTACTAAATTTATACAGCAAATAACTATGAAATATCTGCATATTGTTGGAAAATGTTTCGAAAAATGTTACTTGAATAATATAACTGCGAAAATGTTTATTGCAGGCGAATTTATTTGAACTTGAATATTTTATAAAATTACTATTTTTAAAGTTTTTTTATATAAAAAAGAATTTTTAAATTTAAAATCTAAAGTAAATAAATCAAACACTTCAAAATATGGATGCACAAAACCATTGAACTGTGTCCTGGGAATGTACTTATAATTTTATAAACTGAAGAAATGGAAGTGTTTTAGTAAAAAGTTGAATTTTTAAGTTAACACTATAAATAACATTTATTATTTTAAAGAACTTGATGAAATTCTTCTTGTGTCATAATTAATACAGGTCATTAGAATAATTTATATCAACCCTTATGAATGTATGTTATTAAGATACAGTGTACATATGAACGTATTAATACGATAAGCAAAGAATGTAGACAAAATTTAATTTAATGTTACTGAAGGATTCACATAGAGCCTTGTTGCACTAAGGAGAAATAGCAGTTGTATTCAGGGAGGTAGACGGGTTGATTGGCAACCCTTTTGTTGTCATTAATGAACTTCATTTCCATAGAGGATTTAAATGAATTTAAAATTTTCAACCTTATACCGTCTCCAAATTATTATCTTATATAAATAAAACATTAAAAACCTGTTACATGTTATATTATTCTCATTATTACACATTGCATATAGTCAGTAATTAAAAATGCTGTGCATAAAATATGATGTAGGCCTGAATATATGTAATAATGGAATATAACATGTAACGTAGGGTTTTTCAATAATCTACTTTTATACCATAATACTTTGTACAGGGTATTTGCAAATGTCAATACGATTGAACCCTGTTGTTGCTTTGTGGCAATAGGAAAGCACTCTATACTGACAAGTTGGCAGTTACACACAATATTCTCTAATTAGAAAGACAGTCTAGCTCAGAAACACACACAATAAGTTTTCTCCAATATTTTTAAGTCACCATAATTAGATCCAGGAATTCTGAGATCTGCAGATTTGCACAATCAACCAATTCACCTGCAGAAGTAAAATTTTAGTCGTAGAAGGATTTATACACTCATAAAACATAAATTATAGCAGAGACTTTAGATCAGAGACCAGAAACAGCTAGAAGGTTAAAATTCTGGAAATATGATGATGTTATCACTCTCCAAATGCTTGACCAATCGAATCATTCGCATATTTTCGTGGAGAGGTCAATCTGCCAATAGAATTACAAGAAATGCCAAATCGGCGTTCACCCTTGCGAAAATTTGGGAATTGCATTTAAAAATTTGGAGAGAACACATTGTCATTACATAGTCTATCGAAGCTCCGAGAGCACTCATTGGACAGTGTATATCGAAACCTTACGGTGAATGAAACGTCTTGTCTGATTCAATATACAGGATTCAGTCTGAACCTACCGAAAATTCGCGGAGTGCTTTGACATCATCATCCTTATTACGAACAGCCATTTTACAAGAAGATTACCAACAGCTGATTTACTGTGTAACGTGTTATCATAAGTGACCTTCCTAAATACACACGAGTGACAATAAAAACTGTTTCTCGCCAAATTATTTCTAAGGCAGTTAGATCCCTTATAGTCCGGAGTTTTCATGGGCCGACTGACGACTGGAAGCACGGTGCAACCGACGGGAGTGCTGCGGTCACAGAATCGAGGTACCGTATATTTCCGCACATAAGACGATAGTTGAATCATAAGGCCTAAAAAATCCGTGGTTGTCTTATAGGACAGATACAAAACAAATTAGACTGAAGTTTACTTATATAAATTAAAACCATTATAAAATTATGTATTCTGATGTCAAGATTATAGGTCTATTATCTTATTATATTAAGATGTTAGATACCATTTGCGGGCAAATGTAAGCCCCGAAATAAACAGAATTTCGTAAATGAAACCACAATCGCCATACTCCGTAATTTTTGGTAGACCCTATCTTTTTTTTTTTTCTTTTTTTTTTTTTCGTTTTCCCTTATATATCGGTACGTGTATCACATGGCTCATGCACAATGGGAGTTTCGTTCTGTTCTATTGTGTGCAACTGTGCGCAGTGACGCCATTTTGAAAAAAAAAAGATCGAGGAAGCTTTGTTCCGGTAAGGGTAGCGAAGAGTCTTTTTAATTAACTGTAGTTATTTTGTCCTAACTTCTACTATACACCCTATGGATTATTACAGTGCGATGGTTGGCAACATTTTTACGATCAACCAGGAAACTGAAACAAAAACGTTGTTTGGCAAACATAAATTCATAGGCTGTTGATAGTTTGGGGGTCGTCTTATAGGGCAAATATATACTAAAACTATAAAACTTTGACGAAATTGTATACCTCTTCTTATCAGATGGTCGTCTTGTCTACGGAAATATACGGTAAGTGGTGCCCACCATCTAGAAGTTAATTACACGCACCCTGGAGTATAGGCGTAACCAGGCCGACCATATGGGGGGGGGTTATAAAGGAATGCCCCCCAGGGAGAGGGAGGTCCGGGGGTCCTCCCCCGGAAAATTTTAAAAATTAAGATGCAAAATGACGAGTTTTAAGCTTCCGGGGATCTTCCCCCGGAAAATTAAAAAAATTAAGACGCAAAATAACGAGTTTTAAGCTTTTGGGTGTTTTCTCCCGGAAAATTTTAAAAATTAAGACGTAAAATAACGAGTTTTAAGCTTCCCACGCTTAATACTTGTATTAAGTAATTTATGGGCAGACTTAAAAAAATTATACAATTTTCCTTTCTTTAATCAATGGGGGGGTTCAAACCCCCAAACCCCCCCCCCTCGGTACGCCTATGCCCTGGAGATAAAACCATGAAACTTCAAATTTTGGGCATTGTTAATTCTTTACATGCTACACATTGTGTAAAAATTTCATTCCAAGAGAAAACTAGGAAAAGTTCACTTTTCTCAGTCGAGCATTCCGTTAACTTATAGGCCTGTGAGCAGTATTCCAGGGTTAGTGGCGAAATAAACGGACTGATACCGCTCTATCGTTGCAGAATACAGTATTTGTACTGCTTGTATTACAACGTTGCTGGATGCAATATTGCCGCGAGACTTCATATTAAGCTGCAATGCCTGAGGCAATTTTAAGGTTGGCCGCTTGTGTTGTTCATATGTAATTGCCAGTTGATTACTCATTAGCTCAACAGTTCTGATTAGCAGAAACTGACTTTCAAAACCGCAGAAATGAAAAACATATAAATCATTCATTGGTGTCATAATGTTCTCATTTTACATTTCCATTACAGTTCTATTCCAAAATTAATGTTTCTGTAATACGGGTCATATCGCAAACATAAATACTATAGCCAGCCGAGAGTTGGTTAGAGGCTGGAATGCATGCTATAATGCTAGAAACGTAACTTTGCTACTGAATGCGTTCCTTGTATTAGGTAGATTTCGAAGAAAAAGAATTTTTCCTATTGCAATCGATACCGTGTCATGACTTTCGAAAAATTCTTTCATATCTTTACGTTTCATGGCTCCCGAAGTATGAAATCACCGCCTGTTCAATTTTTTTTTTTTTGTGATATATGTATCTTTATACGCTAGCGGCCGTAATTTTGAAGATATTTGAACCAAATTTTATTATGTTATTAATAGACCCAATAGTTCGGACAAGTTCGTTAATGAGCAAAATTTTCCCAAAAGGGGGGTCGGGGGAGGGGGTTGAAATTTTGAAAAATTTGTATCTCGGCCCCTATGAAGTAGCCTATAGAGGGAAACTTTGTCTGAATAAATTAGGGTGCTCCCTATGGAGTTCACAGTGACACCAACGGTTCGGGGGTTTAGGTGGTACGAGTGGGGGTGGGGGGTTAGGGGAATGGAAATTAGAAATTTTTGAAACCACGTCTTGTGGGGTATCCTTGAAAAGCTCTTGATGAGTACTCTACAAATCAATAACTAGTTTCTCGATAGCTCTCATATAAGGCGAGATTTGAATGTTTGAAAAAGTGCTCTTTCCTCTTTCTTGCAGTTATTATTGCGGGTTTGTCATGCCAAGGCTAAAGAAGAAGAGTGCTGCGCAGCGACAATAAATTACACCAAAAGCACTTTGAAATCTAGGTACCTCAGCCTGTAAGCCTACCTAAAGGGATTTTTATTTGTAATATTGAAAATATCGGTCGCGACGTCGTAAATTTGGTTTAATGATATTTTATAATTTGAAAGTGAAATGTCATTAGTTTTCAAACCGAAAATAGTTGATAATTTTTTTAAAAGTTAGTATGAAAAGATTAGTCGGCCTCAGTGGTTTTAGAAGTAACATGCTCGTCTCTGGATCCGACGTTCAATCCCGGTCGAGGTCGATCTATGTTTTTGGATGTAGAAGTCTTAGGCCTATGGGAAGGTCTATAATCTGTAGATCCCGTTTTAATTAACTCTAAATTTAAATTAGAACCTGTGAACTTATTTCTCAGACTCTTTTCCGTAATAGCTTACTTTCCTAGCACATCGTAAATGCACAACGGGCTCTTATAGGCTGCGCTTCCTTATGGTTGCCAAATATGTATGTTTTCAAAAAAATATGATTAAAATAAAAAAGGAACATCCGATTAAGTATTATTTTTAAGAACATGGCAGTGAGCCAATAAATGATTTACTTTTATTTCGTATTTTTAATTTAAAAAATACGATTGTTTTTGTTTAACTGTAATTGTTAGGACTTTTTCATTGGGAACATAAAAACATATCGTAAAGTTGATGCAGTTGCAAAAATACATTATTTGTTTGATTTACAGCCATTTATGGTCATGAAATTTCTTAATTAAAAAAATATATAAATGACGTCAATCTTTTTTTCATTTATGCAATGAAAAATGTAGTCGTCACGGGCTTTTTATTGCTTTGCCTTTTTTCCTCTGTCGTTCCATTGCACAATACAAGAAACCAACCACATTAATACTGAATAAAACCCACTTTTATAACACACACAACTGAAAATAAAACGCAATATCATACCTGAATTTACCGCTACAAATATATAATTTTACACGAATCGATGAGGCCAAAGTATTTTGAATGACTAGTAGAGCTCAGTCTACTTGATATAGAAATAGCGGCCATGGGTTTCAACATGCTGACCACATACCCCCAATCCTGCCATCTGGCTATGGTAGATGACGCAGCGGTCGGATGGTAGGCCTAGTTCCTTCACGGATGTAGCGCAACCTAGCTTATTTTTTCTACTTTAGATATACCACGCGACAGAACCCATTACAGAGAATAAGACTGTCCCTTACCATGGGGCTCCGCTAGCCATAACGGCAGCTCGTAGGAGTAAGTCCTCTCCATGGGTGTTCATTCGAATGAAACAGATACTTAATACGTCATATATCGGTAGCAGATGATGTAAGTACATAATCATACTGACTTGTATGCAAAATATTCATTGGCCTACACGTCCTATTTCGTAAAAAGAAGAAGAGGCTTGAAAATCAATATGAACTCGGCAGTTGGCATCCCTTACCTCATCAGTAGACCTGGAATTTCAAGGCAAATGCCTATTTTGTTCCTTATGAAATAACATGAAAATTTTAAAAAAATTTGGACATTTCATGATAAATCATTTACATTTATAGAGTTTTATAGTGCCCTAAAATTCCTATTTGGACCTTTAGAGCCTATTTTATTATTTTAGTGCCTAAAATGCCTATTTTGTACATTTAAAATAAAATTCAACTTCTGTAATTTTTACAATCTAAATGAATTAAACAAAAAAATGTCGCTAAAGGAATGCTGACTAACGGGGGAGGGGAGGATTAAGGAGGAAAGACTACTGTGTCAAGTCACCAGTGAAAGAATATCTGTTTAAGTGAATATAGTTCGTGATGCCTAATTTTGCAGTTAATTCTGTTAAGACTTAACTTGTTCTTGCAGTAAAAAAAGACTATGTTACAATTTAAATGTATATTGTAATATTTTAAAGTCTATTTTCTATCTACACATTTTCAGAGTACATTTTAAGTGTCTATTTTCTACAGAGTGTCCCAATAAAATGTATACACTCTTTGACAGTTCATAACAACCACACTTTTTGTTCTTTCTTGAGTTGTGACTGCTTAAAATAACGTCTGTTGTCTGACTAAACTTTGAGGAAAGAAAATTCGTTCTAAAGTGCTACTGGAAAACTGAGAACATAAGTGAAATGCAAAGACGGTTTAGAATGGAGTTTCAACGAGATGCACCACAATAATTGTGGGTCTCGTTTGCGAGATAAGTTTGAGGAAGAAGGAACTGTTAAGGATGTCCATAAGAACCACCACAAAACCAGCTACAATCAATGAGTTGAGAGCAGCCATTGAAAGAGAATGTGCCGAAATGATTAGGAACGTTTTGGATTCAATCAGTCAGCGTTATCAGCTGTGCATGGACCACAATGGCCAACAATTTGAACACTTTCGATAATTGGTTGGTTTCTACATTTGTTCACATTATTTTGATTTTTGAAACTTTTCTGTATTATAATAATTGTCAGTGTTATAAGTTAGTCGTTTAAAGACTGTATACATTTTATTGGGACACACTGTATTTTAAAAGCCTATTTTAGGTACCTAAACCTAATGTTTTAGAGCCTAAAATCCCAGGTCTACTCATCAGAAACTGACAGCGTATTTGACAGGCATGCATGTTTTAAAATACGCTTTGCGTACTTACAGTAGACACACAACCCGGCACAGTACCAACCAGTTTCAATGAATCCCTTTTTCCTCTGTAGATATCAGGGACTAGAGTTTCTGGCACTCTTCCATGGGGGTAATGAAAATAATCAAGGTCGATCACGCCAACGCATCTGGGAAGGGAACAATGAAAGGGATGGAATGAATTATGTGTCTTGGAAGAAACATTTAGCCAGAATTGGAAAAGCTCTATTAGACTTGGCAGTTATTCAGCTCACATAAAACGCTCCAGGGAATGTTCTCTGTACTTTATATTCTATCTCGACTAGAATTTTATTTCGTGTAATTTTAATTAGACCCGAAATAAGGTACGGTTCTCGCTTCTTTGAGTTCACCCCTTTTGGATTAAAATGAACTGGCAGAGAATTGGCTATGGTACACTCATTCCAGGCTCGTTAGTTCGCCTTTGAAAATGTATCTTTTCTTACAACTGTAGTTTGTTAAATCGACAAATCCCAATTCATTTTTATAGAATTTAACTAGTAAGAGTGAGATGGAGTAATTCAGATACACTGAAGTTAAATCTGTGTGTTATAGTACAGTAGCTTTTTGTTTAGCAATAAAAGGCAAGGAAATGAAGGCGCATTAAATGCATTAGTTTACATGGGAATCACTTGTACAGTCTGTACGTATAGTCCTTCCTATCTATTTTATATTGCAATCGAGGACATTTCCATGCGCAATCTTTACGTTCATGGAACCATCAATATAGTCGTCTTATTAAACGATTCTATCAGTTCGTGCTAGCCAACATTTAGCTAGATTCATGTAAAAATGATAATTTTAGTACACGTTCTCTATAGCGGATGCTTCTCGGACTGCTAACACGCCTTAAAGTAACGTTTCATAGGCCTAGGCCGGAAAAGTTCTCATAGTAACCCCTAGTGGACTTAGTTCCTAGTGTTCCTAGATGTCTCTACAGTGTCTCCTAATGTAAGTTCAATTTCACATGTGAGGGGGTTTTATTGTTCATTGTCTTTTAACAGGCATAGTTTACCATGTAACTTAAAAATCTTGAATTTAAGTAATAAATTCTAAATGACTTTTTTTATATTTTTATGACGGGGTAGACGCGAGCGCGTGAAGTTTGCATTACTGCGCCATACCTTATTCACCTTGACCACGAGTCTCTCGTACGATTGCTTCTTTAACAAGGCATAGTAAGTTTCATTGCAGAAAATATGACAAAACGCCTAATTATAATTCATGTAAATATATTTAGTTTAATTTTTTTAAATTTTTTATTTTTTATATGTATATTATTTATTTTTATTTATTTATTTATATTTATACAAAACAAAACAAGACCACCCGAATGAGCAAGCGCTCGTGCTCGGGCACAGTTCAGCCATTTACATTACAAAATACAAATTACAAAATACATAAAGAAAATATAATTAAATCAAAACCTAAAAAATAATAATAATAAAGAAAGAACAGAAAAGTAAAAAGAAAAAAGGAAAAGTAGTAAGAACAAAAATTGAAACCCTGAGTTATTACAAATAAAATCGTTCCTTAATTGTCTACTAAGTACAGAGTGAAGTAACTTTTGAACTATGAAATAAGATTTTTGATAAACTTATTGAATTTTTTGTTGTTCATATGTACTATTTCTGGACGTGACCTAATTATAGAGTTATAGAGTCTTGGACCATAATAAATGCTATGTTTAGAGCCAGAAGAGGTGAAGTATTTTGGTTCTATTAAAGGCAATGTTTTATTTCTTCTAGTATTGTAGTTATGAGGATCCGATACATGTACGTTGCGGTATTTTTGAAAGTATTTTAAAAGTGTGAGCTTATAAATTTGTTCTACAGTCATCACATTAAATTCAGGAAATATCAATTCTGTTGGATATTCTATAGGCTTTTTTAAACAAATTTTTATAATTCTCTTCTGTATTAGAATCAAAGGAGTCAATACAGATGTGCAATTAATCAACATTATTATTTTAACGATGTCTTTAAAAGTTTCTTTAGGAAAAAAAAACAATCCACAGCAAGCGAAGTTTGCAAGTTTGCAAATATGCACTACTGATACACTCGTTTGCTTTCTTTACGCAGAATCATTGAAAATGAGTGAAAACTGAGCCCACTAGTAGTAAAATTGCATGCAACATGTACACAAAAGATCTAGCGGACTCATCTAGTGTTTCAGCCTCGGCTTACGCTTCGACCGCAATACTAGATTCGTCCACTAGAGTCTTATTTTTCGCACTTGATACATAAATAGCTATTATAGTAGTTATTATAGGGTAGAGCACTATCTCCTTGAATTGCAATTTTCCTTCCTGGAACTGGAAACTTCATTAAATGTACTTACTTTTCTTCAAGGAATTGATAAAGGGGTGAAATTAGTAGTTTTTAGAACTTGATCTTGTATTTTTACCCATTTCAATCAGTTCATTTTTATTACGCATAAAACACGCCAGCCATATTAGAGTAGGATGATCAACTGCGAAGCAGGATGATCTTCTTGCATTAAGGTAAGTAGTGGCAGGTAGATTCTATTTTAGTGGCAGGTTAGGTAAGGTTGGTTTGGTTAGGTTATGAACAGTGATATTAGTTGGGCATACCGAATTCAAGCGTTTAGAAAATGTGCCATATTATATCTTCTGCGAGGACTGTTGTGTTGGTCAACCTGTTTACCCAGGTAACATGGCCGTCAGTTGTATGTTATTATTATACTTCGGACTTTAGGTAAAAACCTATTTTAATCCTTAAGTGATATATGGACGAAAACTTGTATATGCATGTTTCATAAGTGACTATGCCTAAAACTGATACTTTTGTAGGACCTAAAACAGCCTATTTTTACGTTAGAGCCTAATATTGCCTTTTTGCTTGTTTTTCCTCGAAGTTCAAAATGAGTTATTGTTTGTTATAAATTCTAGCATTTATTTTTAGTTCGTACTAAATTTTTAGCCCGGAATGTGCAGTACATGACACATTTGTGACGTGGTTAAATAGTACGGAATGTTTTGTCTTCAGTAGAAAAATTCCTTGGAATTCCCAACAAAATATGTAGTGATTTTCTCCCGACTCCCATATCCAGTTAAAAAAAAAAAGTAGTTCTCTGAATTACTGAGGGATACAAGGGGGTTGAATATGCTAGCGTGCGTAGCTTCTGGGCGCAGGGATTAGGTTTTCACTGTTGTGGTAATAATACAGACCATGGTAATAGGTCTACACAATTCTGTGTACCATAGGCCTATATCTGTGTTTTATCATGATTATTGATTTGTGGTGACTTTAATAAATATAATATTCTGGATTGCAATTGAGATATTTCAGAAAATTGGCAACTTAACGATTTCATAAGAGACTATTTGACGATTTTTAGAACCTATTCAAAAATTTTTAGAGCCTATTTTAGGTACCTAAAACAGCATTTTTAGCGACCTAAAAATTCGAAGTCTAGTTATTATAATGATTTACGTATGTTAAGGTATGAGAATTACAGGATGTATTCTCATATATTAACAATTTTCGCACCTAATTATAATCCCTTCACCTAGGGACACTTTTTAACGTTTCGTTTAGTAAAGATTAAAACTGTAGGCTAATGTTAAGGAGATAGGGCTGGACCCTTATTATAATAATATTGTTTGTCTTTTTTTATTAAATTAATTATAATAACTCAGCTCGATATATGGGAACAGCCCGTAAGTTATAGCAATAATTGATTCCCTAAGGTGAAATATTTATTTCTTAACCTTGGACGATAATATATAACAAACTAAATTTATTCGTATACAGTCGTATACCCTGACATCATGTTAACATTTCACATGATTACAACAAAACTATGTTCAATCAGAAAATAATCCAGCAGGAGTTACACTAGACCTAACTTGCACATGTCAGGAGCGTTTCAAGTGAAAAAACACTGATATTAAAGATATAATGTAGATAAGGTAAGCGGCAGCCGTACATTACGATAGAATGCGCAATAACTTATTGTAACATTTGCTTCAATTGGTACGAACCCGGCCTGTATCAAAATTGAGGCTCCTTAGTAACTTATAGAGGATGGGGATCTCATAGAATGCACTTGCAATCAATGTTTGAATATGATTCACTGAACACGTAATACATCTTGTACCTTTAGCAACCATGCAGATTGTAATAAGACAGTGAAACCGCCTTGAAGCTGTAAACAATCTGTCAGCGAACACATTACTACTGGAATTTAAAAAAGTAAGGCGTTTTGAAAATGAAATATAGGCCATTCACATTAAAAGTTAATGTAGATTAAACAGTAATTTTACCATCAAAGTTGGGCTTAATCGAACTTATCATAATAACATTTATCATTTGTTTAATTGTTATGAACTGTTCATTGAATGAATGACCTATGGGTTTTTGTTTCGAGATATTGAAACGAAACGCTCTGTTCGATTTTAAAATATAACCCTTAAAGTTTAATATTTTAGCCGAATATGTAGGCCTATTAAAACTCAGCATTATAATAATTCCTTTATTGTAACCAATGGTCATATTATGATGTGGAAAAAAATGTGGTAGGTTAAACAGGAATACCCCGAAAAAACCTGCCGCAAACCTACTTTGTCAACCACAAATTCCACACGGATCCACTGAGATTTGGTCCTGGGTCCCAGCCATGAGGGTAACGTTATGCAAGTTGTTAAACCGGAGCTAAAAAAAAAGTATATATTTCGTTTTATAGCTTACACCTACGCAATGTCCCAGTATTCGCTTGAAAAAGTGTAACTCCATTACCGATTTCTCGTAGCTCGGCCGCTGGTTGACTGTCTTGGAGAGCCAATCAAAATGCTTCAGGGATTAGGATATCGAACTTTATATAATAGATTATGCAAGCAGATTTGTTATCTGAGTTAAAAAAATTCCATTTACAAACGATAGAACTTCTAAATGAAAATTTAACATAATAATGATGCCAGTATACTAAAGAACTAAAGAACTACAACATTATATAGGCCTACGACAAACTTCCCTGATTATTATAAGTGACGTAATCTCTCAAGAATATTGCTGAAGTGTTATCAAATCTTCCATTAGTTGTAAATGGAAGTGTAATAGCAGAAATTGTATTGAAGATTTATTAGGAAATTTTATAAGAGAAAATCTATGTAGATTCATTGGTTCGTTTGATGGTTACTTAAGGACGGGATGTACTTCTATTTAGTCTTGTGACTTTTGCCGACGTGCCGAAATTTTGTCCTGCAAGAGCTATTTTGCTTCCCTGTAAATCTACAATCATGAGTCCGTTACATTTATGCACACGTCAATGCCATCGAACCCATAACCTTGGGCATGGACAGTCAGGGCCTTACTGGTTGCCTTATCCCAGATATTGGGTTCCTTCCTGGAACTGGAAACTTCATTAGATGTACTTACTTTTGTTTAAGAAATTGAATAAGGGGTGAAATTAGTAGTTTTTATAACTTGAACTTGTATTTTTACCCATTTCAAACAGTTAATTTTTGTTACGCATAAAAATCGCCAGCCATATTATGGTTCTGAGCAGAGCAGGATGAGCAATGCGAAGCAGAATGACCAAATGCCCTCTTTGCATTAAGGTAAGTAGTGGCTGTAGATTCTATTTTAGTGGCAGCTAGGTTAGGTTGGTTAGGTTATGAACATTCGCATTAGTTTTGTAGGGCATACCGAATTCACGCGTTTCGAAAATGTGCCATATTATATCTCCAGTGAGTTTTGTCGTGTTGGTCAACCTGTGTACCCAGATAAGATGGCCGTCAATTATATGTTATTATCATGAATTACGTATTTTAAGGTAAGAGAATTACAGGATGTATTCTTATATATTACCAAATTTCGCACCTAATTATAATCCTTGCACCTAGGGACACATTTTTAACGTTGTTTCGTTTAGTAAAAAATTTAAACTGTAATGCTAAGGAGATAGGGCTGGTCCCTAAGATATTTAAGTAGGGATTTGAACAATTTATAATTTCTGAGGCCGGGCATACACGTTACGAACAGACCTTGAATGACAATTACTGCTCTATCTTTAGAACTGTTCAGATGCCGTACCTGTTCAGGTAACCGAGGAGCAATCGAAAAGTAATCCTTTGTACCTTCACAGTGGTACATACCGAATAATTTGTATGCCTCCTACACAGGTTTCAACTCAGATCACAGCAGTGAAGTGATTTTATGTTTTATATTGCTGTCTCTGTTTATGTGGGGTATATCCATCAAACATTTATTTTATATTCTTTAGTGTTACATAAATCTGTGATGTCTATTAATCATGTTGTATGACAGTTGAAATTAGCATTAATATTGTCGTATTTTTCATTCGTTGACCATACGTTGGACACGTAGGACGAAAACTGTACGAAGTACAGAAAAACTAAAAGCATTTTTATTTTTTTGGCCCTCAAATAGACAGCTCGTAAGTCATATATGACCGTATAGTATTTGATAATATCAATTTTTTAAAGACACCATGTTATGTTGCTATTGTAATGTTAATGTAATGTTAGTGTGTTAATTTTTTCGTCACATGATTTAGAAGCTACAAATAGGCACTGTTTTTTATGTATATCAAACGTAAAATGGGATAATATGCATAAAGGTAATACCATATCTCAAAAACTAAAGCTGATAGGGCAAAACTAATGGCACATTTGGCATCAGTGGCCTAAATGTACCACAAAATAAGTATAAATTCTAAGGCACAACATGGCTGTTGGTCTGTGTTATCAGCCAATCCTAGTCTTGGGAAACGATCTACGGGAAAAAATAGTTTTATGCTACACACTAAGTTCCTCTCTAATGGGGCCCGCATGGGAAGGTGGGGTTTAGGGTTTCGTCACAGAAAAAATTCAATGTGAGACATAATAAACCTCGTGCTATTCAGTATATTGCTCCTAAACTAACATAAACGTTCCTAACCTAACAAAACGGCGGAGCTTGGCTGGTGCGCAGCATATATCTATCTTTGGCCGGATGTTTTAAGAGGTACATCTCTATAATGACTTTGACGGACATGACGATACTCATTCTATTTACGTTAGGTTATACGTTACGTTATTGTGACTGAAATAACTTTTTAAAAGAAAATATTACAAATATAAAGAAATACATAGTACGATTTAATTAAATATGTACTCACATACTTTGATGTTGTTGCGCCGTGGTTTTTCTTGTAGCTCCCGGTGAAGGGGTTATGTCACCCATTTGGTTGATTCGCCCTTTTCACGTAGCACCAACGACATATTGCGTATCTGTTCACATGATGGAACTTAACACTGCTATCGGGAAACAGGAGGTTATGGAAACTTACAAGCAATGCTCATTTAGAAGCAAGCTACACGATGTATACTATTGGAAACTCGTTGGGTTTCTCAACCGCCACACATTGATGATACTGATAATAAATTACTCTTCTGCAATTCATTCACTCACTCATCTACCTCACGTATATACACAACGAATAACATTCAATATACTTGTCTCCTTTTTCCTCAAACGGAGAACACAGGAGCGAAGCATCTCCTTGTACCGTGCCGTAAACCTCTACTGAGAGACTTCCTAAGCATTGTAGACAACATGACCACATCGAAATTTACCTACTGGACTTACATAGTGCCAACATGATAATTGTTATATAATAATACTGTGAAATTACAACATAAGTTAAGATCGGTTAAGTTCCACGGGTTTTCTTTAGCTCATATATGGGTTTCTGTTGTTTTGTAGGCTACTATTTGCGGGAGTAAATCACATCATTAATTGTACCGTTGCTGTTTGGTTACTAAATCTGTAGTTCCTATATTTTTACAAAGTTTACAGATGGCGCTAGAATAAAATCAAGGAATTTTATTCGGCATTTATTATACTTATTACGAACGGTTGGAACTGATATAAGTATATTTAAGAAAACCGCCAAATTTCACTTTAAGTTATTCTTCGAAACCTTTAGAATATATATATATATATTATATATATGTGTGTGTGTGTGTGTGTGTGTACGAAGATTAATAAACTCGTAGTGTTAGTGACATGTATAACTAGGTTGGTGGCGGCTAGAAGAGGAATAGTGATTTTATTCTTAGTGACGCGAGAGCAAGGCTGATGGCAATTAGGTTAGGAACTCCCCAGCTTATGGAGCTACTTCATAAACTTAACATATGGTCGCTTTACTGCCAGATGGTCGAATTTCCATTGAAAAAGAGTTTATGTGCGAAAGGTAGTTTTATTTCAAAGATATGCGTACCCATCTTGTATCACTCTCGCTTAATGTAGACAATTATTCCATATGTAATTTTTTCCGATAGTTCCAGAACAAACTTTCTGGCAGACATGCACATACGACCTTATGGCAGTAAAGCGACGATATGTAGCGACCTACCAAGGTAAAAGACTAAAAAGATTGACGAATATCAAGTACAGATTATAGCCTATATTTCAATATGCTGACCAAAAATGGCATAACTTTCAGCAATGCTTTGTTCTATTGCCTGTACTGAGACAAATGTGAGAACTAGAAATATGACACTGACTCACAGCTAGAATTTATTTAATATTGGGTCAAATGCAGTTGTCCACATGTTCTTTAGTAAGGTTGTTTGTGAACTTGTGATTAGCAACTTCATATACGAAAATGAGGACCTTTATATATAGATAGAGCTGAACAATGCCATCACTCGAAGAGCAAAACGAAACAAATTCGTGTACTTTGTTAGGTTTTCCTTAGAACTTTCAATACTTAATTGCAATATTACCATGTTCCATATGGTGACTTCAATACCAACGCTTGTTGATATCTGTTAGTTAGGCCTACAAGACCTACTAAAGAAACATTAAAATTACATATCATAATGAAATGTAAAGATTTTTCTGCGTTATAATGATTCCAGATTTAAGTTATTTACTGTATTTTTTTTATCAATTTTGACCGAGTTTTGCAAAAACAGTAGACGACATAACGAAGTATTTATGATTACTTGAAAATAATCGTAGTTTCAAAAGCAGGAAGATTGAGAGTTTAAGGTGAAGATTACAAATTTATTGAAGAATGTGAACACTTCCTACGGTTATTTTTTGACATGACCCACTTGTTACTAAAACTTCACTTTTGTAATATATGTAAGTTAATTAATTGAAATATATTTGACTCATGATGGCGGTTTATCCGATCTGGAATATCCTGGAAACCCATAGTAGCCTTTGAAATATTTTGTTACAAAATGTTTGTTATTCTTAAGTTTTAATCTTGGACTTGCCAATGCTTCTTCAAACCTTACTTGATTGCTCTCATTAAAGTAAAAGTAAACTGAACGACATCTGGTTACAGCCTATAGGTCTACCGCGGGAAATCAAGAACTATTTTTTTTTCAAAACTATAATTAGTGGCTCCATGCATGGACCCACTAACTCATAAATCTTAAAATAACGAATAATGCCATTTATAGTCGCCTGCTCTCTATTTATCTTTTACCTAGGCCTTACATTTTTTATAAACAGGCCAACAGTTCTTAATATTGGAAATATTTCAGAAGAGAGCACCGTGGGTTATTGGGTTCATTCACAGAGACACAGGGTTATATATTTTGATTAAATAAGGTATAGTACTCTGCAGTAGCCTAATGGCGAAAAATGTACTTTTGTTGCCTTGTTTGTTAGGTTTATTTAACGATGGTTGT